>JAJTWQ010000292.1:0-317765 GCA_029007595.1 Solanum commersonii
CTTAGCTATGTTGAGTTGCTAGAAATTGTTATTGAATGGTATAATGTGAGGTAGTAGCCTTGAATGGTCATAAATTGGGATTTAGACTTTATGTTGGTTATTGGATATTGTTTAGCTTAGCTTGTATAGTTGATTGTTGTTATTATCATTGTTATTGTATTGTTAAATTGTTGGAAGATGAGGATGATGAAGATAGCCATGGAAAGAGGGTAAGTTGATCAAACTTGATAAATATTGTATAATTGGCATGGAATTGAGTATTGTGGCTTATGGCCTTTGAAAAGGGTGGTGAGATGGCTTGATCTCTTAGTATTAATAATATTGTTATTGATTGGCTTGATCCACCTTTGGTGGAGGTAGTTATTTGTTGTATTGTTGTGAATTGAGGCCATGAAGGGCATTATGTGAATGTTATTATATTGTTGTATTTATACACATATGAGGCTAGATGTAAAGTCCTATGAAGCTATATATGTGAAGGTATGATGTGAATGAGTTTATGTGATCTTGTGATGATCCTATTATGGTCTATTTTGCATATTATCATGAAATGGATTATTATGTGATGTTTATGGTTTTCATGCTTCCATGATCAAATTATGAAGGTTGATATATATATGTATGTTGTTGGTGGGCTGATTTATATGTATTTGAAATTGGTTGGACTTAGTACTCTTGAAAGTACATGATTTTTACATGAACAATAGCCCATCATGTGTTTGATAAAATGCCCGTTTTATAGAATCCTTAGGAAATGGAAGGTCCAATGTACGTCCTATGAATCGAATAGCTATATAATTATTGAAATGATGATGAAATGGACACATGTATATGATTTTTCTCTATATAAGTGTTGTGATCGACCAAGCCTAGTACGGGGTAGTAGGCCCGTATAACCATATCGAGGGGTTGGTACCTTGGTTTCCTAGTACGGGGTAGTAGGCCCGTATAACCATATCGAGGGTTGGTACCTTGGTTGCCTAGTACGGGGGGTAGTAGGCCCGTATAACCATATCGAGGGTTGGTACCTTGGTTGCCTAGTACGGGGGTAGTAGGCCCGTATAACCATATCGGGGTTGGTACCTTGGTTGCTAGTACGGGGGGTAGTAGGCCCGTATAACCATATCGGGGTTGGTACCTTGGTTGCCTAGTACGGGGTAGTAGGCCGTATAACATATCGGGGTTGGTACCTTGGTTGCTAGTACGGGGGGTAGTAGGCCCGTATAACCATATCGGGGTTTTGTACCTTGGTCCCTAGCTCGGGGTGGTAGGCCCGGGTAACCACATTGAGGGGTTTGTACCTCGTTCGCCTCTCAAAGGGGGTGGTAGGCCTTCGAAATACTATATTGATGGTCACTCACCACACATGTACTATGCCCCACTAAATATGATTTATTTTATGTAAGCATCATTATACATATCCTCTCATTAATATGCTATCTATCGGGTATGATTATGCACTTTGCCTATAAAGTCCTTATCTAAGGTAATCTTGGGAACACTTAAGTGTGCTTGAAGAGGATTGTGTGGGCGGTCATTCTTGTCTCCTCAAGTGTGTCTTAAGGTTATATTAGGTAGAGGTCCTATGGTAATGAAATGACATGTGTCCTTCTAAAGTTAAGCATGAGTTGTATATGGATTTATATTAAGTATATGTATGGTTGGCTATGGTCTAATATGTTAATGTTGACTTGTATTATGTCTCTTATACTTGCAAAGGAAAAGGTTTTATCAAAGGACATGAAAGCATACCTTTCTTGTAAATGTCCGTTGTGCATATTTTTCTTGCATGGTCTCCATACTTAGTACCTAATTGTGCTAACCTCTTTCTTTTGCTTTTTGACTTAAGAGTTGGGATTTGGAGATGGTGACATGTCATGACTACTAGATAGGTTTTTAAGAGATGAAGATGAAGTCTTGGTGAGACCACATAGATTCGAGGCAATAACCAACATGTTCTTTTTATGTCTCTCTAGTATTTGCTTAAGTTTTGAGTGGGCTTAGTCCCAATGTTATATTCAGGTATTAGATGGTTTTTGAGACATATTGTATAAAGTCTAGAAAGTCTTCCGCTTGCTATTTATTGAAAGTATCTTCGTGAGTGAAGAAAGTTTTAATTCCTTATGGTTTTGGTGTCTATGCAATGAATGAATGCTAAGAGGCTTGTAGACCTCTTCGAGGTCGAGTAATCGCCGATTTACGACTAGGGGTGCTCCGGGTCGTGACAAACTTGGTATCGAGCATAAGTTTCCGGGATGGTCTTAGGTTGTCTCAAAACCACATCTAGTAGAGTCTTGTTCATAATGTGACGCGCCACATTATGAATAGGGGCTATTGGGTGCTAGAAAGTTTCACTTCTTCATTCTTTTAGTCGTGCCATGGAGTTTCTCTCTATAATGTCTTCCACTTTTTTTTTTTTTCATATGTGATGGTCATTTGGGTGTAACCTTTGAGGAAGTTTTAATGTTGCAAGGATTGAGGGAGAGAATGTTAGTTGTGATGCCAACTATGACTTGGTGACTTAGTAGGTGTGGTGAAAGATTGTGGTGATGACTTTAGTATGAATGGGATTCCTTTGGTTATGCGTGTTGTTGGTAGTATCCGGCTTAGTCATGAGGAAGTTTTGTGATGTGTTGAAGGAATTTGTGAAATGTGTGGTGATTTAGAAATGCTAGGTGTAATGAGTATAAAAGCCTAGTGTTGTTTTGATCCGACCTTAGGATGGAAGGAGGTGAATTTGAAAGAACTAGTAAGAGTTTCTCCTAAGTGGGGAAATATGTGGTTAGATGATAAGGTCTTCAAGTGTGGTTGATGTTTATGAGTTAGACTTGAAGGATGTTTTCATTACAAGAGGTTTAGTGAATTAAAGAGTTGGGTAAGAATGGTTTTGGTAAGATTGATGGTATTTTCATTGAGATTTTTTTTATGAGATGTTAAGGTTGACCTTAGTTGGGTTTACCCTTAAGTGGGGGATGGTACGATGAGTAGTGAAGTTGTAGAGAAGTGTTGATATCCTTACCTACTTCTATATGTGCTTACTCAAGCCTAAAACAAAGAGTTCCTGAAATGGAATGTTAGCTCCTTATGTGGTTTGGAAACTTTCTAAAAAGTAGAGGAGGTAGTTCCTCCCATGTTTATGTGAATTAATGAGGTTTGCGCATTTCCATAAAAACTTGTGTTTTTGAAGAAAGATGAGTTGTATGAGTTGTTTCCCTCATGTTGTAGTGCATTGGTTATAAGTGATCAATTGTACTTCATGAAAATAAGGTATGAGCATGTCTTAGTAAGGAGTTGAGAAGTTCCTCCTTGAAAGAGTGCTATTGAACATGGAAACTTTGCATATGTGCTTAATGATGTATGGACTATGTAATGACTAGGGAGAAGGTAGTTCCTCTATGAACATGAGAAATGTTGATGTTGGTGTGTTATGACTAGGAGAAGGTAGTTTATCCTTGAACATCACTAAACATGATAATGTCATTGCATACATTCATGTTTAAGTTGACAATTGGTTCATTGTGGTTTTTACAATTATGTTGAGGTTTTTGAAATGAGGTGTAAGTGCATTGTTGCATCCCTAGGTGGGCTGAAATTGCCATGTTTGTGTCTCTCATGTATGTTTCTTTAACATTCGGGGACGAATGTTCCCAAAGGAGATATTGAAACGACCCCAAAAATGCCGGAAATTGTGCTTCGGATACACCTATAAATTGTCATTTCCATATATCTCAAAATCCGTGCATCATTTCGGAAATTCGACTTCGTATTCTTATTCAGGGGTCAAATTGAGTGGGAAATGAGTCTAACCCAAATTTTAGAGCAACCGTATCAAAATCCAAAATTTTCAAGTGAAGCCTTTTTCGAGGGTCTACTTTGGAGGGTCATATCTCCTAGCACACAAATTATTTGGTGGCCAATAATATATCCATGGAAAGCCCTTTGAGTTAGCTACCTAACGCACTTCGTTTCACCTCATTCGGAGTTCGGACGAAGAAGTTATGCCCATTTTCGTAAAGTCTGTCCGGCAGAAAAAGGCAATTTCCAGTAGCCGATTACTGTTCATTTACTGTTCACCCGCCCCTTTTTTTTTTCTAAGTGTTGGACGAATTTTTTCCAAAGGGTATATATTATTTCCTAGATACCATTAATTCATTCCCATCCCTAAAAACATTTCCCTCTCTCAAAAACTCTCTCAAAACCCCAAGGAAGCTCAAGGTGAAAGATGGAGCTAGGGTGGATGGTGGCTATTGATTTCTTCACCAATTTCGTTTGGTTCTTGAAGATAAAGGTATGGGGATCCTTTATCCTTGATTATTCTTTCTTTCAAGGAGCCCAATCAAAAAGGTTTTCAAGGTTTTCAAATACACAAAAATCTATTTGAATTCTAAGCATGGGTTCTTGCATTAAATAATTTCAAATGATGTTTCATGTGGTTATTAATGATTATTTATGGTTTTAAGAAAGAAATATTTGTGAACCCATGTCTTCTCAAATTCTTTAAATTTAGCCTAAAGTGAGTTTAAGGATTTTGAGTAATTGATGTAGGATTATTGAGTGGTTGATGTGGGTTGTTCTTATATGATCTTAGCTATGTTGAGTTGCTAGAAATTGTTATTGAATGGTATAATGTGAGGTAGTAGCCTTGAATGGTCATAAATTGGGATTTAGACTTTATGTTGGTTATTGGATATTGTTTAGCTTAGCTTGTATAGTTGATTGTTGTTATTATCATTGTTATTGTATTGTTAAATTGTTGGAAGATGAGGATGATGAAGATAGCCATGGAAAGAGGGTAAGTTGATCAAACTTGATAAATATTGTATAATTGGCATGGAATTGAGTATTGTGGCTTATGGCCTTTGAAAAGGGTGGTGAGATGGCTTGATCTCTTAGTATTAATAATATTGTTATTGATTGGCTTGATCCACCTTTGGTGGAGGTGGTTATTTGTTGTATTGTTGTGAATTGAGGCCATGAAGGGCATTATGTGAATGTTATTATATTGTTGTATTATTATACACATATGAGGCTAGATGTAAAGTCCTATATGAAGCTATATGTGAAGGTATGATGTGAATGAGTTTATGTGATCTTGTGATGATCCTATTATGGTCTATTTTGCATATTATCATGAAATGGAATTATTATGTGATGTTTATGGTTTTCATGCTTCCATGATCAAATTATGAAGGTTGATATATATATGTATGTTGTTGGTGGGCTGATTTATATGTATTTCGAAATTGGTTGGACTTAGTACTCTTGAAGTACATGATTTCATTTACATGAACAATAGCCCATCATGTGTTTGATAAAATGCCCATTTATAGAATCCTTAGGAAATGGAAGGTCCAATGTACGTCTATGAATCGAATAGCTATATAATTATTGAAATGATGATGAAATGGACACATGTATATGATTTTCTCTATATAAGTGTTGTGAGTCGACCAAGCCTAGTACGGGGTAGTAGGCCCGTATAACCATATCGAGGGGTTGGTACCTTGGTTTCCTAGTACGGGGTAGTAGGCCCGTATAACCATATCGAGGGGTTGGTACCTTGGTTGCCTAGTACGGGGGTAGTAGGCCCGTATAACCATATCGAGGGTTGGTACCTTGGTTGCCTAGTACGGGGGGTAGTAGGCCCGTATAACCATATCGAGGGTTGGTACCTTGGTTGCCTAGTACGGGGGGTAGTAGGCCCGTATAACCATATCGAGGGGTTGGTACCTTGGTTGCCTACTACCCCCCGTATAACCATATCGAGGGGTTGGTACCTTGGTTGCCTAGTACGGGGGGTAGTAGGCCCGTATAACCATATCGAGGGGTTTGTACCTTGGTCCCTAGCTCGGGGGTGGTAGGCCCGGGTAACCACATTGAGGGGTTTGTACCTCATTCGCCTCTCCAAGGGTGGTAGGCCTTGGAAATACTATATTGATGGTCACTCACCACACATGTACTATGCCCCACTAAATATGATTTATTTTATGTAAGCATCATTATACATATCCTCTCATTAATATGCTATCTATCGGGTATGATTATGCACTTTGCCTATAAAGTCCTTATCTAAGGTAATCTTGGGAACACTTAAGTGTGCTTGAAGAGGATTGTGTGGGCGGTCACTTCTTGTCTCACTCAAGTGTGTCTTAAGGTTATATTAGGTAGAGGTCCTATGGTAATGAAATGACATGTGTCCTTCTAAAGTTAAGCATGAGTTGTATATGGATTTATATTAAGTATATGTATGGTTGGCTATGGTCTAATATGTTAATGTTGACTTGTATTATGTCTCTTATACTTGCAAAGGAAAGGTTTTATCAAAGGACATGAAAGCATACCTTTCTTGTAAATGTCCGTTGTGCATATTTTCTTGCATGGTCTCCATACTTAGTACTTAATTGTGCTAACCCCTTTCTTTTGCTTTTTGACTAAAGTGTAGGGATTTGGAGATGGTGATATGTCATGACTACTTGATAGGTTTTAAGAGTTGAAGATGAAGACTTGGTGAGTCCTCATAGATTCGAGGGCAATAACCAACATGTTCTTTTTATGTCTCTCTAGTATTTGCTTAAGTTTTGAGTGGGCTTAGTCCCAATGTTATATTCAGGTATTAGATGGTTTTGAGACATATTGTATAAAGTCTAGAAAGTCTTCCGCTTGCTATTTATTGAAAGTATCTTCGTGAGTGAAGAAAGTTTTTAATTCCTTATGGTTTTGGTGTCTATGCAATGAATGAATGCTAAGAGGCTTGTATTAGACCTCTTCGAGGTCGAGTACGCCGGTTACGACTAGGGGGTGCTCCCGGGTCGTGACAGGCAAGGGTCCTCATTGAGAAGAAGGACCCTAATATTGTCGCTCATTTCTGGTTTGGGTTTATCAGCATCACCATCATGCCATCCCAGAATGAATCTATCCTCCGCCACCCTAAGGCGGCCTGCCTTGGGTCGATCATTTCCAAGAGGAGCATCAACATGGGTCTTATTATTGAGCAGGAGATGGCCATGAGGGCCAAACAACGGAAGACCTCCCTTTCATTCCCGGTGTTGATCACAAAGTTATGTTGGCGTGCTGGAGTTCCTCGCGACACGACGAGAGATATTGAGGTCACTGATATATCATGAGTTTACGGTATTTTTAATACATTTCACTCAAGAGTTGTGTGTTTCTAGAGCCATTTTGTATTAGAACTAATGATTATTGTGCTATATTTGAAGGAAATAGACTTGGACAAGGTTGAGAGAGACAGCAGCTAAATTTCTATAGAAGAAGCCATCTACGGAGGTAACCTACAGACCGTAGGTCCAGTCACGCTCCGTAGGTTGGTGTCATAGATGGAGCATCAGGGAAGTCTTGATCAAATGTGGAACAATGGAAGCCATTGACGGACCGTAGGCCGACCTACAGGTTATCCTGCACGTCCGTCATTTGTATCAAAAAGTTTGAGTTCCAGTACTTGATGAAAAAGTCTAAGTGTGGAGCCACGAGAGGGGACCCATGGACCGTAGGTTGACCTACGGTTCATTCTGTAAGTTCATCATTTGCATCTAAAAGCTGAAGCTTCCAAGCTTCTGAGAAATTGTCTAAGTCCTGAGGAACGGAAGGGGCCTACGAACCATAGGTTGATCCATTGTCCGTATGTCAGTCATGTCGATTAAAGTAGCGTCCAACAATTTATTTCCTTATTTCATTTCCTTTTTGTTTGGGACTATGTTTTCTATAAATAGGGTATGCAAACCTCATTTTGGGGGTTAGCCACTATTGTTTAACTTTAGTTCTTGGTGTTTTTTTGGGAATTAACTTGCAAACAATAGCAATTTGATTTTCTAATTTCAGTTTATAAAGATTCTTTCTATGAATTTCAATTGGAGATTATGGGTTTCTTCTACTTGTTACGTAGGTTCATGAATTGTTCTTCTAAAAATATGAATTGTGTTGTTGCTACTATGGGTAACTAAATCCACAACTAGGGTTGTGGGAACCATGATCGATTAACAAAGTATGAATAGTAACTTAGTAATTCTTAAATAGTGTTATTGCATTCATTGATAATTCTTTGATTTAGAGGTCTTTTTAACGATGCGCAACGTTAGAGCTCGCCTTGTTGCTACTTGCCGGACCAAGGAGGTAGTTAATAAGAAAACAATTATCAACATAGATTTAGTGTGATACTGTGTAATAGTCTAATGTAAATTAGTGCGAGGGTGAAAACTAAGTCATACATTGATGTGATGTCTAATATGAGGTAAAGGTAAGAGTTAGTAAATTATACACGCATAGCCAGACCAAGGTGCGGGGCGGAATTCTCTATTTATTGGACGAAGGACTTAGAGATACATAACTTATCACTTTGCATGTGATAAACTAGAAAAGGATTACTATTACTAGGTTTACCGCGTTATGAGCTTATGGGGAACACATACACCTTAGTTACTTTCTCTCATTGATAACAACTAAAGTTCAAATCTTGCTCGCTTGTTCTCTAAACTACAATTGGTTATTTGTTACACAACCCCTCCCCCCTTTACTTGCATCTCTCGAAAATAAGTTGACTAAATGAATATAATCGTAAGTTAAGTCTAAGTCTAAACCATATTCCTTGTGGAATCGATCCCAACCTCCAAGTGAGGTTCTTTACTTGATAACGATCGCTTATACTTCTTTAGGGAGGTGTAATTTGAGCGTATAAAATTTTGGGACCACTATCGCGGAATAAGGCTTTTATATTAAGTTCAACTACATTATTAAACTTTAGTCAATTATTTCCTAATTTTACGTTTTCTTTTGTTCTTGTTTTTTTCAGGTTTCTGCTCTAGTGTATGTCAAGGACACGGAGTCGATGCAAACAACTAATCTCCTACGATCCTGAGTTGAGCAAAACTTTGAGTAGGATGAATAATCAAGGGGTCCATGATAACCCAGTCATAGAGGAACCTGAGGACCAAGTGAATAATGAGAATGTTTAGGTTTAGGGTGATAATCTACTTGGAGATGCATTGAGGGTGCATGCTCCACCTAAACCAAGACTGCGTGATAATTACAGGGTCGAATTTAACACTGTTGAATCTGAAGGACCCATTGTTCTCCATCCTCTAACTCTAGGGAATACATTTATGGTGACTAGCAGTTTGATGCAGATGCTTACAGCGAGTGGTTTATTTTTCGATATGACTTCAGAAGATCCGTATGGGCACATGGCCAAGTTGAGGAGTGTTTGTAAGAGTTGTGTTGGGCGACCAGAGTTAGATATAAATGTTATAGAGTTGAGAGTCTTCCCTCTATTATTGACCGGTGATGTTGTTATATGGTTTTCTAAGCTTTCATACAACTCAATTCATACATGGGACCAATTGCACAGGGTATTCATGGCGAAGAACTTCCCATTGTTAAAGAAGTTGAACCACAGAGATAAACTCAACAACTTCTCTGCACTACCTGGAGAGTCTGTGAGTAGTTCATGGGATAAGTCCACTTCCTTCATCAAAAGTGTTCCAAACTACTTCATTGATGATGATTCGCTGAAGGAATATTTCTACAGGGTTCAGGGTAAGAATGGTAAGGTTGTGCTTGATACTATTGCTGGAGGTTCATATGGTAAGTGCACTTTTGAGCAGATCGCTAAAAAATTGGAGAAGATCTCCCGAAATAACAAATCTTGGAGGACTAGAAAGTCAGACACTGGGAGGAGCACATTTGTATTTCAATCTACACCCAACCAATATTCTGATGACATTCTTGAGAAGATGGCTCGAATGAGGACCGAACTGGGGTTGATGTTGAAGCATGTGAGCAGAGGTGCCGAAAAGGTAAATGCTGTGAATTATTTGACTAGGAATCCACCACCGATTGAGGAATGCTATTATGCAGAGGATACTTATGCGCAGAATGATCAGACGGGGGGGTTTCTAATCCAACACCCAAGGTTCCAACTCAGATAATAAGCACCAAGGGTAAGGAAACCAAGGTCGAAACTATGGAAACTATAACCGAGAGGGTCAGTATGTCCGTGATAGGAACTACAACCACGACAACAACTACAAACGAAATAACTATGGCAACAAAAATGATAAGGATAGGCACTATGTTCCTCCTCTAAATTGGGAATCTGGTAATAGGGAAGCTCGGGGTTGTATGTCACAGATTGAGGATATGATGCAGAAAATAATGAAGAGGTTTTATTCGACTGATGTGAATGTGAAGGAGATGCGAAATGACTTGAATGGTATTGGTTAAAAAGTTGATGCCCATGCAGTATCGATCAAGCAACTTGAGTAGTAGATCAATCAATTGTCCACTACAGTAAACCCACGTCAGCCTAGCACACTTCTTAGCAACACCATCCAAAATCCAAAGAATGATGGGCATTCTATATAGAAGTCACTACTCGAGGGGGTAGGCAGACCATTGATCCACCTATGCCGTTTGAGTTTGAAATTGTGGGTGAGAAAGATGATGATGAGATTGAGGTTACTGGAGAGTCCAAGAATGCTACAGAGAAGGAAGTAGAGATAACCCAAAAAGTTGTCCCCATGCCTACGCCTCAACCTCCATTTTCACAGAGGTTAGTTAAGAAGAATGAAGAAGGGAAATACTGCAAGTTTATTGCTATGTTGAAACAACTTTCCATCAATGTTTCGTTGATAGAAGCTTTGAAGCAAATGCCTGGGTATGCGAAGTTTATTGAAGATTTGGCGACTAAGAAAAGGGCCGTGAATTTTGAAGATGATGATAGGTTGCAACATTGTAGTGCTATTGCTACAAGGTCTCTTGTGCTGATAAAGGAGGATCCTTGTGGCTTCACTATTCCTTGTACCATCGGGTTGCTACATTTTGCGAAGGCGTCGTGCACTAGTAGGGGTAATGATGAATTTTAAAGGTGATGGTATTGAAGGCTATGATGAATTGGTCGCCGCACTTGATAGGCTCAAATTCTGTTCAAAACATAAGAGATTTGAGTTAGACATGAAGAATCGCAAATGTCCAACTGCAAGACCATCTGTTGAAGAGGCTCCAAAATTGGAGCTTAAGGCTCTACCATCATATTTGAGGTATGTATTCTTAGGGAGTGATGGTACTTTACCGGTCATCATTGTGGCAGATTGAATGTGACATAAGTTGAGGCATTGGTGTCCGTTTTGAAGAAGTTCAAGTGGGCTATTGGGTGGACTATTGCGGACATTATTGGGATCCCTCCTGGCATTTATTCTCATAAAATCCAACTCATGCAGGATCACAAGCCTAGTATCAAGCACCAGAGAAGACTAAATCCATCTATGCAAGAGGTAGTAAAAAAGGAAATCATCAAGCGGTTGGATGCTGGAGTTATTTATCCCATTGTAGAAAGTAGTTGGGTTTGTCATGTTCAGTGTGTGCCTAAGAAAGGTGGGATGACTATGGTTCCGAATGAAAAAAATTAGCATGTTCTGATGCAACTCATGACTCGATGGAGAGTCTGCATGGACTACCAAAAAAAATGCTTGGATAGAAAAAGACCACTTCCTTTTGTTGTTCATAGATTAGATGTTGGATTGACTTGCTGGTAAGGCTTGATATTATTTTTTTCATGGTTATTCGGGCTACAATCATATTTCAATAGCTCCAGAAGATCACCTTTACTTGCCCTTATGGGAATTTTTCCTTCAAATGGATGCCATCTGGGTTGTGTAATGCTCTAGCGACCTTCCAGCGTTGTATGATGTCAATATTTTCTAATATGGTGGAGGACACTATTGAGGTATTTATGGATGATTTCTCTGTGGTAGGTGACTCTTTTGATTGGTGTTTAGACCATTTGGCCGAAGTACTTAAACGGTGTGAAGAGTGCAATCTTCTGCCCAATTGGGAAAAGTGCCACTTCATGGTGAAAAAGGGGATAGTTCTAGGTCATCGGATTTCTGAGAAGGGTATTAAGGTTGATAGAGTGAAAGTAGAGGTAATAGAAAAGCTTCCACCACCTATCTCTGTTAAAGGTGTTAGACGTTTTCTTGGGCATGCAGGGTTCTATAGGAGCTTCATAAAGGATTTCTCCAAAATTGCACATCCATTGTGCAAATTGCTCGAAAAGGAGTATAGGTTTGATTTTGATGATGCTTGTCTGAGAGCATTTGGAGAGTTGAAGGAAAAGCTAGTTTCTGCACCTATCATTATTTCACCGGATTGGGGGCAACCATTAGAGGTAATATGTGATGCGAGTGGAGTGGTGGTTGGTGTGGTATTGGGACAGAGGCGAGAGAAGATTCTTCATCTTATTTAGTATGCCAGCAAAGCTCTAAATGTGGCTCAAAAGAACTATATAATGACTGAACAAGAACTTCTTGCGGTGGTTTTCATATTCGAGAAATTTTGATCTTACTTTCTTGGTACTAAGGTCATAGTGCATACTGACCATCCTATATTAAGGTATTTGATGGGTAAGAAGGATGCAAAACTGAGGTTGATTATATGGGTGTTGTTGTTGCAAGAGTTCGACTTTGAGGTGAAAGATAGAAAGGGGACAGAAAATCAGGTTGCCGATCACTTGTCCAGATTGGAGGAAGAAGCTATGCTTAAGCTAGGAGATGGGGCTGAAATTAATGATGCTTTTTTGGATGAACGGGTATTGGCTGCTTCTCATGATATGATTCATTGGTTCTCAGACTTTGCTAACAACTTGGCAAGTGATCTGGTGCCATAAGATTTGTCATTTCAACAAAGGAAAAAATTTATGCATGATGTGAAGAAGTTCTTTTGGGATGAGCCTTATTTGTACCGTAGTTGTTCTGATGGGATTATTCGTCGTTGCGTGCCAGAGGTTGAGATGTTGAGTATACTAGAGGTGTGTCACTCATCGCCTGTTGGTGGGCATCATAGTGGTATTCGAACTACGCATAAAATTTTGTAGTGTGGGTATTACTTGCCTACCATCCACCAAGATGCTCAAGATTTCGCCAAGTCTTGTGACCGTTTCCAAAGAGAAGGAGGAATTTCAAAGAGGCAAGAGCTTCTTATGAATTAGATATTGGTGATAGAGTTATTCGATATAAGGGGCATTGATTTTATGGGTCCATTTGTGAGTTCACATGGGATGAAGTATATTCTTGTTGCGGTTGATTATGTGTCGAAGTGGGTGGAAGCAATTGTGCTTTCCAACAATGAAGGTAAAAGTGTCACTACATTCGTAAAAAAGAATATCTTCTCCAAATTTGGTACAACTAGGACGATTATCAGTGATGGAGGTTGCCACTTCTGTAATAAGTTGTCAAGGCGCTACTTCAGAAATATGGCGTCCACCACAAGGTAGCCACTCCTTACCATACACAGTCTAATGGTCAAGTTGAAGTGTCCAACAAAGAGAGTAAGCAGATTTTGGCTAAGATTGTGAATGTGAATTGAACCGATTGGTCGAGAAATCTTGATGATGCTCTATGGGCCTATCACACTGCATTCAAGACTCCTATAGGTATGTTCCCCTACCAACTTGTATATGGGAAGTCTTGCCATTCGTTGGTAGAGCTAGAGCGTAAGGCTATGTGGGCGGTAAAGAAGCTAAATTTGGATTAAGACGCCGCGTTAAATCAGAGAGTAAGTGCCATGAATGCGCTTGATGAGTTTCGCTTACGATCTTATGAAATTTTAGCCTTGTACCAAGAGAAGATGAAGAAGTATCATGATCAAAAGATCAAAAACTGTGAATTTGTTGTGGGTGATCTGGTGCTTCTATTCAACTATAGGTTGAGCTTGTTTCCTGTCAAGACTAAGTCCAAGTGGACCGGGTCATTCATAGTAACGGAAGTGTTACCACATGGAGTGGTCGAGCTCAAAAACAATGAGGGAACAAGGTACAAGGTGAACGGCCAAAAGATCAAGGTCTACATGGGAAAAGAGAAGAATCTGCAAGAGATGGTTGAGGCCTACTATCTTGATGAAGTCTGAGTGATTAAGAGGCCTGCGTTGTGCCGCGATGTTAAATCAAGCACAGCTTGGAAGGCAACGCAAGATGTACAATCTAGCCAACTATAGGTTTTTCTTTCCGATTTAGGAGTTTTCTTTATTTATTTGATTTTCTGTAATTCTTTAGATTGATAGTTTAGTTAGTGTTGGCTAGATATAGCATAGGGCCCGTGTCTAAAATGTGTCCAGAAAATGTAAAGAGAAAGGCCTAACGGTTGCTACATGTGTAGGGATGAAAAGCAAAATCTGCAGAAAACGTTCTGTTGCATAGGTCTACGTACCCCATCGACGGTGTGTGGTTTCATCCACGGACCGTGAATGGTGTCCATAGACCCCCTAGGTAAGTTTTTACAATTTTTTAAGTACTGAGTGACCTATGGACCCAACCCATGGTCCGTAGGTCGACCCACGGCCCGTAGACGGGGTTTCGTGGGTCCAAAGTTAGGGTTCTATCGACCCGATCCGGACCCCTTTCTAATAAAACTCTTCATTTTTAAATTCTTCCCCTACTTCCCATATTCAATCCTAACCGTTTCTAACCCCTCCAAATCCCATAACTCCCTTATTATATCCTCAAATTACTCCCATCGCCCATACATATCATCCCTCCTGCCATATTTTCATTCATCTCTCTCCCAAAGGTCTAAGGAGTTTAGGCATCACACAATCACCCACTTCCATTACTTGTAAGGTAAATTATTTCAACTTAACTCTGAATTTCGATATTCAATTTCAATTTATGAAGTCATGAAGTGGATCTTGACCTTAGGTTGTTTTTGTATGAAAATGAATGATAAACTTTAGTTAAAAACACCCTAGGGACGATAGAATGTGATTGTGTTGTCTGTGTAATCACAATAACATTGGGTAAATAGTCTAAACGGAAGTTTTGACTTAGGGTTCCTAATTTTGTTTGCAATAAATGTTAAAGAATGAGTAATCGGAAACCCAGGGATGAAAAACTACCATAAATTGTGTTGAAATGCATGATTAGTCTTAGGTTGATTGTTTGAATGGTTGAAAACTGGTTTACATATGAAGCATATTTGCTACCTCGCATAGATCTGACCCACGAGACCCTGTCTACAGATCGTAGTTCAACCTACGGACCGTAAATCAGGTCCGTGGGTCTGGTGCACATGAAGAATCCAATAAGTGTAGAATCACAGAGGTGGGCTACGGTCTGTAGGTTAACCTATGGACTGTTCTGCACTTCCGTGGTTCCCATCAGAGCTCAACTTTTTGGGATCTCTGACCTATCAAGGGAACCCACAGACTGTAGATCAACGTACAGACCGTAGGTACCCATGGGTAAGTGGCCATTAAAGCTACTGTCATAATTTTTTTGCTTTTTTATTTTTGGTCCATTCTTTGTTCTAAAATTTTTTTAGTGTGTTATTTGTCTATTTTGGTACTAACTAAGCCACCACAGGTACCATGGCTCCTAACAGAACTCCGACTTACGTACCAAGGGGCAAATCAAAGTTGGTGGCCCCAACCTTAAGGCTAATTTATGAAGACACTGATGCAGAGAAGGATTCCGTCTATGTCCCACCTAATACGAGGACATCCCCAACTGCACCTCGTACTACCTAGAATCAATCCCAGTAGGTGTTTCCTAACGTAGTCACTGCCTCCCTGTCTGATGAGGAGGATACACTGATCGGTTCATCGCCTGGGTCTACTTTCTGCTATGAGTCCGTCTCTTTCTCCGGTTCTACTTTCGGCTCTGCATCCAATTCTATTTCACCAGGGAGGGTTGCCTCGTCTAATAAGGCTAATAGTGTGGGTGACATTCCCGTACCACCAAACACCGAACCCGCTTCAGTTACTGAAGAGCCAAACTGGAGGTGTGTTAATGGTCAGTGGAAGATTTTCAGGGATGCAACTATGATAATTGAGAAGGAGAGAATGGCTTGTTTAGTCTCTGATGAGCGCAGGGTTCTAATAGGTAGCTTGCACATCGTTCCCGCTATTCATAAGCTCTACAAAAGATACATATGCGAGTGGATGGCCTCTAGCCTAGGCTCTTACAACGAGGATATCATGAGGGAGTTATATGTTTCCTACACAGCCACCCTCTAAGATTCCATTGACAGATGGGCCAAGCCCGCAACACAAGACTCACTCAAATCTACTCTAGTTCGGGGTTTCTCGATTGACATATCAGAGGCTACTATCCGAAGGTTCCTCTACGACCCGGGACATACTCTAGATATCAACACAAGCGAGTTTGATTATCATTGGGACATAGTGAGAACCGGGGCATTCCAGCAAAATACGGAGTACAAGGAGAGTTTATTGCGCTAGTTGTCCCTTCACCTTTCCACAGATAGAGAGTGTGTTGAGTGGGTAAGCACCCCGAGTTTAGGTATCAAGAAGGCCACCTTGAGTTTTGTGGCCAAATTCTTCTAGCTATTGGTACGAAATAGGGTGTCTCCTACGCAGGAAGACAATGTTCTCACTTGGGATCACGCAGTCATTATAGCTGCCCTAGTTGCTGGATTCAAGATGGATTTTTCCCGCATGATCATTTTGGAGATATATGAGAGGGCCTTCAAGGCCACCACCACTTACCCCTTTCCATGCCTCATCTTTCAGTTGTGCAGGGATTCTAGAGTTCTGATCTGGCATTGTGATAAGTTGATCAAGGTGACCAAGACCTTGGATATAGGCCTGATTCGAGATGAGGCAAATATGGCGGCACCACACAAAGAACAACAGGTTGAGGTACCTCCATTGGGAGAAGACTTAGTTGCTGATGTTGAGCAAATGCAGGGTGATGAGCCTGCCCATCTAGCCCCTACTAAGGATGATCCGGCCTCGCATTTTCTGGCCGACAGTCAGGCCTATAGCTCATCCATAGCCACCCCCTCTTCAGGGTCTGTTGTCGTGCCTTTGGCTCGAGTCCAGAAGTTGGAGGCTCAGATGGCCTTATTACTCCAACTTATTAGGCCTTGGATGCAGTGTACTATTGATGAGTCCGCGAATAGGGTGGAGCATTGAATGGAGTAGATGATGGATCGTAAGGTTCAAGTCATGCACCAGCACCTTGATGCATTTATGTTACGAGTCCTAGAGAGTCCAGCCCCCATCACAGATTTCTCTGCTTTCCAGACAAAGTTGACTAATCTCTAGGCTAATCTTGATGCCCTCCTCGACCTACCTGAGACTGAGAATGAGTTCGCCCTCATAACACTGGTTAATGATACGGTGTTAGATTCTCTATTCGGGGATGAGATGCCTCCACCTTCCTCTTCCCGTCATGCTAGGAACCTCCCCTGCTCTAGTCGGGATTCGAAGGAAACTAAGGCTGTGAGAGCTCGCAAGAAGGAGCGTCAATAATTTAAGGAGGCTCGAAGGGCGTCTATTGAGGATAAGGAGACACGCCAGTAGCGAACAAGGGAGGTTGGTGTTGGTGCCTCAAGCAGTGTGAGCACTACTGATAGTGTGGTGAGAATTGAGGTTAGCACTACTAAGGGTGCTGAGGTTGTTGATGTGGGCACCACTTAGGGTGACCCAAGTGTTGATCTAGTGTGCTCCAGGAAATCAGACCCACCCACTTGTTGATAGGTCTTCGGCACTATGTGCCACATGTTTTCCTCACTCGATTCTTTATTTTTTACTGTTTGTGCATTGGAGACAATCGCACTATATTTGTTAGGGATGGGGTAAATGGATTGTGACTGATAGGATGAAGTTTGAGTAGCCCAACTAATAATCCTCTCTTGGAGTTTTCTTGCCTGTGTTCTTTTCCCCTAGAGATTATTTTAATTTTTATTGAACCGGCATGTGTTAGGATTATATGTGTAGAAGCATGAGAAAGAATGAAGCATGATGGTATAATCAAGAATGAAGCAGGATACCCATCCAAAATTGGTGATATGTGCTAAAATCTGTAGGCTAGAATGAGTTGAATGTGTTGGCTCTGAGTATGACATGATAAAGAACTGATTTGATCTCATGACTTAATCTAAAACTTGAACTGGGTAATCTGATAATTTGATAATGAAACAAGGTGTCAAGGTGTGTGAGGATAGTTGAATGGTGAGACAATTTTGTGCCAATCTAGAACTTGCCCCGTTGGTCCTGCTAGGATAATCTAGGCTAGAAGTTGGGAAGTGATCATAGCTCATTGTTCAAATTAGTCCACTTAAGCCTAAAATGATCTAACCAAATGGTAGCATTATTCCCTTTTGATCCAAATATTTGAGCCTAAAATTGACTATTTTCTTTTGATTGACCTAGATCACATTCCCTTAAAATATTGTCTTAGCCACGGTCCCTCCTTGGACATGTGCACCTTGAATTAGGCCAAAAGACTAAGTTAAGGGTGGCTAAGTCAAAAGTGACCTTGATCTTGGACCTAGTCCGACATCGGACATTGTGCACCTCAACTAATGTAAAATGCATAAGTTGAGGGTGTTATGAAAGAGAAAACCAAATGAAAAAAGGGTATGAAAAGAGTTGTATGATGAAAACAGAAAAATAAAGAGGATGTCACTTTGTGCAAATATAAGCAAAAGGAAAAAGTGTTGAAAGAAACAAAAAAATAATGAAGTGAAAGTAAAAGAATAAAGTGTGAAATAATAGTCATAAAATCAAAAGTCGCATCCATGTTGCAAAGAGTAAGGGAAAGAAAGTGAAATGAAAAGATGCCAAAAATAGGTCAAGAAAGAGGTAAATAGCCAATGTAATGCCAAGGAGGGAAGAAAATCACTAAAAAGTACCCAAATATACCACATCTGACCCTGAGCCTACATTAAAAGCTAAGAAAGTCCTATAGTGATCCTAGCAACTAGTTTGGAGAGTCAAAGTAGTGAAAATAAGGGCAAGCCTATGGTATTGAGCACTAACTGTACTTGAAGTTACTTCTACGCGTGAGTGTTGAATGAATCCTTGTATTCAAAATCATATTCATTGTGTGGAAAAGGGATTTTGTTTGAAGTAAGGGCACTAGTTACATTGTCGGAGAGTTAGGACCTTGGTGATAGTGAAACAATGTATGTTGTGTTTCTATTGGTTGATCTTTGTCATATCTTGATCCGCATGAGTTAGCTTGTTGTTTCTAAGAGAAAATATTAGCACTCATAAAGGGAGTCGGGGTAGAAATCCATGTGATTGCTTATGCTTGAATGTCTGTTTCTACATAGGTGTCATTTAGAGTCTTAGTGCGTCACTTGAGCACAAACAACGAATTTAAGTTGAGGGTGTTGATATACCATGAATTTATGGTATTTTAATACATTTCACTTAATAGTTGTGTGTGTCTAGGCCCATTTAATATTAGAACTAATAATTATTGTGTTGTATTTTCAGGAAATAGACTTGGACAAGGTTAAGAGTGACAACAACTGAATTTCTGCAGAAGGATCCATCTACGGAGGTGACCTATGGACCGTAGGTCCAGTCACACTTCGTAGGTTGGTGTCGTAAATGGAGCGTCAGGGAAGTCTTGACCAAGTGTGGAACCACGGAAGCCATTGACAGACCGTAGGTCGACCTACAGGCCTGCACATCTGTCATATGTATCATAAAATATAAGTTCCAGTACCTGATGAAAAAGTTTAAGTGTGGAGCCATGAGAGGGGACTCACAGACCGTAGGTCGACCTACAGCCCTTTCTGCACGTCTGTCATTTGTATAAGAAAGTTTGAGTTATAGTACCTGATGAAAAAGTTTAAGTCCTGAGCCACGGAAGGGACCTATGGACCATAGGTTGATCCATGGTCCGTAGGTCAGTCTCTTCGATTGTAGTTGCGTCCAGCAGTTTATTTCCTTATTTCGTTTCCTTTTTGTTAGGGACTATGTTTTCTATAAATAAGGTATTTACACCTTGTTTTTAGGGGTTAGCCACTATTGTTTAACTTTAGTTCTTTATGTTTTCTTGGGAATTAACTTCCAAATAATAGGAATTTGATTTCCTAATTTCGGTTTATAAAGATTCTTGCTGTGAATTTCAATTGGAAATTTCGGGTTTCTTCTACTCGTTACGTAAGTTCATGAATTCTTCTTCTAAAATATGAATTGTGTTCTTGCTACTATGGGTAACTAAATCCACAACTAGAGTTGTGGAAACCATGAGCAATTAACGAAGTACGAATAGTAACTAAGTAATTCTTGAATAGTTTTATTGCATACATTGATAATTCTTTCGTTTAGAAGTCTGTTTAACGATGCGCAACGTTAGAACTCACCTTGTTGCTACTTGCCGGACCAAGGAGGTAGTTAATAAGAAAATAATTATCAACATATATTTAGTGTGATACTATCGAATAGTCTAATGTCAATTGGTGCGAGGGCGAAAACTAAGTCATACATTGATGTGATGTCTAATATGAGATAATGGTAAGGGTTAGTAAATTATACACACGTAGCCGGACCAAGGTGCAGGGTGAAATTCTCTATTTGCCGGACCAAGGACATAGAGATACATAACTTACCACTTTGCATGTGATACATTAGAAAAGGATTACTATTACTAAGATTACCACGTTATGAGCTTATGGGGAACACATATACCCTAGTTACTTTCTCTCATTGATAACAACTAAAGATCAAATCTTGGTCACTTGTTCTCTAAACTACAATCAATTATTTGTTCCACAAACCCCCCCCCCCCATTACATACTTGTCTCGGGAAGAAGTTTCCTAAACTAATATAATCGTAAGTTAAGTTTTAGTCTAAACGATATTCCTCGTATAATCGACCCCAACCTCCAAGTTGGGTTCTTTACTTGATAAGGATCGCTTATACTTCTTTAGGGAGGTGTAATTTGAGTGTATCAGTCACTCCTTCTTCTTCTACAGACATTTGGCGTATAGAGGCTGAGTACACACAAGAGGAGGCCGATAGGAGGAAAGCAGCCTCGATAGATACATCTGTAGAGGTTGACATTGACTCGATACCTACAGAGGTATCATTACCCACTCTAGCTTCCGGGCCTTCAAGTACATCCGCTCCCACTTCTTCTTCTTAGGATCCTGGTATTTCCACCTCTTTCCAGCCCGCCAAGATTACTCAGGCTATGATCCTTAAAATGGGGAAACTGGCCCATTCAGCTGATGTGAGGGCCAACCGATTAGAGGCTCCAATCCTGTGGATGATTGAGAGTGCCATTCTTGTTGCACTGACCCCCGTCCGAACTGCTGTTGATGATTTGACTGTGAGAGTAGCGGCTTGTGAGAGTCAATAGGGGGAGTCTTCTGTGGTCACGACTTTAAAAGACGAAGTAGCAGATCTGAGGAAGTATGTAGACTATCTCAAGTTTACATACTTCACTTCATTATTAGAGGCAGCAGATGATGTAAATGCCCAGCCCAGTTCTGAAAATTCCTCTGGCAACCAATAAAGATGTAAATAGTGATGGCACAGCAACTGATGAGTCCGAGGTAGAGACCGGTGAGGATCAGATAGAGGTGAGGGAGGAGAGCATATATGGAGACCTGCCAAATCTAGAGGAGATGATTGTACAGTTGGTGATCCAGAAAATGCTGACACATACGTCTATAGGAACTCCTAGCGGATCCAATACTTTTGAGATGACTCCACGTACTAAGACCCTTGTTCAGAGTGTTACACCGGGCACTGATGCCCCGACAGATGGAGAAACTATTTAGATAGGATTTCTCTTTACCTCTCTCTATCTTATTTTATTTACTTTTGGATATTTCATTGCATTTTAGGACAAATTGCTTTTGTTTGTAGTGTGGTGAGGTACTCCCATACCTACCTCTTGTTTTGAGGACATTCTCTGTATATATTGGGTTTTTGAGCTATATATTGTGTTTTGGTACTACTTTTATGGATATTTGATCTTGTGGCTCCTTGTTTTAATGGTAAATGATTTTTGGACCCTTCCGAAAAATTTTGTGCCACCTCTTGAATGTGTTTGAATGTGGTTGTTCTCTTGCAAATTTGAGTATAGGCCTTGATCAATACCAATGACTTGAATAGTGCTCATTATCGAACAAAAATGAATGTGCGGCTACGATGAGGTCAAATGAAGTTGCATAGACAATAAGTGAACTTTTTGCATCTCGTTGTGAGTAGCCAGTTATCGAATGAGTTTGTTGTGATGAACATTGCACAGTAGCAAAAGTGTGGATTCTTGTTTGATATTGGTGCCAATGCATTGTGTGATGAGCTTACCGTGAACCATGTGTGATGACACCTACAATTTTCCACGTTGGTCTGCTTGACTAAGTGATACAATCTCTTGAGATGATCTTAGGCAACTTTGAAGAGTGAACCAATTTGGCATTATACCTCTTTTGTGTCCAACCTTGTGAGTGTGTGATCTTTGCTTAAACACCCTTTGAGCCTTACCCTTTTTCTTGCAAGAAACTTAAGGCAAATTGTGACCTTTCTTTCTCTATTACTCATAATCCTCATCATTTGTGGTTAGTTTGAATAGACATCTTAGGCCAAAAGCCTAAGTTGGGGGTGTGGTGAAAAGAGAAGGTAAATCAAGAAGTTCAAAAAAGTCCCCTCAACCCATGGTTTTGAGAAAGATGCTCATATAAAAAAAATAGAAGAACAAAAGAAGAATGAAAAAAAAGAAAAAGAATGAAAAAGGTTTTGAAATAAAGTTGTGAAATTGCAAAAGAAATGGGGTGTCTGTTAGTCCATGGAAAGGGAATAATGGGGTAACTTATGAGTATAAATGAGAATGATGAGGAGAAGGAAAGGAAGTGTTGTTCATACCACATTTCATGAGAATAACAACCACTGAACCTAAATAACCATACCTTTACACTCAACCCCATTACAAGCCTTGAAAAGACCTTTTCGATCCTTAAGTAAGCTGAAACAAGTGTTGATTGGAAAATAAGGGCAAACCTATGGGTGAAATCATGCATTATATTCATCTTTGTGAGTGTGAGTGTGAGTGTTGTATGTGATTCCGGAACTATAAATTGTTAAACCATTGTGTGGGAATATGGAATCATTCTTTGTGTGAGGGAATTTGAGTACCTTTGTTGAGCATGAACTTGCATTTGAAGCAAGTATTGTGAACTTGAGAATCTTTGATAATGGTGAGTCACAACTTGAATCTTTGAGTGCACAATTGATCCTTGCATGAGTAAGTTGAGTCTTTTTGTGTACATTCATGATTAAGTTTTGAGCAGCACTGTTTGAGACATCCTTTTTGAACTGTTGAACTTGATTTTTACTTGAGGACAAGCAAAAGTTTAAGTTAGGGATGTTGATGAGTCCATGATTTGGACTTATTTAGAGCTTTATTTGGATAGATTTTGTGTCGTCAAATGCTAGTTTTGTATCAATAACTGATGTAAAATTCTTGATTTCCAGGTATATGGATAGAGGAACAAAGCATGAACAATAATTTGCAAAAGGAATAAAGTGAGCTGAAAGAACGAAGAAATGAAGGTCTGGTGATTGCCGAGTCCATTCGGCAAATCACCGAATGGCCACTATCTCGCCTAAAGTTCAATATGCCCAACCCTGAAGGAGAAAATCAATTTGGCGAGAGAAAGGAGAAGTCGGCGTGTCATCAAGTGGTTCCGCGATGCAGTGTTGGATCTCCCAAAGTTACAGAACTTGAGGATGCTAAAGGCCAAAGCAAAAAGGCGATGGAACTAACCAAAGGGCGGATTGCTGAGTTGATCGGTGAGCCGGACTTATTGCGCCGAATATCCCTTCGCAACATATTTTTGGCGACTATAAATACATTTTCAACCATTATGTTTAGTATCAAATTTTATTCTGAACATTCATTAGAATATTTTGAGTTTGAACTCTTAGTATTGAGACAATATTTTTCCTTAGCTTTGAAGAATTGAAGTTTTCATTTTTGAGATTTTGGAAGTGGTTCTTTGAGATTCTTCCGTTTGGACCTTTGTAAAGATGAAATTAATCTTACCCAGTTGATGGAAACACAATTTGGTAACGAGTTTTATATTTTTTTATGATATTTAGCTAAAACCCCAATTCTTGGGGTGTGATTATGTGATTATGGGTTGATTTAGCTTATGGGTATTGCTAATTGTTAATTTAAATGTTATTTAGAAGTGATTTCAATCAATAATTGTGGTTAAAATTAAAGGATTGTAGTTGCAAATGTAGTTCTACTTTCGTGTTATTGTCTTGCTCGAGAGAGTGGTTTTAAAACCAAGATTACTGAATTGATGGTCTGTAGGTATTGAGTTGTCATGGGTTCATCTCGGGAGAGTGATTCCTAAATCTTTTTCCACACATTCAGCTCGAGAAAGTGCATAGACTAAAGCATAGGTTGCACTTATTTGTTTGCTTGTTGGTGCTTGAGAGAAACTAACTTGATTTAGGGTAAATTTTATGAGAGAAAGTTTATCCCCACTAAAGTCTAGCTTATTCACTGATTTACAACTATTTACTAACAGTTGAAATTACCCATGTTTCTATATTAGTCTATAATCAAATCACATCCCAAGAACCCATCTCATTATTGTTAAATTTGTGTTATTTGTTATTGTTATAGCTGATAGTTGAAACCAAACCCCCCCTTGTTATTTGACATTCGTGTCACCCCTTAATGTGAATTATGTTTTCCTTTGATAATGTCTATTCATATGATTTACTTGAACATATTCGGACTTTACTGTTGAATCTTAAACATGTACCACTCCCTCTGGGAGTCGACCCTAACTCATTTAGTTGGGTTATTATACAAACTAGCGATCGTTGACACTTAGAATTGGATGAAGTGTCCTAATACGTGAGGTCGCCTTCTCAATGAGATCTTTCAACTGCTCTTTCAACTCTGCTAGAGCCATTCTATATGGTAGAATAGAAATAAGACGAGTATTGGGAAGAATAGCTACACCGAAAACTATTTCTATCTCAGGAGGGACTTTGGGAAGATCATCTGGAAAGACTTCTGAAAACTCATTAACAACTAAAATTGACTGAATTAGTGGTGTGTCAACACTAGAGTCATTAACTCGGACTAAGTGATAGACAAAACCCTTGGAAACTAAATTTCTAGCCCTAATTAATGTATGAAATGAAACGACTCTTAGGCACTTCTGAACTACTCTTCCACTCTAAAACTGGTACATTAGGAAACTGAAACTTGACTACTAGAGTTCTACAATCGACTAAGGCATAATGGTATGATGTCAGTCCATACCCAGAATAACATCATAACCTACCATTTCTAAATCAACTAAATTAGTCATGGTGATCTTATGTTATTGACGGAAATGGTACAATCACGATAGACTCTCTCAGCTAGAATAGACTCATTAACAAGTGTAGAAACACTGAAAGGCTCAAGAAGTTGATCAGGAAGAACATCAAAAATGATTGCAACATATGGAGTCACAAAAGATAGACTCGCACCTGGATCTAGCAAAGCATAAACATCTAAAGTAAAGACTTTGATCATACCAGTGACAATATCTGGAGAATTCTCTTGCTCTTAGCGACTAGTGATAGCATAAAGACGGTTTGATCCTCCGCCTGTCCCTAAAGTAGCTCTTCTAGGCGCATCTTTCTCTGGTGGCGTAACTAAAGAAGATTGGGCTCTATTGCCCCCATTACCATTACCTTGTATGTTCTTAGGGCACTCTTTCATAAATTGACTATTCTGACCACACTTGAAGCGTTTAGTAGAGCCATCACAACACAACCCTCATTGGGTCCTACCAAACTTAGCACATGCAGGAATCGCATTACCTCCTTGTGCAACACTACCTTGATAATTTGCAAGTCTAGCTCTGAAATTCGATGAATTCTGACTATTGTACTCACATTTGTTCCTTGGTGCGGGTTGATTTGACATTTCAAGCATAGGATCGTAAATAGTACAAAACCCAACTAAATGAGTTGGGGTCGAAACCCACAGGGAGCGGTACATGTTCAAGAGTCAATTGGGAAATAATAACATGATCAAATCAATCATAGGAATAAACATTATCGAATAAAGACATCATAAAATTAAAGGGGTGACACGAATGTCAAATGGGGGTTTTGGTTTTGATATTATCAACTACAAATATTAGCAAACAATACGAAATAACAATAATGAGACGGGTTCTTGGGATGTGATTCAATTATAGGCTAATATAGACAAATGGGTAATTGCAACTATTAGAAAATCGCTAGATATTAGTGAATAAGCTAGGCTATAGTAGAGGTAAACTTTCTCTCGAACAATTTACCCCGAATAAAGTTGATTTCTCTCGAACATCAACAAGCATGCAAAGTAAGAACAACCCACACCTTAGTCCATTCACTCTCTCGAGCTGAATGTGTGGGATTAGGTTTAAGATTCACATTCTCGAGCTGAACCCATGTCAACCTAATACCCATAGACCATCAATCAATAAATTTAGTTTTAAAAGCTCTCTCTCGAGCAAACCAAAAACACAATGGTAGAACTGCATTTGCAACTACACTTCTTGACTTAAACCACAATTAATGGTTGAACGCACTTCTAAATAGCATTTAAACTAACAATTAGCAATACCCATAAAATAAATTAGCCCATAATCACACCCCAAGAATTGGGGTTTTAGCTAGACATCATAAAAAGGTAAAAACAGTTACCAAATTGATTATCCATCAACTGTGTATGTGTAGATCCTCCCTTGCAATGCTTCAATTCGAAGAATCTCAAAGAACCACTTACAATTTCTCAAAAGGGAAACACTTCAATTCTTCAAAGCTTAGGAAAAACTAGACAAAATTGTCTCCAGAGCTCAAAACTAAATAATAAAATAAAAATATATGAGCTAAGATACTGAACTAAATGTTCAAAATTGTATTTATAGTCACCAAAAATGTGTTGCGAAGAGTCAATTAGTGAAGTAAGTCGGGCTCACTGAACCACTCGGTGAGCCACCCTTTGGTCATTTCCATCGCCCTTCTGCCTTGGCATTCAGCATCCTCAAGGTCTGTAACTTTGGGCGATCCAACACTACATCATGGAACCACTTGGCAATCTGCCAATTGCTCCTTTATCTCGCCAACTTGGTTCTTTCCTTCAGGGCTTGGCACACTGGAACTTTAGTTGTTCAAGTAGCCATTGGGCGACACGCCAAGTGAACTTGGTGCTCACCAGGCTTTCTTTTCTTCATTCTTTGAGCTCGCTTTGTTCCTTTTTGCAAATTAATGTCCTTGCTTTGTTCCTCAATCCATATACTTGTAAATCAAGGGTTTTACATCAATTATTGGCACAAAATAAGTATTTGAGGACACTAATTCTATATAAATAAAGCCCTAAATGAGTCCAAATGTCGGACTCATCAACACCACCAACTTAAACTTTTTCTTGTCCTCAAGTAAAACTCGATTTCAGTAGTTCAAAAAGGATGTCTCAAGCGGTGCTACAAAAGACTCAATCATGAATGCATACAACAAGACTCAACTTAATCATGCAAGGATCTATTGTGCACTCAAAGGTTCAAGTTGTGACTCACCATTATCAAAGATTCTCAAGTTCACAATACTTGTTCCGAATGCAAGTTCAAGCTCAACAAAGGTACTCAAATGCCCTCACAACAAAGATGATTACATAATCAGACACAATTGTTCAACAATTATAGTTTTGGAATCACATATAACTTTCATACTCACAAAGATGAACAGATGCATGACTTCACCTATACGTTTGCCCTTATTTTCCAGCCAACATTCATTTCAGCTCACTCAAGATTAAAAAGGTCTTTCCAATGTTCGTAACAGGGATGAGTGTAAATGTATGGTCATTTAGGCTCAGTGGCTACTATCCTTTTGAAATGTGGTATGACCATCACTTTCTTTCCTTCTCTTCAACATTTCCACTCATGCTCAAAATTCACCCCATTATTCACTTCTAATGAAATACCAGACATCCCATTTCTTTTGCACTTTCCCAATTTTATTTCACCACTTTTTCATTCTTTTTCTTTTTCATTCTTCTTTTCTATATTTTTTTTTGTATGGAGGGTTCCATATTTTTCAAAACCATCGATAAAGGGGGACTTCTTCACACTTCTAGGTTTACCTTCTCTTTTAACCACACCCCCAACTTAGGCTTTTGGCCTAAGTTGACTATTTAAACAAACCACACTTAATGAGGATTTTGGTTGAATGGATTAAAGAGGGGTCACATTTTCTCAAGTTTCTTCCAAGAAAAGGGTAAGGCTCAAAGGGGGTTCAAACAAAGTTCACACATCTCACAAGGTTGGCCAAAAAGTAGGTATAGTGTCAAATTTTTTAACTCTTCCAAATTGTTGCCTAAGATCATTTCAAGAGCTTGCATCACTTAGTCAACCGGACCAACGAGGCAAATTCTAAGTGTCATCACACAAGGTTCACAGTAAGCTCATCACACAAGGCATTGGCACCAATATCAAACAAGACTCCACGCTTTCGCTAGTGTGCACTATTCATCACAAGAGACTCATTCGATAATCAGCTAGTCACAACGAGATGCAAAAGGTTCACATATTGTCTATGCAACATCATTTGGCCCCACAGTAGTCGCGCATTCATTTTTGTTTGATTAAGAGCACTATTCAAGTCATCAGTTTTGATCATAACTGATACTTAAATTTGCACAGGAACATCCACAATCGCACACAAAAGGTGGTACAAAAATTTCAGAACGGTAAAAAAACCATTTGCATTAATAATGAGGAGCCATAAGCTCAAACATCCATACCACCATATCAAACCACAATTTAAACACAAAAACCCAATAATATATATACAAAAGATGGTCACAAGAGGTAGGTATGGAAGTACCTCACCCCACCACAAACAAAAAGACAATTGTCCTCAAATGCACAAAATAATAAAAAGTCAATAAAAATGACAGAGAGATAGGAAATGAAAGGTCATGTCTACACAGTCTCTCCTTTTATCAGGGAATTAATGCTTGGTTCAACAGCTGCACTAGCTCCACTAGATCTTGCCATGGATGTCTCTGTCAGCGATGTCTGCATAACCGACTGTACAATCGTCTCCTCTAAATCTGGCAGGTCTCCATAAATGCTCTCCTCCCGAGCATCTAGCTGCTTCTCATCCATCTCAGCCTCTGACTCATCAGCAATAACATCCTCTATAGGTACAGAAGGATCTCAGAACTCTCCGAGACACCCACAGTCTCAGTGATGAGTCCACAATTTGGACTCATTTAGGGCTTCATTTTAATAGAATTAGTGTCCACAAATGCATATTCTATCTCAATAATAGATGTAAATCCTTAAGTTTCACATATTTGGAGTTTAAGGAAAAGCATGGACACTACTTGGCAAAAAAGAACAAAATGGCTGAAAAGATGAAGAAAAGAGCTACTGAGGATTGCCTAATGCATTAGGCGAGTCACCGAGTGGCCTCAACCTCGTCCAAAACTCCAGTGTGCTACGCCCTTAAGGAAAAGATCAAGTCGGCGATGAAAAGGAACAGTCGGTGCATTGCTGAACAGTTCTGCGAAGCAGTACTATAACGCCCAATGATCCAGAATGTGAAGATGTTGAAGGTAAAAGATGAAAGGCGATGAAGTATACCAAAGGGCGGATCGCTGAGTGCATCGGCGATCCCGACTAACTGCTTCGATTGATCCTTCGCAACCCATTTTTAGACAACTATAAATACTAGTTTAAATTTTTATCCTAGTATGATATTTTAGATACAACATTTAATTTTTCTAAGTTTCAAGTAGAGAGACCCTGTTCTTAGCTGTTGAAGATTTAAAGACTTCCACTTCCAAAAAATTAGGAAGTGGGTGTTGAAGATTCTTCATCGTAGACTCAATTGAAGTGAATATAAATCATACCCAGTTGATGTTACTTCGATTTTTTATCATTTTCTTCTTCTTTTCTATGTCTAGCTAAAACTCCAATTCTTGGGGTGTGATTTTGTGAATATGGGTTAAATTTCCTACTGGGTAATGCTTATTGTTAGTCTATTTGCTGTTTAAATCTGATTTCATTGAGTAGTTGTGTTTGAACTTAATGGGATTGTAGTAGCAAATACGATTTCATCTTAGTATTTTTGGCTTGTTCTCGAGAGAGGGTTTAAACCCAAGACTACTAAATCGATAGCTGGTGGTTATTGGGTCGTCGTGGGTTCAGCTTGAGAGAGTGAATCCTAGGCCTTTTCCCATACATGCAGCTCGAGAGACTGAATGGGCTAAGGCGGAGGCTGTGCTTAAAAGCGACAACTCGATGTTCAAGAGAAACCAAGTTGATTCAGAGTAAGTTGCTCGAGAGAGAATTTACCTCCCACTAAAGTCTAGCCTAGTTAAAAATGTTCAGCAATTGATTATCAATAGCATTTACCCCATTGTTTAATTTATCCCATATTCCTATCACATCCCAAGAATCCCATCTTCCTATATTCATATCTTTGTATCTTCGTTGTTTTAGTTGTTAATTGACTACAAAACCTCCCATTGATAATTGACATTCGTGTCAACCCCTTAATTTATTATGTTTTTAGCAATGGTTACATCTAGCATATTCGCGTTTAACTTTTAATTTTTATAAATAGATCCCTTGGGACTCGACCCCAACCCATTCGTAGACACTTGAATTGAAAGTTGTGTCTTGATTACGCAAATATCAAAATGGCGCCGTTGCCGGGGAGTGGTGTTACTTGAGAATTTTGAGTTGAGTCAAATATCACTTTTGTTAGTCGTAGTTTACTTACTAAATTTTTAGTTGTGTTTTGGGTGTTTGTGTTGAAACAGGAAAAATGACTGTAAAGGGTGAAAGTGCTACCCAAATGGATCACCTTTATTGAGGTTGTTGAATCTTAGGGATAACCTTCTAACGTTCCAGCAATTGGAAGGCGAGGCTATCCATGATATGTGGCTAAGGTTTAAGGAATTACTACAGAAATGCACAAATCATGGACTGCCAAACAAATTGTTGTTGGAATGCTTTTAAAGAGGTCTTAGTCCCGAACATAGAAGTGCGGTCGATCAACTGTTTGGAGGGTGTTTAACACAACGACCCTATGGAGTAGTAGTCAAGCGTCTTGCTGGCTTGGTTAAAGCCAACAACGAAATAATAAAAGGCCAAGAATGGGCCGACTTGTTGATTTAGCTGGACGATCTTTCCAAGAGAGTAATACAGTTGGAAGCAAGTTCCACCAAGAAGAGCAAGTACTTTCCCCCTCCCAAGTGTAAAAATATGAATCAACATGAGGGTGCACAAAATGGAGAGGTTCTCTCACTTATTCTACACAAAATCGAGGAACAATATAGAGTGATGAATGAGATAAAAGAGAATGTTGAAATGCTGAATCAGATAATGACCTCCCATTCAATGATCATTCAGCTACAAGATGCCTAAATAGGCCAAATTATGTCATGTCTCTACTCACAGGACCAAGAGGGATTGCCTAGTGATACTAGGGCTAACCCCGATAATGAGGTTTCAATGGTGACTTTCATCATGCCACGACATTAACTAAGGCGTTGTTAACAAAACCCTTAAATGCTTTAATTTTATTTTAGAAATAATGGTGTTTTGATTTTGCAGGTTGAAGTGTGGATAGTGTCACGACCCAAGCCTAGGGCCTAGACGTGACATGGCGAATGAGGAACCCGAAGGAACCCCAAACAAGCCTCTCAAACTTGTCATCACACTTCTGGCTTGGTTAAAGCCAACAACGAAATAAAAAAAGGCCAAGAATGGGCCGACTTGTTGATTTAGCTGGACGATCTTTCCAAGAGAGTAATACAGTTGGAAGCAAGTTCCAACAAGAAGAGCAAGTACTTTCCCCCTCCCAAGTGTAAAAATATGAATCAACATGAGGGTGCACAAAATGGAGAGGTTCTCTCACTTATTCTACACAAAATCGAGGAACAATATAGAGTGATGAATGAGATAAAAGAGAATGTTGAAATGTGAATCAGATAATGACCTCCCATTCAATGATCATTCAGCTACAAGATGCCTAAATAGGCCAAATTATGTCATGTCTCTACTCACAGGACCAAGAGGGATTGCCTAGTGATACTAGGGCTAACCCCGATAATGAGGTTTCAATGGTGACTTTCATCATGCCACGACATTAACTAAGGCGTTGTTACCAAAACCCTTAAATGCTTTAATTTTATTTTAGAAATAATGGTGTTTTGATTTTGCAGGTTGAAGTGTGGATAGTGTCACGACCCAAGCCTAGGGCCTAGACGTGACATGGCGAATGAGGAACCCCAAACAAGCCTCTCAAACTTGTCATCACACTTCATCGGTCGCGAAAGTACATTCAATATTAAATAACGGGAATTAGGGACTAAGGGCAAACCATTTCAAAATAACATCATAGAATAAGAGTCAAGCTCATTTACAAAATACTTGTCCAATGCACACCTCTACATACATAGATAGGACGGGGCCCATGACATACTACCGGCTCCCCTCATAGTCAAAATACAATTGCAAGCTAAAGTCTCAAAACATAGGAGTAGGAAACATAACATAGCCCTCGAATCATTGAGGACTCACCAACAAACTTGGATAAGCACCGTAATAGCCACGTGGATGGAGAGAAGGATCAAGAGTAGCTCCGGTCCATACATGGTTACATCATGTAGGCAAAATATGCGTTAATACTTTGGAATGTACTAAGTATGCGAGGTGCAATACAACAATAGACAAGGACACAATCGATATGCAAGAAATAGTTCCATAGGCATAATGAATAACAATATGAGGATGCATGATCAAAGTGAAGTCAAAACATGTTTAAGTAAATCTATACTAATAGTAGATATCATATGTGTGTGCATGATCCAACCAATCTATAACCCCAACTTAGGATGGGGATGCCGTTCACACCCAAACACCCTCGTGGCAAGGTATAAACCCCTCACATGGTTGATGTTGGTCACACCCCAAGCATCCTAGGTGGTGAGATATAAACCTCTTACATGGTTGATATTGGTCACACCCCAAGCATCCTAGGTGGTGAGATATAAACCTCTCACATGGTTGATGTTGGTCACACCCCAAGCATCCTAGGTGGTGAGATATAAACCTCTCACATGGTTATCCGGTTCTTTTCCCCCGGACCGGGCATGGTCATGCAACACTTTATATAGAAAATTCTCATTAGGCTCTAATGCAATCTGATGTATGGAATGAACATATACACAAGCTTACTTTGTCATCAACACATCTCTGGAATGTCACACATCTCATAACTCAAGCCCTAAAGCATTAATTCATCAATTCTCCATAATTGGACATTTTGTCAAACACCTTGAAGGCATGTAATGGGATCAAAGAGCATGGAAAATAGGATAGTAATTATGCAGCCAAACCAATGAACAACCTACAATAACGCCTTTTAACACCCACAAGACCACATGAAAAATCTCCACATCCATTCCAAATTTAGATTCAAGTTCTAGAGTCACAACATGCTCAAAGCAATTACTTTTCATGTTTAAAATTCACTGTGCAGGAAATTTATACAAGGAACAAGACTAATTTATGAATTCTCAACTTAAACCATGAATTAATGAGTAGAATAGAGACTAGGCACTATGGGTGGAAGGACCCATGAGTTCAACACCACATACCTTGAGTTTTTATGAAGGTCTTGAGAGTGTCTTCAATGGAAGCTTGGAACTTGGAGCAAGAGTCTCTTCAATCTTGAGGAAGGTTTTGGATTAGGGTTCTTGAGAGAACTTGAGAGAAAATGTGTCTAAGTATGGGAGAGGTGTTTTGGGAAATGTTTTAGAGATGGAATTGAATTAATGTTATATAGAAAATAAAATATGCCCTTTGGAAAAACGGAACCAACACTTAGAAAAAAAAATGAGGCGGGTGAACAGTAAATTCGGTCACTGGAATTTGCATTTCTTACACGGACAGAGTTTACGAAAATGGGCATAACTTCTTCGTCCGAACTCCGAATGAGGTGAAAAGAAGTGTGTTGGGTAGCTAACTCAAAGGGCTTTCCATGGATATATTATGGACCACCCAATTATTTGTGTGCTAGGAGATATGACCCTCCAAAGTAGACCCTCAAAAAAGGCTTCACTTGGAAATTTTGGATTTTGATACGGTTGCTCTAAAATTTGGGTTAGACCCATTTCCCACTCAATTTGACCCCCTAAACAAGAATATGAAGTTGTATTTTCAAAAAATGAAACAGATTTTTAGATATAGCTAAAAGAAGTTTCCGTTAATTTCCGAAGCATATTTTTAGGAACTTTTTGGGTCGTTTCAATATCTCCCCCTTGGGAACATTCGTCTCTGAATGTGGAAGAGACGTTGAAACGACCCCAAAAATGCCCGAAAATGTGCTTCGGAAACACCTAAAATTGTAATTTCCATATATCTCAAAATCCGTGCATCATTTCGGAAATTCGACTTCATATTCTTATTCAGGGGGTCAAATTGAGTGGGAAATGGGTCTAACCCGAATTTTAGAGCAACCGTATCAAAATAGAAAATCGCAAAAATGCGATTTTGAGGGTCAACTTTAAAGGGGCATATCTCTCAGCACAGAAGGAACTGGAAGGAGCTCAAACTATCAAAATTTAAGCTCTATGAGTTAGCTTTCCAACGCAATTTGTTTCACCTCATTCCGAGTTAGGATGAAGGAGTTATGACCGTTTTCGTAAAACCTGTCCGGCAGAAAATACAAATTCCAGTAGCCGAAAACACTGTTCACCCGCCTCATTTTTTTTCTAAGTGTTGGGACGTTTTTTATAAAAAGGGGACATATCCATACTTAGTCATTGAACTTCAAAACATCCAAAAACTCTCTCTAAGCCCTCTCCAAAAATTCCACCAAGATCATCCACCAAATTCAAGAATCCCAAGCTTTAATTCCGGATTCAAGATTCAATCTCAAGCAATTCTCCATTCCAATCTTCATCAAGAATTCTTCAAAGTTGAGGTATGTGGGTTGATTGTGGAAACCTTCCTTTCCACAAGTCCAACCATTTATCCTCTATTTTACTTCAAGTTTATGGGTCCTTATGATCATTTATGAACTCTTGAATTATGGAATCACTACTACACACCCTATTAAGGTCTATCTTGCATATTTTCATGAAATGGTATTATTATGTGATGTTTATGGCTTTCATGCCTCCATGATCAAATTATGAAGGTTGTTATATATGTATATATATATGTATGTTGTTGGTGGGCTGTTTTATATAGATTTTGAAAATTGGTTGGACTTAGTACTCTTGAAACACATGATTTTATTTACATGAACAAGTAGCCCACCATATGTTTGATAAAATGTCATTTATAGAATTCTTATGAAATGGAAGGTCCAATGTACGTCCTATGAGTCGGATGATTATATAAGTATTGAAATTATGATGAAATGGATACATGTATATGATTTTCTCTATATGGTGTGTGAGTCGACCAAGCCTAGCTCGGGGTTGTAGGCTCGGGTAACCGTATCAAGGGGTTGGTACCTTGGTTGCCTAGTACGGGGGGTAGTAGGCCCGTATAACCATATCGAGGGTTTGTACCTTGGTCCCTAGCTCGGGGGTGGTAGGCCCGGGTAACCACATTGAGGGGTTTGTACCTCTTTCGCCTCTCCAAGGGTGGTAGGCCTTGGAAATGCTATATTGATGGTCACTCACTACACATATACTATGCCCTACTAAATATGATTTTTATATAAGCATCATTATACATATCATCTCATTAATATGTTATCTATCGGGTACGATTATGCATTTTGCCTATAATGTCCATCCATTGTTGCATTGCATTGCATCCCATATACTTAGTACATTCAAACGTACTAATGCATACTCTATGCCTACATGATGTCACCATGTAGGGACCGGAGCACCGCTTGACCCTCGTCCTCCGCGTGGCTAATACGATTTTCTATCAAGGTTATTGGTGAGTCCTCCATTCCGGGGACGTTGCTTATGATCTTTTGCTATGTATAAGACTTTTCCTTTTAGTTATGTTTTGACTATGAGGGTGAGCCCGGTTGTTTGTCTTGGCCCCGCTAAAGTACCTATGTTTAGAGGTGGTGTTGGACAAGTTGTGTATTATGTTTGAGCTTGATTCACCTATGATATTTATGTATCATTTCTTCTTTTTTTTCTTCTTGCTCCCTTAGTCCCGATTTCCCCCTTGATTATGCTTATCGCTTATGGTCATTTTAATTGCTTCCGCGACCAATGATGAGAGCACTAGGTTGATAGATCCTCGGAGTCCAACACACCGCGTTGATTAGAGTCCGATTCATGGTTGTGTTGTGCACCACAATTATGAGTAGGAGGCTATGAGACGTTTTAGGAAATGTTTCCCTTCTCCATGTTCTAAGTCGTGCTGTAGAGTTGAATTAAGGTCTTTCCTAACGGTTGTTCTTTGCTATGCTAGATCATGCCTAATACAAGAGGAAAACGAGCCCGCGCACCCGAGGAACAACCGACCAATGGGGATCTTCGGGATGCCCTTACTTTATTTGCTCAAGCTATGGCTAATCAAGCCAACCACGGGGCCCAAGCTCCTCAGGCTCCTACCCCGGCATCTCGGGTGAGAGACTTCGTGCGAATGAATCCCCGAATTCTATGGGTCTAAGTTAAATGAAGACCCTCAAGAGTTCATTGATGAAGTCCTCAAGATATTAGCTATCATGGGCGTGAAGTCGAAGATAAGGCGGAGTTGGCGGCCTACCAACTAAAAAGGGGTGGCCCAAATATGGTACAACCAATGGAAAGAAGAGAAAGGGGGCAAACTATGTGGTGCCTTGGGAAGTGTTCAAAACGGCTTTCCTTAATCGATTCTTTCCTCTTGAGCTTAGGAAGCCAAATTGGTGGAGTTCATGAATTTAAAACAAGGGTCTATGAGTGTGAGGAGTATGCCCTCAAGTTTAACCAACTTTCAAGATATGCTCCACACTTGGTTGCCGACTCACGATCTAGAATGAATAAATTCGTGATGGGTGTGTCCGACCTAGTGAGTGAAGAATGCCGGTCCGCAATGTTGATTAGTGACATGGACTTGTCCCGCTTGATGGTCTACGCCGAACAAATGGAGGAGGAGAAGTTGAGGAAGAGGAGGGGTCATGAGGCCAAGAGGGCCCGTTTTGAGGGCAAGTTCCAAAGTCGAAGGGAGGCCGGTTTCATCAAGGCCAAGGGTCTTCTCATGCGCCCCATAAGGGGTTTGCCAATGATGTTCCAAGGGCCCAAGGTGTTGGTGGTATGGGTCCTATTGATGTATGTCCGAAGTGTGGTAAGGGTCATGGTGGCCCGTGCTTGAGAAATACCGGTGCTTGCTATAGTTGTGGGGAAATGGGGCACAAGGCAATAGATTGTCCTCGGAATCACAACAAGGGTAAGGAGGTCCGTCCACAAGGTGCCAATGCGGTTCCTTTGGGGAGAGGGGGCCGACAAGGTGGTGCCCCAAGGCACAATCGATTTTATGCTTTGCATGGGAGGCAAGGGGTCGATGAAGTCCCCGACGTCGTTACCGGTATGTTGAAAATCTTTGACTTTGATGTATATGCATTAATTGATCCGGGTGCCTCTCTTTCTTTTGTCACCCCTTTGTTGCCAAGAAGTTTCATGTTGAGCCCGACTTGTTGCATGAGTCATATAAGGTGTCTACTCCTATTGGTGCATATATGGTTGCTAGGAAGGTCTATAGGAATTGTCCTATTTGCATCTTGCATAAAATATTGCCTTGTGATCTTGTTGAGTTGAACATGGTCGATTTTGATGTTATTCTTGGGATGGATTGGTTGCATGCATACTATGCTTCCATTGATTGTAGAACTCGTAGGGTCAAGTTCCAATTCCCAAGTGAACCCATTCTTGAATGGGAAAGCCAAAATGTGGTAGTCAAGGGTAGGTTCATCTCTTGCATTAAAGCCCGTAAGTTGATCTCTAAGGGGTGTCTCTATCACCTTGTGAGGGTTAGAGATGTGGAGTCCAAAACCCTTCCTATAGTGTCAGTTCCGATCGTAAATGAATTTCTTGATGTCTTTCCTAATGACCTTCCCGGTGTTCCTCCCGAAAGGGAAATAGATTTTGGCATAGACCTCCTCCCGATACTCAACCTATTTCTATTCCCCCTTACCGTATGGCCGGCGGGAGTTAAAGGAGTTGAAAGAACAATTGAGGGACTTGTTGGAGAAGGGTTTTATTAGGCCTAGCCAATCACCATGGGGTGCACCGGTGTTGTTTGTGAAGAAGAAAGATGGGTCCCTTAGGATGTGTATTGATTACCGGCAACTCAATAAGGTCACCGTCAAGAATAAATATCCTCTTCCTAGGATTGATGACTTGTTCGACCAATTGCAAGGGGCTAGCCACTTCTCTAAGATTGATCTTCGGTCCGGGTATCATCAAGTGAAGGTGAGGGAGTGTGACATTCCTAAGACAGCCTTCCGGACTAGGTATGGGCATTATGAATTTGTGGTCATGTCCTTTGGGTTGACCAATGCACCGGCTATCTTTATGGACCTAATGAATAGAGTCTTTAAACCCTACCTTGATTCCTTTGTTGTGGTCTTCATTGATGATATTTTAATCTATTCGCATAGCGAGGAAGAACATATGGGTCACTTGAGGGTTGTGTTGCAAAGATTGAGAGGGGAGAAGTTGTATGCCAAGTATGAAAAGTGTGAATTTTGGTTGAGGGAGGTTGCCTTCCTAGGTCATGTGGTGTCGGGGGATGGTATTAAGGTAGATCCTAAGAAGACCGATGTGATTAGAAATTGGCCTAGGCCATTGACCCCGTCGGATATTAGGAGCTTCTTGGGCTTAGCGGGTTACTACCGGAGATTTGTGAATGGGTTTTCTTCTATTGCTTCTCCCATGACTAAGTTGACACAAAAAGAAGGCTAAGTTTGAGTGGACCGATGAGTGCGAAAGGAGTTTTCAAACCTTGAAAGATAAACTTGTGTCCGCTCCTATATTATCACTACCGGATGGGCTTGAGGGATTTGTTGTGTATTGTGATGCTTCTAGAGTTGGTTTGGGTTGTGTTCTAATGCAAAATGGTAAGGTGATAGCCTATGCTTCTAGACAACTCAAAGTGCATGAAAAGAACTATCCTACGCATGATCTTGAATTAGCCGCGGTGGTGTTTGCTTTAAAGATTTGGCGTCATTACTTGTATGGGGTACATGTTGATGTGTTTACCGATCATAAGAGCCTCCAATATGTCTTCACCCAAAAGATCTCAACTTGAGACAAAGAAGGTGGCTAGAATTTCTTAAAGATTATGATATGAGTGTGCATTATCATCCCGGTAAAGCTAATGTGGTGGCGGATGCTTTGAGTAGGGTGTCTATGGGTAGCCTAGCTCATGTTGATATTGGTGATAGGGAAATGGCTAGGGAGGTGCATCGGTTGGCTAGGTTGGGGGTTAGGTTGAAAGAGGTTGGTAATGGTGGTGTGGTCGTTGTTGATGGTGCTAGGTCTTCCTTGGTTGACGAGGTGATAGAAAAACAAGATCTTGACTCTTCTTTGTTAGAATTGAAGGCCTTGGTGAAAGAGGGCAAGGTGGAAGTTTTCTCCCAAGGGGAGATGGTACCCTTAGGTACCAAGGTAGGTTGTGTGTGCCTTGTGTTGATGGTTTGAGGGAGAAAATTCTTGAGGAGGCTCATAATTCTTCCTACTCCATCCACCCGGTTCCACCAAAATGTATAGAGATTTGAGAGATGTGTATTGGTGGGGAGGCATGAAGAAGGACATTGCCAAATTCGTCTCCGGTTGTCATAGTTGCCAACAAGTCAAGGCCGAACATCAAAGGCCGGGTGGCCTAACCCAAGACATAGAGATTCCTACTTGGAAGTGGGAAGAAATTAATATGGATTTTGTAGTTGGTTTACCCAAGACTAGAAAAGGTTTTGATTCTATTTGGGTGGTGGTTGATAGGATGACAAAATCGGCTCATTTTCTACCGGTAAAGACAACATATGGGGCAGAAGATTATGCAAGGTTATATATTCATGACTTGGTAAGGTTGCATGGGATTCCTCTATCCATCATATCGGACCGTGGTACTCAATTTACTTCACACTTTTGGAAGTCCTTTCAAAGGGGTCTAGGTACGAGAGTTAAGCTTACTACGGCCTTTCACCCGCAAACGGATGGACAAGCCGAAAGGACTATCCAAACACTTGAAGATATGCTTAGGGCTTGTGTATTGGAACTTAAGGGTAGTTGGGATGATCATCTTCCATTGATTGAGTTTGCCTATAACAATAGTTATCATTCTAGCATCGGTATGGCTCCTTTTGAGGCTCTCTATGGGTAGCGGTGTAGATCACCGGTTGGATGGTTTGAGGTTGGTGAGGTGACCTTGTTAGGACCAGATCTAGTTATGGAGGCTCTTGAGAAGGTTAGGATGATTAGAGAAAGGTTGAAGACGGCCCAAAGTCGCCAAAAGTCCTATGCCGATGTGAGGAGAAGGGCTCTTGAATTTCAAGTTGGTGATTGGGTCTATTTGAAGGTATCACCCATGAAGGGTGTGGTTCGTTTTGGTAAGAAGGGCAAGTTGAGCCCAAGATACGTGGGTCCTTATAAGGTGATGAGGAGAATTGGCAAGGTAGCTTATGAGTTGGAATTGCCTAGCGAAATGGATTTGGTTCATCCGGTATTTCATGTGTCTATGTTGAGGAAGTGTGTGGGTGATCCAAATGCCATTGTGTCTCTTGATGTTGTGGGTGTTGTTGAAGATAATTTGACCTATGAAGAGGTTCCGATCCAGATTTTAGATAGACAAGTGAAGAGATTGAGAAACAAAGATGTGGCTTCCGTTAAAGTCCTTTGGAGAAATCAACAAGTTGAAAGTGCTACTTGGGAGGCCGAAGCGGACATGCAAAGGCGATATCCTTATCTTTTCCACTCCACTCAAGCTTAAGGTATTGATCTAAGCCCTTTATAAAATCTCAGGTCTTAAGTTCAGCCACCATGTCATTGCATACATTCATGTTTAAGTTAACAAGTTCATTGTGGTTTTACAACTATATTGAAGTTTTTGAAATGAGGTGTAAGTGCATTGTTGCATCCTTATGTGGGCTGAATTTGCCATGTTTATGTCTCTCATGTACATTTCTTTGACATTCGGGGACGAATGTTCCCAAGGGGGAGATATTGAAACGACCCCAAAAATGCCCGAAAATGTGCTTCGGAAACACCTAAAATTGTAATTTCCATATATCTCAAAATCCGTGCATCATTTCGGAAATTCGACTTCATATTCTTATTCAGGGGGTCAAATTGAGTGGGAAATGGGTCTAACCCGAATTTTAGAGCAACCGTATCAAAATTCGAAAATCGTAAAAAATGCGATTTTTAGGGTCAACTTTAAAGGGGCATATCTCTCAGCACACAAGGAACTGGAAGGAGCTCAAACTATCAAAATTTAAGCTCTATGAGTTAGCTTTCCAACTCAATTTGTTTCACCTCATTCCGAGTTAGGATGAAGGAGTTATGACCGTTTTCGTAAAACCTGTCCGGCAGAAAATACAAATTCCAGTAGCCGAAAACACTTTGTTCACCCGCCTCATTTTTTTCTAAGTGTTGGGACGTTTTTTATAAAAGGGGACATATCCATACTTAGTCATTGAACTTCAAAACATCCAAAAACTCTCTCTAAGCCCTCTCCAAAAATTCCACCAAGATCATCCACCAAATTCAAGAATCCCAAGCTTTAATTCGGATTCAAGATTCAATCTCAAGCAATTCTCCATTCCAATCTTCATCAAGAATTCTTCAAAGTTGAGGTATGTGGGTTGATTGTGGAAACCTTCCTTTCCACAAGTCCAACCATTTATCCTCTATTTTACTTCAAGTTTATGGGTCCTTATGATCATTTATGAACTCTTGAATTATGGAATCACTACTACACACCCTATTAAGGTCTATCTTGCATATTTTCATGAAATGGTATTATTATGTGATGTTTATGGCTTTCATGCCTCCATGATCAAATTATGAAGGTTGTTATATATGTATATATATATATGTATGTTGTTGGTGGGCTGTTTTATATAGATTTTGAAAATTGGTTGGACTTAGTACTCTTGAAACACATGATTTTATTTACATGAACAAGTAGCCCACCATATGTTTGATAAAATGTCATTTATAGAATTCTTATGAAATGGAAGGTCCAATGTACGTCCTATGAGTCGGATGATTATATAAGTATTGAAATTATGATGAAATGGATACATGTATATGATTTTCTCTATATGGTGTGTGAGTCGACCAAGCCTAGCTCGGGGTTGTAGGCTCGGGTAACCGTATCAAGGGGTTGGTACCTTGGTTGCCTAGTACGGGGGGTAGTAGGCCCGTATAACCATATCGAGGGTTTGTACCTTGGTCCCTAGCTCGGGGGTGGTAGGCCGGGTAACCACATTGAGGGGTTTGTACCTCTTTCGCCTCTCCAAAGGGGTGGTAGGCCTTGGAAATGCTATATTGATGGTCACTCACTACACATATACTATGCCCTACTAAATATGATTTTTATATAAGCATCATTATACATATCAACTCATTAATATGTTATCTATCGAGTACGATTATGCATTTTCCCTATAATGTCCATCCATTGTTGCATTGCATTGCATCCCATATACTTAGTACATTCAAACGTACTAATGCATACTCCATGTTTAGAGGTGGTGTTGGACAAGTTGTGTATTATGTTTGAGCTTGATTCACCTATGATATTTATGTATCATTTCTTCTTTTTTTCTTCTTGCTCCCTTAGTCCCGATTTCCCCCTTGATTATGCTTATCGCTTATGGTCATTTTAATTGCTTCCGCGACCAATGATGTGTAAGATACGCTATGAGGCTTGTTTGGGGTTCCTTCGGGTTCCCCATTCGCCGGTCACGTCTAGGCCCTAGGCTTGGGTCGTGACAGACGTACAAGACAAGACTTAGTAAGAACATATCTGCCCCAACATGAATGCAAAATTTTTATTTAAACATCACTTCAAGATTTCAAAACTTAGTGTAAAGCATCCATAACTCATCAATTTAAACATATATGCACATGAATGATCTAGGGGCTGAAATGTAAGACTCAATGGAGTACAAAGGACTTGATTTAATACCTTAGGCTTGAGTGGAGTTGAATAGATAAGGATAACGTCTTTGCATGTCTGCTTCGGCCTCCCAAGTAGCACTCTCCACTTGTTGATTTCTCCAAAGCACCTTAACGGAGGCCACTTCTTTGTTCCTCAACCCCTTAACTTGTCTATCCAAGATTTGAACCAGGACTTCTTCATACGTCAAATTATCTTCTACAACACTCACAACCTCAAGAGGTACAATAGCGTTAGGATCACCAACACATTTCCTCAACATCGATACATGGAACACCGGATGAACTAATTCCATCTCCTTGGCAACCCCAACTCATAGGCTACTTTACCAACCCTTCTTATTACCTCATAAGGACCGACATACCTAGGATTTAATTTCCCCTTCTTACCAAAACGAACCACACCTTTCATTGGAAAAACTTTCAAATAAACCCAATCACCCACTTTGAATTCAAAATCCCTTCTCCTCACATCGGCATAAGACTTTTGACGACTTTGGGCTGTTTTCAACCTCTCCCTAATCATCCTTACCTTCTCAAGAGCATCCATGACCAGATCCGGACCCAACAAGGCCACCTCTCCAACTTCAAACCACCCAACCGGTGACCTACACCGTCTACCATAAAGTGCCTCAAAAGGAGCCATACCGATACTAGAATGATAACTATTGTTGTATGCAAACTCAATCAAAGGAAGATGATCATCCCAACTACCTTTCAACTCCAAGACACAAGCTCTAAGCATATCCTCCAAGGTTTGAATTGTTCTTTCGGCTTGGCCATCCGTTTGAGGGTGGAAGGCCGTGCTAAGCTTTACCTTTGTACCAAGACCCCTTTGGAAAGATTTCCAAAAGTGAGAAGTGAATTGGGCACCACGATCCGAGATGATAGACAAGGGAATCCCATGCAACCTTACCAATTCATGAATGTACAACTTGGCATACTCTTCAGCCCCGTAAGTAGTTTTAACCGATAGGAAATGAGCCGACTTTGTCATCCGATCAACCACCACCCAAATCGAATCAAAGCCTCTTCTAGTCTTGGGCAAGCCCACTACAAAATCCATGTTGATTTCTTCCCACTTCCAAATAGGTATCTCAATGTCTTGAGTTAGGCCACCCGGCCTTTGATGTTCGGCCTTGACTTGTTGACAACTATGGCAACCCGAAACAAATTTTGCAATGTCCTTCTTCATACCGCCCCACCAATACACATCCCTCAAGTCTCTATACATCTTTGTTGACCCCGGATGAATAGAATAAAAAAAATTATGAGCCTCATCAAGGATTCTTTCCCTCACACCATCCACACAAGGAACACATAATCTACCTTGGTACCTAAGGGCACCATCTCCCCCTTGGGAGAAAACCTCCACCTTATCACTACTCACCGAAGCCTTTAATTCCACCAAAGAAGGATCAAGATCTTGCTTGGCTATCACCTCATCAACCAAAGAAGACCTTGAGCCATCAACAACAACTACTCCTCCACTATCCACCCCTTCTAACCTAACTCCCAATTTGGCCAACCGATGGACCTCCTTAGCCAACTCTTTACTACCTTCCTCTACATGAGCCAAGCTACCCATGGACACTCTACTCAATGCATCCGCCACCACATTAGCTTTCCCCGGATGATAGTGAACACTCATATCATAATCCTTAAGGAACTCTAACCACCTCCTTTGTCTCAAGTTAAGATCTTTTTGCGTGAACACATATTGGAGACTCTTATGGTCGGTGAAGATATCAACATGCACCCCATACAAATAGTGACGCCAAATCTTTAAAGCAAAAACCACGGCCAATTCAAGATCATGGGTTGGGTAGTTCTTTTCATGAACCTTAAGTTCCCTAGAAGCATAGGCTATAACCTTACCACTTTGCATCAACACACAACCCAAACCAATACGGGAAGCATCACAATAAACAACAAAACCTTCTAACCCATTCGGAAGTGACAAAATAGGAGCGGACACAAGCCTTTCTTTCAAAGTTTGGAAGCTTTCCTCACACTCATCCGACCACACAAATTTAGCCTTCTTTTGAGTCAACTTAGTCATAGGAGAAGCAAGAGAAGAAAACCCTTCCACAAATCTCCTATAATAACCCGCTAAACCCAAGAAACTCCTTATATCCGATGGGTCAAAGGTCTAGGCCAATTCCTAATAACATCGGTCTTCTTAGGATCCACCTTAATACCATCCCCCGACACCACATGGCCTAAGAAAGCAATTTCCTTCAACCAAAACTCACACTTTTCATATTTAGCGTACAACTTCTCTTCCCTCAATCTTTGGAGTACAACCCTCAAGTGACCCATGTGCTCTTCTTCACCTCGGGAATAGATCAAGATGTCATCTATAAACACCACCACAAAAGAATCAAGGTAGGGTTTGAAGACCCTATTCATCAAATCCGTAAAGATAGCCGAAGCGTTAGTCAACCCGAAAGACATCACCACAAACTCATAGTGCCCATACCTAGTACGAAAGGCCGTCTTGGAAATATCACACTCCCTCACCTTCACTTGATGATACCTGGACCGAAGATTAATCTTAGAGAAGTGACTATCCCCATGCAATTGGTCAAATAAATCGTCAATCTTGGAAGAGGATACCTATTCTTGACGGTGACCCTATTAAGTTGTCGATAATCAATACACATTCTAAGAGACCCATCTTTCTTCTTCACAAACAAAACCGGAGCACCCCATGGAGAATGACTAGGTCTAATAAACCCCTTTTCTAACAAATCTTTTAATTGCTCTTTCAACTCCGCCGGGGTCATACGGTAAGGGGGAATAGAAATAGGTTGAGTATCGGGAAGGAGGTCTATACCAAAACCTATCTCCCTTTCGAGAGGGACAACGGGAAGGTCTTTTGGGAAGACATCTAGAAACTCATTAACAATCGGAATAGACTCAATAGGAGGGACTTTAGACTCCACATCATTGACTCTCACAATATGGTACAAGCACCCTTTGGAAATCAACCTATGGGCTTTAATGCAAGAAATGAATTTCCCCTTCACCACAACATCCCGACTCTCCCACTCAAGGACGAGTTCGTTAGGAAATCAAAACTTGACTTTACGAGTCCTACAATCAATAGAAGCATAATATGCATGCAACCAATCCATCCCAAGAATAACATCAAAATCCACCATATTCAACTCAACAAGATCACAAGGCAACAACTTATTCAATATGCAAACCGGACAATTTCTATACACTTTTCTAGCAACAATAGAGACACCAATGGGAGTAGATACTTCATATGACTCATGCAACAATTCCGACTCAACATGAAATTTCTAGCAACTAAGAGGGTAACAAAGGAAACGGTGGCACCCAGATCAATCAAAGTATAAACATCAAGATCAAAGATTTGCAACATACCGGTCACCACATCGGAAGTCTCATTAACACCTTGTCTACCATGTAAAGCATAAAATCGATCATGCCTTGGGGCACCACTTTGAGAAGCACCTCTACCCAAAGGAGTAGTGTTAGCATTTCGGACCTTGTTGCGGATCTTGGGACACTCAAACCTCTGGTGACCCACTTCTCCACATTCAAAGCAAGCACCCGAACCCTTCATGCAAGGACCACCATGCTTCCTCCCACACTTAGGGCATACATCCATAGAACCCACTTCACCTCCCCCTTGAGGTCTAGGAACATTGATAGCAAATCCCCGGTTGACATGAGGGTTTCCTCGGCCTTAATGGAAGCTAGCACCCTTAGGGAACCTATTTTCCAATCGGGCCCTCTTGGCCTCGTGTCCCCTTCTTTTCCTCAATTTCTCCTCCTCCATTTGCTCGGCATAAGTCATCAACCGAGACAAATCCATATCTCCAATGAGCATAGCGGACTGACACTCCTCACTAACCAAGTCGGATACACCCATCACAAATTTGTTCATCCTTGATCTAGAGTCGGCCACCAAGTGAGGTGCATACTTGGAGAGTTGGACAAATTTGAGGGCATACTCCCTCACACTCATAGCTCCTTGCTTCAAGTTCATGAACTCCACCAACTTTGCCTCCCTAAGCTCAAGAGGGAAGAACCTATTAAGGAAAGAAAGTTTAAACTCCTCCCACAACACCACATAGCCATTACCTTTCTCACCCTTCCATTGATCAAACCAAATTTGAGCAACCCCCTTGAGTTGGTAGGCCGTCAACTCCGCCTTCTCACAAGCACCAACATCCATAATGGTCAATATTTTGCATAACTCATCGATGAACTCTTGCGGGTCCTCATCCACCTTTGAACCATGGAAGACCGGAGGGTTCATCCTCATGAAATCTCTCACCCTTTCCCCCGGGGTGGTAGCTCGAGGAGCTTGGGATCCTTGTTGCACTTGGTTAGATACCACTTGTGCAAGCATGGTGAGTGCATCACGGAGCTCACCATTGGTGGGTGGCTCTTCCGGTGATCGGGACCGTCTTCCCCTCACGTTTGGCATGATAATCTAGCAATTCAAAGAACAAGCGTTAGGGAGGAATCACCTTATTACACTCTAAGCACGACATAGAACATGAAGAAGGGAAACCTTTTCTCAACCGTTTTGTAGCCTTCCATTCATACTTGTGGCGAGCTTCACAACCATGATTAGGGCTCTACTCAACGCGGTGTGTTGGACTCCGAGGATTTAACAACCTAGTGCTCTGATACCAAGCTTGTCATGACCCAAGCCTAGGGCCTAGACGTGACATGGCGAATGAGGAACCCGAAGGAACCCCAAACAAGCCTCTCAAACTTGTCATCACACTTCATCGGTCGCAAAAGTACATTCAACATTAAATAACGGGAATTAGGGACTAAGGGCAAACCATTTCAAAATAACATCATAGAATAAGAGTCAAGCTCATTTACAAAATACTTGTCCAACACACACCTCTACATACATAGATAGGATGGGGCCATGACATACTACCAGCTCCCCTCATAGTCAAAATACAATTGCAAGCTAAAGTCTCAAAACATAGGAGTAGGAAACATAACATAGCCCTCGAATCATTGAGGACTCACCAACAAACTTGGATAAGCACCGTACTATCCACGTGGATGGAGAGAAGGATCAAGAGTAGCTCCGGTCCCTACATGGTGACATCATGTAGGAAAAATATGCGTTAGTACTTTGGAATATACTAAGTATGCGGGGTGCAATACAACAATAGACAAGGACACAATCAAAATGTAAGAAATAGTTCCATAGGCATAATGAATAACAATATGAGGATGCATGATCAAAGTGAAGTCAAAACATGTTTAAGTAAATCTATACTAATAGTAGATATCATATGTGTGTGCATGATCCAACCAATCTATAACCCCAACTTAGGATGGGGGATGCCGTTCACACCAGGACACCCTGGTGGCAAGGTATAAACCCCTCACATGGTTGATGTTGGTCACACCCCAAGCATCTTAGGTGGTGAGATATAAACCTCTCACATGGTTGATGTTGGTCACACCCCAAGCATCCTAGGTGGTGAGATATAAACCTCTCACATGGTTATCCGGTTCTTTTCCCCCGGACCGGGCATGGTCATGCAACATTTTATATAGAAAATTCCCATTATGCTCTAATGCAATCTCATGTATGGAATGAACATATACACAAGCTTAGTTTGTCATCAACACATCTCTGGAATGTCACACATCTCATAACTCAAGCCCTAAAGCATCAATTCATCAATTCTCCATAATTGGACATTTTGTCAAACACCTTGAAGGCATGTAATGGGATCAAAGAGCATGGAAAATAGGATAGTAATTATGCAGCCAAACCAATGAACAACCTACAATAACGCCTTTTAACACCCACAAGACCACATGAAAAATCTCCACATCCATTCCAAATTTAGATTCAAGTTCTAGAGTCACAACATGCTCAAAGCAATCACTTTTCATGTTTAAAATTCCTTTGTGCGGGGAAATTTATACAAGGAACAAGACTAATTTATGAATTCTCAACTTAAACCATGAATTAATGAGTAGAATAGAGACTAGGCACTATGGGTGGAAGGACCCATGAGTTCAACACCACATACCTTGAGTTTTTATGAAGGTCTTGAGAGTGTCTTCAATGGAAGCTTGGAACTTGGAGCAAGAGTCTCTTCAATCTTGAGGAAGGTTTTGGATTAGGGTTCTTGAGAGAACTTGAGAGAAAATGTGTCTAAGTATGGGAGAGGTGTTTTGGGAAATGTTTTAGAGATGGAATTGAATTAATGTTATATAGAAAATAAAATATGCCCTTTGGAAAAACGGAACCAACACTTAGAAAAAAAAATGAGGCGGGTGAACAGTAAATTCGGTCACTGGAATTTGCATTTCTTGCACGGACAGAGTTTACGAAAATGGGCATAACTTCTTCGTCCGAACTCCGAATGAGGTGAAAAGAAGTGTGTTGGGTAGCTAACTCAAAGGGCTTTCCATGGATATATTATGAACCATCCAATTATTTGTGTGCTAGGAGATATGACCCTCCAAAGTAGACCCTCAAAAAAGGCTTCACTTGGAAATTTTGGATTTTGATACGGTTGCTCTAAAATTTGGGTTAAACCCATTTCCCACTCAATTTGACCCCCTAAACAAGAATATGAAGTCAAATTTTTGAAAAATGAAACGGATTTTTAGATATAGCTAAAACAAGTTTCCGGTAACTTCCGAATCACATTTTTAGGAACTTTTTGGGTCATTTCAGATAGTGTTTGAAAAGTGCACATTGGTAAACATAAGTCCAGTTGGCGAATCACTGAGCAGGTCGGTGACACAGACCCAGACCGCCGTTAGAGAGTCAAGAGACTCTGATGACAATCGGTGAGAACAGAAAATTATTGGCAAATCACCGACTATGTCGGCAATCCCGATGTAATTCGTCGTTTGGACCCTCACTTTGACTGAAGGTCCTGTAAAACTCAGTGAGGTAAGTGACCACTCAGTGCGTCGCTGAGTAGATCAGCGAGCAATACTAATGTCACCGAATGGGTGCAAACTAGACGGTTATAAATAGGCCAAAGGTTTAAGACTGCAAATTCTTTCACTCTCCTTCATTTTTTTTATTTTTCCAAAATCACACTCACACTCTAGTTATTTTTTATCTTTTTGCACTCCTAGAGTATTTTGGTTATTGATCTGTGCTTGGAATTGGAACACTTTGCCACCTAGCATCTCAATTTCATATTATTTGGTATAAAACTTTTGTAGACATGGACAAAACAAAGGTTCCTGGTGGAAACATATCACCTCGAATGAAGGGAAAGAGGATCGTCACCAATATAGAGGTAGCTGCATCCAAAGGCAAAGCTACCAAACCTTCTACATTTAGTGGGAAGGAGGATAAAGGAAAGGGAAAGGAAGCCCGGGGATTCTATGCATCTTTTTTTTAGAAGCCCATTTCATCTATTCCATGAAACCCTAATGTTCCTTCATGGGCTTGGAGGTTCTATGCAGTTGTGCAAGACTTTTGGGCGGATTTGTTGGTAGCCATTCCTAGTGGGCCTGGCACTGTTTCTGCTTTTGAGATAGTTCTGGGTACTGATGCCCAGATCTCGAGCACTACTCTGGGGACTGAATCCCCGACAGATGGAGCGACTGCATAGACAGGATCCCCTTTTTACCTCCCTCTCTGTCTTACTTTATTTTTGACTTTTAGTTATGTTTATTTGCATTTGAGGACAAATGCCTTTTATTTGTGGTGGGGTGAGGCCCATCTTTCTTTTGTAATTGAAGGTTTGATTATATATTTTGGTATTTGGGTCATTATGCTTAATATTATGTTATACACTGCTTTTCGTGGATTTTTGAGCTTGTGGCTCCTTTCTTATAATTGCAAATGAGTTTTGACCCATTCGAAAAAATTTGCCACCTGTTGTATGTATTGAATGTGGTTGTTCTCTCGCAAATTTGACCATCAGTTTTGATTAATACTAATGACTTGAATAGTGATCATAATTGAACAAGCATGAATGTGCAGCTACGATGAGGCTAAATGAAGTTGCATAGACAATATGTGAACTCTTTGCATCTCGTTGTGACTAGCCAATTATCAAATCGAGTCTCTTGTGATGATCGTTGCACACTAGAAAAAGTGTGGAGTCTTGTTTAACTTTGGTATTGATGCCTTGTGTGATAAGCTTATTGTGAACTATGCATGATTACACCTAGAATTTACCCCATTGGTCCGGTTGACTAAGTAAGGCTATTTCTTGATATGATCTTAGGCCACTTCGAAGAGTGTGAACCAATTTGACATATACCTCTTTTATGGCCTACCTTGTGAGTGTGTGAACCTCTTTTGAACACCCCTTGAGCCTTACCTTTCTTTGGAAGAAACATGATGAAAACATGACTTTTCTTAAATCCACTATCCATAATCCTCTTTATTTGTGATTGATTGAATAGCCAACTTAGGCCAAAAACCTAAGTTGGGGGTATGGTGAAAAGAGAAGCACATCAAAAAGTGCAAGAAAATTCTCTTTTAACCCATGATTTTGAGAAAACTGAAACCCCTCCATATAAAAAAAAGGGAGAGAAAAGAAAGAAAAAGAAAAATTCATGGAATAAAGTACAAAAGAAATGGGGTTTCCGAATAATCCATGGAAAGTGAATAACATAATGACTTATGAGCACCAAAGAAAGTGATGAATGAAGAGGAAAGGAAGCATTGTGAGCACCACATTTCATGAGGATGAATGTCACTAAGCCAAAATGACCATACCTTTGCACTCATCCCCATTACAAGCCTTGAAAAGAGCTTTTGATCTTGAGTGAGCTGAAACAATTGTCTATTGGAAAATACGAGCAAACCTATGGGTGAAAGTATGCATAGTGTTTTTCTTTGTGAGTGTGAGCATTGCATTTGATTCCGAAACTTTAAATTGTTGAACCATTATGTGTGAATATGGAATCATTCTTTGTGTGAGGCATTTGAACACCTTAGTTGAGCTTGAACTTGCATTTGAAGCAAGTATGGTGAGCTTGAGATTCTTTGACAATGTTGTGTCATAACTTGAAACTTTGAGTGCACATTTGATCTTCGCATAAGTAAATTGAGTCTTATGTGTGCATTCATGATTGAGTCTTGTGTAGCACTGTTTGAGACATCCTTTTTGAACTGTCGAACTTGAGTTTTACTTGAGGACAAGCAAAAGTTTAAGTTGGGGGTGTTGACGAGTCTACAATTTGGACTCATTTAGGGCTTCATTTTAATAGAATTAGTGTCCTCAAATGCATATTTTGTCTCAATAACTGATGTAAATCCTTAAGTTTCACGTATTTGGAATTTGAGGCAAAGCATAGACACTACTTGGCTAAAAGGAACAAAACAGCTAAAAAGACGAAGAAAAGAAGTCCTAAGGATTGCCTAATGCATTAAGTGAGTCGCCGAATGGCCTCAACCTCACCCAAACATCCAGTGTGCTGAGCCCTGAAGGAAAAGATCAAGTCGGCAATGAAAAAGAGCAGTCGGCGCATCACCGAACAATTTTGCAAAGCAGTAATATATTGCCCAATGATCCAGAATGCGAAGATGTTGAAGGTAAAAGCTGAAAGGCGATGAAGTAGACCAAAGGGTGGATTGTCGAGTGCATCAGCAATTCTTACTAACTACGCTAAGTGATCCTTTGCAGCACATTGTTAGACAACTATAAATACTACTTTGAATTTTAATCTTTGTACTAAATTTTAGATACAACATTTTATTTTTCTAAATTTCAAGTAGAGAGACCTTGTTCTTTATCTTTTGAAGATTAGAAGACTTCCAATTCCAAGAAATTGGAAGTGGGTGTTGAAGATTCTTCATCTTAGACTCGATTGACGTTAACATAAATCATACCCAGTTGATGTTACTTCGATTTGGTATCATTTTCTTCTTTTTTTCTATACCTAGCTAAAACCCCAATTCCTGGGGTGTGATTTGTGAATATGGGTTAAATTTCCTATTGGGTATTGCTTATTGTTCGTCTATTTGTTGTTTAAATGTGACTTTGTTTAGTAGTTGTGTTTGAACTTAATGGGATTGTAGTTGCAAATACTATTTCATCTTAGTGTTTTTGGCTTGCTCCAAAAAGTGGTTTTAAAATTAAGACTACTAAATCCATAGTCGGTGGTTATTGGGTCATCGTGGGTTCAACTCGAGAGAGTGAATCCTAGGCCTTTTCTCACACATTCAGCTCGAGAGACTAAATGGGCTAAGGCGAAGGTTGTGCTTAAAAGTGACAACTCGGTGTTCGAGAGAACCTTAGTTTATTCGAGGAAAGTTGCTCGAGAGAGAATTTACCCCCACTAAAGTCTAGCCTAGTTACAAATGTTCAGCAATTGATTATCAATAGCATTTACCCGATTGTGTAGTTTATCACATATTCCTATCACATCCCATGAATCCCATCTCCCTATATTCATATCTTTGTATCTTCGTTGTTTTAGTTGTTAATACAAAACCCCTATTGATAATTGGCATTCATGTCAACCCCTTAATTTATTATGTTTTTACACGATAATGTTTTTAGCTATGGTTAACTCTAGCATATTTGCGCTTAACTTTTAATTCTCAGAAACCGCTCCCTTGGGACTTGACCCTAACCCCTTCGATTGGATTATATTACTATTGTACGATCGTAGACACTTGAATTAGAAGTTGTGTCTTGATTACGCAAACATCACTCAGCTGCCTCAAATAAAGAAGTGCAGTCTGTAGACTTTAGATAGTCCACATCCTTCCTCAAGTCTGCAACCTCGGCTTTTAAAGCTGTCATCTCAGAAGTAGCCCCATGTCAACTCTCACAACTCTCTACTCTCGCCGTGAGAGTGTCAATAGATGTCTGGAGGAGTGTCAATGCAGCTAGGATGGCCCTCTCAATCATCCAAGGTAGCTCAGCCTCCAGCCGAGTACCTTGTACATCAGCAGAATTGGCTAAGTGCCCTATCTTTAGTATCATGGTCTGAGTAATCCTGGTAGGCTACGAAGCAGTAGAAGAACCAGGAGTCTGGGAGGAAGTGGAAGTGGGAGTACCTGAAGGCCCGAAGGCCGAAGTAGGCAAAGGTGCCTCTGCAGGTATCGAATCAACATCAACCTTTAGGGATGTATCCATCGGAGCTGCTCTTCTCGTGTCTGCTTTCTCCCGAGTGTACTCATCCTCTATGCGCTGGATATTTGTGGAGGATGTAGGGGTGACCTCGATGTCCCTCTTCTTGTCACAAGGAACTCTAGCACGCCAACATAACTCTGTAATCAAGATCTGGAATGGAAAGGATGTGTGGCATTGTTTGGTCCTCATGGCCATCTCTTGCTCCATAGTAAGTCTGAAGTTAAGCGTCTTCCTGGCTATGCTGGATCCGAGATAGGCTGCCTTTGGGTTGCAAAGGATGGACTCGTTATGCGAGGGCATGATAGAGTTGTTGATAAACCTGAAATAATACCGAGCGGCAATATTCAGGTCCTTCTTCTCAATGGGAGCTCCTTCCTCAATCCACCTCGGGGTGGTGTCAGCAATAAAGGGGGCAAGCTAGCCGTTTAAGTCAACCAGGGAATGTGATGTAGCCAAGCCCTCATATGAATGCTCAAACCCAATTTCCCTGTCTAATACAATATTAATGTGATCGTTGTTGCATCCTACTTCTTTCCCCCAAACCATGACTGTCTTCACCAGTCTAAAGGAACTGGCCTTCTTCTTCCCCTTTTGCACCAGGTCACTATATGTTGAGTAAAACTCCCAGACCCATGTAGGAATGTATAGGCCTTGGGGCCTGGTAAACTGTTTGAATCTATGGAATCGGAGAGTGTCCTACACATTAGGATACGTGCCCTCCAGGCCCACTGTGGAAAGCAACTTCTCCTCAAGAATCGTCCTCAATCCCTCGGCCCTTAGCCGATTGAGTAGCCGAGGGGGAGGACCCTTAACTGGTGGCACTGTAACCACCATTTGTGCCGAAGCTGGCACTGTATCTATAGCAGGAAGTGTGGCCTCTGAGATCCTATATGGATCTTAGCGAACTCTAAAGAAAATCTGATTTCGATAGGATTGTAAAAGATGGTCATCCTCATGCACAGAGAATGTAGCATGGAATCAAAGGACTACCCCTCACTGCCAGAGTTGTGTTTTCGTACCTGGAATTTTTAAGGTAGCTCTAGCTATATATGCAAAAACATCATAGAATGTTAGAAACAGTTTAGGAAAAAATGTTGAAATCAGGTTGCAGAAAGACTCACCGAACTGATCGGCAAGTCGCCAAGTCACTTCGGCAAGCCAGATCGAGCTTGCCAAATGAACTGGCTCAACATGTTCCCAGAAAAATGGCATGTCAGCGATGAGAAGGGCCTATCGGCTAATCGCCGACCTCATTCGGTGAGCACTGACTAGCCCACCAAAAGTTACAGTGCTTTTTTGGGGTTAGGGCGGCATAAAAGGTAATCAAAGAAGACTTTCGGGGAGTCACCGAGTGCACTAGGCGAGCTCAGGCTTCTCGCCAAAAGTTACAGAACCAAACTCAACAAAAGCATGAAATTGAGGTGATCTAGGGGGACTTTGGCGAACCGTCGAGTAGTTCGGTGAGCTCGACCCAGCTCACTAAACTGCCCAACGTGCAATTTTCAACCCCAACTTCCAAAATCAACCTCGCAACCCTCAAAAACAAAATCAAACCACACACATTCTCAATTAAGCCAAGACCCATTAGACCCATGCCACCTGGGTACTCAGATTTCCCCTGTGTTGGCCAAAATTGACCATTTGACGACTTTAGCCCTTAAGACAAGTTATTCCAAAAACAAAAAGAAAGAAAAAAAGAACTTTGGTTACCTCCCAAGCAATGCCTTAGTTAACGTCGTGGCATGACGCAAGTCCTTGTTCAAACTTCATTCTTAGGGTTTCGCCATAGTAACACTAGGCAACCCCCCTTTTTGTCTTGGGTAGAGACGTGACAACATATGACCCATTTGGGTCTCTAGTAGTTGAATAGACATGGAATGAGAGGCAGTCATCTGAATCAGCATCGAGAAATTCTCTTTTAGCTCTTTCAACACTATGTCGTGCTCTTCGACTTTCTAAATAATGAGTAATAATACCTTTTCAATCTGCCCACCCTCGTACTCCTTGGGCTTTCCACGCTCATGATGGAGAATGTACCTATCTTTCATTTTTTACGGTACTTCCAATTCCATGATCTTTCTGGCCAAGAGATCCAGTTGAGTCAACAGTGTGGCCAAATTCTTGTACTTCTCTGTCTCTTTGTTGGTCTTTGTCATGTGATGAAGGAGTTGGGCTACTATTGCATAGGGTTGTCTTATTAGCCCACCTGGAGAATGTTGGTCATCCACTCCTCTATTCTAAGGACCAAGACCTCTATAGAAGAAGTCCAGCAGCATCTGATTTAGGATTCCATGAGTTGAGCACTGCAACAATAGTGCCTTAAATCTCGGCCACAACTCATGGTTTGTCTCACCCTCCATTTGCTTGAAATTTAGAATGGTATACCTAAGAATCATCACTTTTAAAGGAGTGTGGTCCACTTGGCTACCGTTGCTGCAAAAGATGCTCATTTCCTTTGTTTTAAAAGATAACCAAAAATAAAAATAAGTAGATTCAACTATGACTAAAAAGAACAAAATTCAAGTTCACCAAAAGAATCTCAAACAACACCTATTCCCGACAGCAACGCCATTTTGATTTGACATTTCAAGCACATCTCATCCAAATCTAGGTGTTCAACAATCATAAATCTGTATAAAACCCAACTAAATGAGTTGGGGTCGAATCCCGCAGGGAGTGATACGTGTTCATGAGTCAATCGGGAAGTATGAACATGATTAAATCATTCACAGAAGTAAACATTATCGAATGAAGACATCATTAAATTAAAGGGGTGACACGAATGACAAATGAGGGGATTTGGTTCTGATTATGAACTACAAACATTTGCAAACAATACGAAATAACAATAATGAGATTGGTTCTTGGGATGTGATTCGATTATAGGCTAATAAAGACAAATGGGTAATTGCAACTATTAGAAAATCGCTAGATATTAGTAAGTTAGCTAGGCTATAGTGCAAGTAAACTTTCTGCCGAACAATTTACCCCGAATCAAGTTGATTTCTCTCGAACATCAACAAGCATAAAAATTAAGAACAACCCACACCTTAGTCCATTCACTCTCTCAAGTTGAATGTGTGAGATGGGTTTACGATTCGCTCTCTCGAGCTGAACCCAGGTCAACCCCCAATACCCACACACCATCAATCAATTAGTTTAGTTTTAAAACCTCTCTCTCGAGCAAGCCAAAACCACAAGGGTAGAACTACATTTGCCACTACACTTCTTAAATTAAACCACAATTAATGATTGAACTCACTTCTAAATAGCATTTAAACTAACAATTAGAAATATCCATAAAGTAAATCAGCCCATAATCACACCCCCAAGAATTGGGGTTTTAGCTAGACGTCATAAAATGGTAAAAAAAGTTACCAAATTGATTATCCATCAACTGGGTAAGTGTAGATGCGTCCTTACAATTCTCCAATTTGAAGAATCTCAAAGACCCACATACAATTTCTCAAAAGTGAAAAACTTCAATTCTTCAAAGCTTAGGAAAAACTAGAGAAAATTGTCTCCAGAGCTCAAAACTTAATAATAAACTAAAAATATATGAGCTAGGATACTAAACTAAATTTTAAAAAATGTATTTATAGTCGCCAAAAATGTGCTGCAAAGAATCACTTGGTGAAGTAAGTCGGGCTCGCCGAACCACTCGGTGAGCTGCCCATTGGTCATTTCCATCGCCCTTCTGTCTTGGTATTCAGCATCCTCAAGGTTTGCAACTTTGGGTGATCCAACACTGCATTGCAGAACCGCTCAGTGATTCGTCGACTACTCATTTCTCTTGCCAACTTGGTTCTTTCCTTCAGGGCTTGGCACATTGGAACTTTAGGTGGTCCAGTAGCCATTCAGTGACTCACCAAATGGACGGTGCGATCACCAGGCTTGATTTTCTTCATTCTTTTAGCTCGCTTTGTTCCTTTTTGCAAATTGGTGTCCTTGCATTGTTTCTCAATCCATATACCTAGAAATCAAGGGGTTTACAGCAGTTATTGGCACAAAATAATCATTTGAGGACACTAAATCTAACTAAATAAAGCCCTAAATGAGTCCAAATCTTGGGCTCATCATAGGTGCACAAACATATGATGGAGTAGGTCCCTTTTTGATTTTGTTGGAACAATGACCGGTTGGCATTACTGTTTTGATTCCCCGAATCATTCCCTATCTTAGTTTTCTTGTTTCGAAACTCATCTTTATCTCTCAGCTTATCTTCCTCAACCTGTCGAACATGGATCATCAACCTTGCTATGTCCATGTCCCCTATCAACATAGTTGCCTTGCCTTCCTTACTTGACAGACGAGACAACCCAGCAACGAATAAACTCATCCTGCTCCTCATGTCAGCAACCATCTCCGGAGCATAGTGGGAAATTTGGGTGAACTTCATACTGTACTCATGAACACTCATAGATTTCTGCTTAAGAGTAAGGAATTCTCGTACATTTGCTTCTCTCAATCCCAAAGAAAGAAACGGCCCAAGAAGGCCTCCTCAACCACACCCTCAGCTCTACTCTTCTACCATTGATCAAACCAGATTCTAGTGACACCCTTCAGTTGGTATGCAGCTAGTTCCACTCTCTCAGCATCAATAACATGCATAGTCTCAAAAACCTTCAGAAGCTCTTCAACAAAGTTTTTTGGATCCTCAGTGAATCTTAAACCAGTGAAGCTAGGAGGATTCATTCGTAAGAATTCTTGAATCCTTGAACTATAAACCCTTCATATCAAACTCCTCTATGTTGCCCAAATTAATTGGTCACAGCTTCACTCAGCATTTGGATAGCTTCCCGAAATTCAGCATTAGTGACCTCTCCTTGGGAATGCACTGTTGGTGCATTAGATACCCTTTTCTCCTCAACGTTCCTCCTAGCGAGATGACCTCTGACAACTTTTCGTGGAGGCATGATCTGCAAAACACATGCAAGCACGAGTTAGAAAGAAACTTTTATAGATATAAACTTTATTGCACGAAATGAGTATGAAAGAAGTCAAGGAATTCCTAAATGTTGCAACATCCTAATTATAGATGTGACACGTTTCACATCGATAACTAGGACTCTACAGACACGGCTTCATAGACACCCTAGGAGTCTTGAACTCTGTGCTCTGATACCAAGTTTTTCACACCCCGAGACTACACCCTGGGCGGGACTAGCACTTAAAAACCATTGTTGTCCCCAAGCGAATCCTTGGCCTGGCTAGATTCTCAGCCGAAGGCATACTCAACAGAAAATGTACTTAAATACAATCATAAATAAACTGTCTGAATAGATAAACTAGGAATGTTTTAGAAAATAACATTCAGCTTATCCAAAATGGCAACTCAAGTCTTAAAATCACAACAACTGAAGTATCAAGACTAAAGAACTAAAGATATCTATCTATGAAGCCTCTAAAACTATGAGGGATGTCGGGACAAGACCCCCGATCATTCTAACAATCAAAAATACTAAAGCAATGTAAGAAGGGATCCTCTGGAAAGTAAGGAGGCTCACCAAATGACTCTAAATGCTCAACTGGATCAATGAGGTGTTGGATGCTGATCCTAGTTACCTGTATCTACATCATAAAATAAAGCAGGCCAAATGGCATCAATACATTGAATGTACGAGCATGCGAGGGGAATACTAAAATAAGACATAAGCTTGAAATGGAACTGGAGAAACTTACCTTGTATCAACTCAACTCATTTCAATAGAAAGAAATAATAAGGATGCAATATAAAGAAAAACTTTAAAATATGTAAAACCAACTTAGTGTATTCAAAATCACACAATAACTCTGTTTGTATAGGAAAATACAAATAACTCTATGTATATAAGAATACAAAATATCTTTGTGAGAGCTTCTCTAACCGACAACCATCTCTATGAGCTTAAATGATGGTACAACGTCTTGCCTCACGCTGCCAAGGCCATCCTTTACCTTGTCGGAGGTATAGAACCTAACTCACTAAGTGGATCCACTAGTCTATGCTAAAAGCATTAAGGAATCATCTAAACAGTATGACCCTTTTCAACCCAAGTTGGCTACACGGTTTAGGGAGACTTTGAATTATCTGAACTCAAATTTGTCCCCAAATCGGTGCTCAATACTACTCCAAAAATATAATAGCTCATATGTTTAAAAACATAACTCTTTCTGTGGTTTGAGATTATTACTCAAAAACTAGCTTAAAAGCACTCTTGGAAATCGGTGTTTCCCCTCTTGTATAAATGTGAAAAAAAAATTTAACTCTTGGGAATACTTAGTTCCCATATAATATTTTGAAGAAATGAACTTCACTTTTACTCTTACTCAACACAATGCTCAAGTGTTTAAAACAAGTTTAAAATGTTTGCAAAAGACTTTTGAAAAAAACTCTAAGAACTCTCTAGACTTGGCTCTTAACTCTACCTTGAATTTTATTTATGAATTGAAGGCTGTGAATTGTGATAGGAAAGATCTCATGATGTTTAGGAGTGTTTTTAGATAGTTAAATATGAGAAACGATCAAGAAATCACTGTCTGGAAGCAAGTACACGACGTAGAGATGCATTTTAATATTTGGTTGCGAAAATAGTTTTGAAATAGAGGAGTCCACATCCTCTTCGTGAAGCAGAGGGGATTTTGTACACTAGGGGAGCAACTCCACGACACGGACCTGCGTGCCAAAACCTGCCTGACTTTTTCCTTTTTTTTGTTTTCTAACCCCAATTCGCCTAAATTTGATTCTTTTTCTCAATGTCTCTTTAGATTTATATACCCAATACATGTACACAATAATCTAATCACATACAACTCTAAAATCGACACGATTTCTTCAAGAACTCATCAATCATCTTAGCTCAAGAATCAAAGCCAATTTCAAGAACACAATTCAAGATCATCAAACTTTCAACTTTCTAGAACGAATTTCACTGAAATAAATAATATTGGCGCGTGGGTGAATGAACCCAATGCTATGAAAGTCTTACATACCTCTTTAGGGATCAACCCTTGGCGAAACGACTTCGATTCCACAAGAAATCTTCAAGAACGCCTTGACTTTTCTCCTCTTTTCTCCTTTTTTCTCTTCTCTCAAAGTCCTAACAATTTTCATAATTGCATACACTGAACTAACTCAGTTTAGACCCCAAATAACTTACTAAAAATGAAATAATTAAATTGTGTAATGAAAAGATCAAAATACCCCTCTAAAATCCGGTTGACTTTCCTTATCCGGACAGCCCGACTTCAAACGGACTTATCTCCCTCATACCAATTTGAAAATTATCAAACACGGTGGATTGGAAAGATAATTCAAAGACCTTTCATTTGATAGCTTGTAGCTCACCTAACTCATCTTGTACTAGGAGTTATGGTCGTTTGAAGTTAACCCAAAATACATACTTAACATACTTGCCAAATTTCAGATTTTCATTCTTTCCAAAAATTGTTCTTTTTAGTTTTGGCTCTTTCAAATAGAGGGGTGTTACACCATTATTCAGGAGGGTCCTGCTAGTGTCCCATTATCAAGGAGGGCCTTGCTATACTAGGTCCCATTATTCAGGAGGGTCCTGCTAGTTCCATTATCCAAGAGGGTCCTTCTTGTCTCCTATTATCCAAGAGGGCCCTGTTATACTACATCCCATTATTCAGGAGGGTCCTGCTAGTCTCTTTATTTAGGAGGGTCCTGATGGTCCCATTATTCGTGAGAGTCCTGCTAGTGTCCCATTATCAAGGAAGGCCCTGCTATACTCTGTCACATTATTCAGGAGGGTCCCGTTAGTCCCTTCATTCATGAGGGTCCTGCTAGTGTCCCATTATCTAGGAGGGCCCTGCTATACTACGTCATATTATTTAGGAGGGTCCTGCTAGTCCCATTATCTAGGAGGGTCATGCTATACTACGTCCCATTATTTAGGAAGGTACTGCTAGTCCCATTATTCAAGAGGGTCTTGCTAGTGTCTCATTATCCAGGAGGGTCGGCCCTGCTATACTACGTTCAATAGACTAATACTACAATCAAAACACTTTCCCCAGTATCATACCCCTTGTTGAACCGGCGGAAGGGTTTTCCAATTTAAGTGATGGTATTGATTATGGATTATTTTATTTTTTCAGAATTGTCACTCCCAATTGAGTTATGGTATTCCAAGTCACCTTTTTTTGTGTAATCCCTAATCAAAAGGAAATGACTCTTTATTTGATCTACCCGCTAGAAATTTAGGTATGGAATTCTATTGACCGAGGGGAAGGTATTAGGCATCCCTTGAGTCTTGTGGTTCTAGCACGATCGATTTTATTGACTCATAATTATCTTAGTATATTTTTGAATAATTTGTGTCTACAGGCCATGAATTGCTTATATTTTTTATTGTTGAACTTTTATTTAGTCATAACTTAGATGCGTAACCGCATTCTTGGTTTTGACATTTAGAGACATAATTGTCTTCTTCGCATCACACTTAATAATTGTCTATAATTCTTACTTTAAATTAATAAAAGTTATTTATATTTTTGAACAAGGTGTGTCACCGCATCCTTGAGTTTCTTTTACTGTCTCAAAAAGATCTGTAACTACTTTTTTAATTGAAACAAATATTTTTTAGCATGCCTAAAAATCATCTAGTCATTAAAAACAAATATTTTTCCTTTATACATAAAACCAAGTAAAGTAAAATAAATCTAAATGCTGAGGATACAATATATAATTCTGGCATCATTTCTGTATCTTTTTATTTTTATTTTATATTTTTATTACTCTTAAAATTAACACCAATATTAAGCATACACTTTTCAATCCAACAATAAAATAATGAATTGCAAAAATAATTCTCATTTTTGTTTGATAAAAAAAATGACAATAATTTCTTTGAGCCTAAAAATCCCTACTTTATTATTATTGACATATAAATCAAGCTATTAACTTAGGAATAAGAAATAAAAAAATGAAAATAATCACCAATTAAAGTTATCTTAACTAATTAACGAAGATACAACACTTGATGAAATATTCATTTCAATTAAATCATGAATCAAACAAAACTATGAGAAAACATATCACATAGTTACATCAAATTCCATGAATAAATTAAAAAAATAAGATAAAGTTTAGCATTAAATAAAGAGAATAAGTACCATAAAATTTTGATCGAACCTCGATTAAAACACCCACAAATTATTTTGTAGATTGTATGTAGTGATATATGCGTAGAAGGAAGAAAAATGTTTGTAGGTGAATGGATTTTTGTTCAAGTGTGCAAATCTTTTCTCTTTCTTTTCTTGTTGCGTGTAAATTCTATTTTTTTTTTGGGTTGTGGGATTTTTTGTTTTTGTTCGTGTGTGTTGTAGTTTAGGATTGTTCTCTTCTTTTTTTATAAGATCAAAAGATAGCTTATTTTTTTCATTACATTAATCATTCTAAAATTAGTCAACTTATAGAGACTTTATAAATAATTGTATTCTCATGTAGCATATTAAATGAGCTATGTGGTCAAGTAAAAGAAGGATACTTGTCATGTGTGTACCCAACTCTTGTTTTGAGTCTCACTAAGTCACATGCAAATGATGCAAATAAGCAGAGTCTTCTTGGGATAACTCTGTCTATATTCTAGTTTTACTAGGTTCAAACCTAAATAAGATAGGCATCTAGACTGGCTTACCCGAGTGGACAACTCGAGAAAAGGAGGGGCAACATATCGGTATCAGCGCTTTTCTAACTTCATTGCTAATCCAACCCCGTCTAACATGTGTGACTAAAAATCCTTCACTGGGTGTCAAGACACTCCAACTTTATCTCAATAGAAGTAGGATGCATAACTGCATTTTTCTGAATGTGTGTGAAGTGTTACTAGTGACTGGTTAAGTAAGAGAAGACAATTTAATACAATTCAACAATAGAAAAGCAATAAATGACCAGAAAGTAGCACATTAGGACATCATACACAATATATCCAAAAAATATAAGAACCAATATAATAAAGCTTGAATTCTTTTTATTCCCCAATAGAGTCGGCAGATATGTCACACCATTTTCTGCACTTCAGGAAGGATTTTTCCAATTTAAGTGAAGGTATTGAATAGGGATTATTTTGTTTTTTTTCAGAGTAACCACTTGGAATTGAGTTATGGTGTTCCAAGTCACCTTTTTTCTTTAATCGCTAATCAAAACGAAATGACTCTTTATTTTGGTCTGCAAACTAGAAATTTGGGTAAATAATTTTGTTGATCGAGGGAAAGGTATTAGGCATCCCTCCAGTCCTGTGTTTCTAGCACGGCCGCTTTTATTATCTTATGCTTATTTTAACTATTTTTTGATATATTATTTCAGGCCATGACTTGTTCGCATTTTTATTGTTGAACTTTTATTTGGTTTCAACCTAGATACGTAACCGTATTCTTGGTTTCAATATTTAATAGCTTCGAAGCATAACTGCTATTCTCTCGAGTGCATTGCCTAATATTCTACATCTCACATATTGATTTCAATTAAACAAAATATTTGTTAGAATAATTTTGCCAAGGTGCATCACCACATCCTTGAATTTCTTTTAAGTGTTTCAAAAAAGATGTGTAACCACATTCTTAATTGAAATAAATATTTCTTAACATGCTTAAAACTCATATAATGTTATAAGAAAATATTATTTCTTTATGAATAAAATCAAATAAAATAAAATAAACCTAAACTTCTAGGATACAATATGAAACTTTGGATTATTTTTAATTTACTCTAGTTAATGTTAAAATTAGGCCTACACAAATTATATTTCTATTTTAATCTTAAAGTTAATGATAAAATTAGGCATACGTATATTGTAATTTCTTATTAATCCATAAAATGAACGACGAATTGCTAAAATAAATCTCATTCTTTGTTTGATAAATAAAACAACAATAATTTTTTTAGCCCAATAATTCCTAATTTATCATTATTAGCATCGAAATCAAGAACAAAACAACATCATCACCCGTTCATTTTAAGAAATCACAACTAATGAATAAAAATAAATAAATAAAATAACCACCAAATAAAGCTACTTTCATTCGTTAAAAAGAGATATAACACTTAACACATTCTTCATTTCAATTAAATCATATATATATATATATATATAAAAGAGAACCCTAGACCCGCCTACGTGGCGCCACCACAAACCAAGATTCCCTCTTAATTTGTTTTATTTCCAAAACTAGCTTCGCTTTCATGAAATGTTGTGAATTTAATGAAACGTTGTGACTTTTATGAAGAGTTGCGAATTTTATGAAGAGTTGTGACTTTTATGAAAGTTTGCGACTTTTATGAAAAGTTGCAACTCTTATGAAAGGTTGTGACCTTTTCGATAAGACACAATAAACATTTGTTCACACTACCTTTTGTTTTCTATAAATAGAGGAATTTTCTCTCATTTTAAAACAATGAAAATTTTGATTTTATTTTTCTTCTTCTGGACAGTTAAATAATTGTGTACTTTGCTCCTGTTGAATGGCTCACTGACACTATTTTTTTGTATCAATACACTAGTGAATAGAATCACTCTTTCCTGAGAGGATCTATTCCTTTAAATCTCCGGTACTAGGAGGAATAATATCCTTAAGGGGACACTGTGCATTCACTGGAGTCAATTTTTTCCATTCTGTTTCATTGTATTGTTACAAATCCTGGTATGTTTTTACAGTCATTAATTTATTCTTATATTATTAATTTTTATTTTTGAGTACATGCTTTAAATTTTGTTGTTTGTGTTTCTGCGATATTATTGTTATAAGTATTTGTTAGTACATATTAAATTAAAAACGGCAATTGAGTATTCAAGCAAGTTTTCTCTACTGGAACTGTTGAAGGTACAATAAAAAAAACCTTACAAATCTCTAATTTGTTCATTAACAACGTCGTTTCTTCACATACAAGGATGAGATTTTGTGTTCTTTAGAAAATCCTCTGAGAGTTAATAACTTTGCATGCCTATATTTTTCTGTTTTGTGTTGTTGTTATCTATTTTTACTAAATTTTATCACTGGATATTATGAGTACTCTAAGGATTGAAAGTTGATTGAATTGTTAGTCAATTTTTTTAGGTATGTTATTTTAAAACATGAGAACTTTTCTGGTTAGAATTATTTGTTATCATCATTGGATATCTCATACTTTACTCCCTTTAATGTATGCTTTTTCTCACTGTTTTGATATCTCCTTAAAATTGTATTGATTAATCTTTGTTTGGTATGTATATGATCTCACTTGGACAAAGCTTTCGTCCTTTTAATGTTTTTTTTCTTTTTTTCCTTCTCATTAAGCTCTACTAAATAATGTTTGTGTGAGTTATGACTATTTTTAGCAAGTTTAATTTGAAGAATATGAAACAAAACCTGTTATAAATAAAAGTAATATCTTAAGCTACCAATGATATGTCTACTAACATTGATTTGTTGTCCTTTATGTCCCAAGTCATTCCTGAGCATTTGAGTTATCTAGGTTAGACTCATTTTTAATTCTATAATGTTCGAGAATATTTCTTTAACATGAGTCTAGAATCCACCATTTTGATCTACTTGTAATTTCATAATGCAACAACTATACATACATATTTCTGAAAAAGTCGTAAAGTTACATTGATGAAGCATCTAGAAGGGCCTTCAGAGTAGCAGTTTAATGAAGAATGAATTTCTAAAAGGATCAACAATATTATTTTTCTATTGTTTCAAATTTATTTTTCCCCTTCTATAAATTTTGTTAGAGTACCGAAATAACAATAACAAAATGTGGCGAACGTTTCACCTCAGAAAAGTAGATTGTCTCTAAAAAAATTATTTATGTTGCTGTGGTGTACATTTTAAACAGACTTAACTTATTTATAACTAATATTGATTATCGAAAACTTTTATATAATTTGTTTTAACAAGGAATTTTTCTAACCATAATATTATCAGTTCTATAATTTTCATGTACAAAAAAATAGAAAAAAATATGTTTAATCACTACATAAAAACATCACTTAGTTTTAACAAGACAATTATATCATCAAACATATATTATAATATTTTTAATCATTCATTGTATATTTAAAATTCTTGAGATATGTGATAATGTCAAATCATTTAATTTCTGTTGAAATGTTCTTAAAACCTACTAAAATTTACTTTTTTTTTCTTATAACAGTCGATTATTAGAAATGTTGTTCAAAAGCTTAGAAAGATTACTTATGCCCACGCGAAGCACAGGTAAATTACCTAGTTATGAATAAAACAAAAGTGTAACAAAACTTGTTACTTTGATCAACTTAATCCAATATATGTCTTTATTTTACGATACTCATTGTTTAGCCTTCATTAAATCATGGCTTTCTTCTGAATCCAAAACATGTTGATAGATGATAACTCATTGGCTCGATGCTTCGCAGCCATAACTCAATTCCAAGTGGCGACTCTAAAAATTTAAAATAATCCCTATTCAATACCATCACTTAAGGTGCAAAAACCCTTTCCGTCTCACGGAAAAGGGGTGTGACATCACTTTATGGAAATTTTAAAAGTTTCAATGTAGCTGAAAGTCTTAGTTGCATTTAATAGGTGTGGGTTTGGTCATCATATTATTGTTTCCTATATTTATTCTTCCTCTAGGCTTCCAAAGATTCAGTTTATTCTAGTAAAATGTTGGTGGATATTTTCATGTGAGATTGCGTGTTTTGTTTTTATCACTTTTATCGTATCGGCAATAGTTAGTTACATTTGTCATTCTTGTGTTGCTTGATATGTCTATTTTTTATTTGCTTTCTTTTTCCTCTATTCATCATCGTTTGCTCCATTTCTCTTATTAACAATTGTTGCTTTCTAGGAAAATTTAGACCTCAGAGATCACGAAACATAAGAGGGTCTTTTCAAAGAGTATTATCAGATATTAAAGGCAAAAGAAGAAATTGACAAAAATAAACTTCTTGCCGGTAAGGCTCAACTAGACAAGGAGAAGATTTTCCATATTAACTCTTATTTAGATAAAAGTTGTGAGAAAGAGGATGAACAACTTTCTTCGTACAATGAAGATTTCAGTGATGGAGAACCTCAGACGAAAAGGCTTACAAAGAAAAGATGCACACAACTGAAAACAAATATGCAAAGTAAAAAATATTCAAAGAGACAAGAATTGTTGGATGGGGATCAAAAGCTCTAATTGACTTTCTTCGGTTTATTGGTCAAGATACAAGAGAAGAATTATATGTAACACCCTGGAAATTTTTTATATAAGACTCGAACCATTCTTCGTTGTGAGTAAGATTTTATCGAGGAATTTAAAATTTTCTTAAGTTTTAGGATCGCTAGATGTAGCACCTTGAGTTCCAAAAAGAACTAAAGAGAATTCATTCAAGTCATTCCTAGGTTCTTTTAAGTTTTGAGTCATCTTCAAACGACCATAGCTTTTAGCACAAGATGAGTTAGGAGACCCATAAGATATCAAATGAAAGGTCTTGGAATACTCTTTCCAACGTTGCCGAGCTTGTATGAGGGAGATATGCCCTTTTGAAGTTAGGTTGTCTATTTAAGAAAAGTTACCCAAAAATATGAATGGTATTTTAGTCTTTTCCTTACCTAATCAGCTTAAAATTAATGTTGGTAATATTTTCGGGACAAATCTAATTTGGGTTGGTTTTAATAAATCCAAGTACGCTTACAATTTTAGAAGAGAGTTCAAGAAGAGAAAATAAGAGAAAAAAGGAGAAAAGAGGGAAGGTTCAAGGCGATCAATATTCTTGTGATCTTCGAGGGGTTTTCACCAAGGATTTATCCTAAGAGGTATGTGAGTTTCTCATAGTGTTGGGTTCGTTCACCGACATGCCAATCATGTTATTTTCAATGAAATTTCGTTCTTGAAGTTTAAGAATTTGAGTTCTTGATTTGTTTCTTGAAAGTATTGCTTCCATTCTTAAATTAGGATGGGTTTGATGACTTTTTGAGATTAAAGTTAGGGAATTGACGATATTTTGGAGTAGATTATCGTGTACATAAGTTGAGTATTCGAATCTAAGTGATTGGAAAAGAAATCATTTGATTCAAGGTGAATTAGGGTCGAAAATGAGTAAGAAAAGATCGAGCAGAAAATAAGTACCAGGTTCCTCAGAAGTGAAATTTCCCTCTCCGCGTCGCAGAGAGAACACAAACTCCACTGTTTCAAAAGTTATTTTACGACCAAACATTATAATTCATCTCCGCATCGCAGACTTGCTACCTAGATAGTGTTTTTCAACCGTTTATCATTATTAACTATCTAAAACTCAGTTAATCATCACGATATCCTTTGTATCATAAATCATAACCTTGATTCATAATTGAAATTCAAGGTAGAGTTAAGAGTCAAGTCTTAAGTGTTCTTTTAAGTCTTTTAAGAAAGCCCCTTTGAGTCTTTTGAGGAGTCTTCTATAATTTCTAATAACTTGTTTGAAGACTCAAGTAAGTAAGTATGAGAATAAGAAGATTCGTATACATCAGTTTCATGTTGTTATGTAGACCCTTGAGTCGAGTCGTTCATGCCCATTATTCCGCATGAACTCTATAAATTGAGTATCTTTGAAAGGAGTAATATCTTCAAGTTCTAAGTCTTGAGTATTGAGTTCCTATTCATGTTGAGATTATATTCCTATTCATGAGGCTACTCCATGTTACCCATGAAGGTCCTTGAGTTTAGTAGTTCATGCCCATAATTCTGCATGAACTATATGAGTTGAGCAGTCTTGAGATGAGAAGTATCATTGACTTTTTGAGTTGAGTAGTTCATGCCATGATTCTGCATGAACCCTCAAAGTCGAGCATTCTTGAGATGAGTAGCATCATTGACTCCTTGAGTTCTTGAGTTGATGAGTTCCAAGTATCGATTTCTATGCATGGTTATTGAAAACCTTGAATTGAGTCGTTCACGATCATAATTTGGCACGAACTCTATTTTAAGAAGTCTTTTTACAAATTGTTTTAAAACTTGTTTTAAAGACTTGAATTCTGAGTTGAGGAAGAATAGAGCTAAGTTCATTTTCTTTAAAATGATATATGGGAACTAAGTATTCCCAAGAGTAAATGTTTTTATATTTAAGATAAGAGGAAACTGAGATTTTCAAAAGAGTTTTGAGCAGTTTGAGTACCATCTCTTTTAAGAGAAAGATTTTTGAGTAATAATCTCAAAATACATAAAAAGTTATGTTTTTAAACATATGAACTAGTATATTTTGGGAGTAGTATTGAGCACTGATATGGAGGAGAGTTCATACAAGTCACATCCCTCATAAACCATGTAGCCAACGTGGGTAGAAAGGGTCATACTTTTTAGATGATTCCTTATTGCTTTTTAGCATAGACTAGTGGATCCACTTCGTAAAAGGTTCTATACCCCGGCAAAGTATAGGACAGTTCTAGCAATAGGGTCTAGACATTGTATCATCACATAACTCTTAGTGATGGTTGTCGGTTAGAAAATCTCTCACAGAGTTATATTGTATTTTTATATACAAATTGACTCATTATGGTATTTTTCAATACACTGATTTGCATGTTATCTCCTATTTTAAAAGCTTTCCATATATTGCATCTTTTATTGTTGCTTTATCCTTGAGTATCTACAGTTGATTATCTTATTATTTACTTGATCCCTATTTTATCTGAGTTGAGATGAACTATGTTTCACTGAGTTGAGTATCTTATTATTGAGTTGAACCCTATTTTCTCTTAGTTGAGTTAAGTGAGTTTAGAAGAGGTAAGTATGTTTCTTTTCCATCAGTTCAAGCTTATGTTTATGCTTTAGAATTCCCCTTACATGTTCGTTCATTCCATGTCTTGAGCCATTTTGCTTGCATCATTTCATTATGCAGATACATGTATTCAGGATCATCAACATGTGTTTCACTATGGTCATGTTATATTCTAATCAACTTTGGCGAGCCATCTTATATTCCGAAGGACTTCACCTTTGTCTTATAGTTAGTAGTTTTGAGATGTCGTGGGTCTTGTCCCGATACCCTTCGGTAATAGTAGAGGCTTCATAGATAGACAGAGGAGTTTGTGTATTTACTTTTATTTTGAGTATTTTACAGACTTTATAAATGGTTGAGTATTTCAGTTTAATGAATCTAATTTAGTTTTAAGCTTTTGTGTGCTTGAGTTAGTCTTCCGCTTGTAGTTAGCCAGGATGAGGGTTCACTTGGGGACCAACAATGGTTCTCGAGTGCCGGCCATGTCCAGGTTGTTGACTCGGGTCATGAAATTATCAAAATATGATGTGTCATCGATAGTAACTAAATATATAGAAGATCATAGCCTTATCCATCTAGTTAAAAAGACAAGGATCCTTTGTGATGTTCAGTTAGAAGCTATTTTTGGAATGAAAGTAGTAAATAGACGCAAAATATTAAACCTCCTTGAAAGACATTTTGTTTATAATAAGGAACGATTACAAAATGATAAGCTTGATGATGATCTTGAAGACGATGACACAAAAATACTGGTGGCTCCTAAAAATGAGGTAAAGGTTGAACAAAACAAGAAATCCTCAAACTGGTATTCAACTGCAACACAAAGTCATTTGCAGCCTTGATTCCTGAACATATCAAACTCGTTTACCTGAAGAATAACTTGGTAATGGAATTGATCCAGCAGTCTGAGTCAATTGAAACCAAGATTTTAGGAAGTTTTGTTCCGGTCAAGTTAGATCCATGTGATTCTGAGCAGCGTAACTCTCATCAGCTTATGCATATTACAAGTTCTTTTAATAAATGATTTCATTCTTTCATTTGTTTTGAAATGGTTGCTAGCATCCCTCGGTGAGCTATTGTAAAAATGTCTGAATTTTGCATTATGCTCATGTCTTCCATACGAAGTTTCTAGATAATTGGCCATCAATTAGCTAGAACACCTGTTTTTTTTCTAAAATAAATGATTATGTTTTCTCAACCAACTTTCTTTACACTTGTAATTAGATGGAAGAAGATGTCTTATTCCAATAGGTAAGCAATGTATAAATACAATAGACTGTGTGCTAACTTAGTAAAGAAATAAAAGATGATTCCAATGAATCTGCTAATTCCTACAAATTTTTTATCTAAATAAGGCTATGTATTCTACTAGGAATCAAGTCTATATAAATTCTATAACACTCCCCCTCAAGTTGGAGCATAAATATTCATCATGCCCAACTTGTTACAAAGGTAGTCAACTCGAGCTCCATGCAACTCCTTTGTGAGCAACCCATCTAGTTGCTTTACTGTCTTCACATAGCCAGTGAAAATTAAGTTCTCCTGAATTTTCTCACGAATAAAATGACAATCAACCTCAATATGTTTAGTTCTCTCATGATATACCGAATTTGAGGCAATATGAAGAGCAGCTTGATTATCACACTAAAGTTTTGCTGGTGTATAATGGTTTAGGCCAATTTCCGTTAAAAGATGATGTATCCACATAATCTCACACGTTGACTGGGACATAGCTCTGTACTCAGATTCTACACTTGATCGAGATACAACACTTTGCTTCATACTCCTCCATGAAACTAGGTTCCCTCCAAGATAGACATAATAGTCAGTAGTCGATCTCCTATCAATTTTGGATCCAGCATAATCAGTGTATGCAAAACACTCAACACGGGTATGATCGTGATTGCTATACAATGTGCCAAGTCCAGGGGCACCTTCAAGTAACATAGAATTTGTGCCAAAGTTCCTAATGTGTGATCATAGGCGATGACATGAACTGTCTAACACTTACCACAAAATAAATATCTTGACAAGTCACAATAAGGTAGTTTAATTTCCCAACTAACCATCTATATTTGTCTGGATCATCAAAAGGAGTACTATCATCTTTCATAAGATGCACGTTGGGAACCATTAGAGTACTACAAGGTTTGGCTGCCAACTTCCCAGTCTCTGCAAGTAAGTCAAGAATATACTTTCTCTAAGATAGAAAAATTCCCTTCTTGCTTATATTTAGCTCTACTCCTAATATCTCAACTGACCTAAGTCTTTCGTATGAAACTTATTATGCAGAAAAGAGTTTAGAGAAAAGATGCCCGTATAATCACTTCATGTGATGATAATGTCATCAACATATACAACAAGAAAGATAGTGTGAGTTGTTGATTGCCGATAGAAAACTGAGTGGTCACATTTGCTCATTTTCAATCCAAATTCTTGAACTACCTCATTAAACTTGCAAAACCAAGCTTGAGGACTCTGCTTCAAGCCATACCATGACTTCTTCAAATGACAGACTTTCCCATTCTCCTCTTGAGCAATAAAACTAGGTGGTTGCTTCATATATACTTCCTTTTGAAGATCTATCACGACCCAAGGCTACCCCCTAGATGTGACACAACGTACAAGTCTCCGAGAAGCCTTATACAAGCCTCATAGCATATCATGAACATAAGAACAGAGGAAAAATAGTGTAGAATTTAAAACTTTTCTTTACTATCGAAATCTTTTATAAAAATGAGAGAGTCTATAACACCATGTCTCAAACCATATATAATACTTTGATTAAAACTCTTGAATACAATCTTAGGGACATAACCCTTACATAAGTCTAAAACATAAAAGAAAGACATAAAGGCATATGGTCAAGCCCTTGAATACTATGAGGACTCACCAATCTTCTTCTTCTTGATCTACTATAGTCCTAGCCACGAGGGTAGAATCTGATATCACCAAACCTTACACTTATAGAAAATGTAGAAGTATGGATTAGCACAAAAATGTACTAAGTATTGAAGACATGCATAAAAATCCTTAAAACATGCAAAAAGGTACATTTTAGTTGAAACCATGTTATAGGCCACTTTTGAACATCATCTTTGAAATAGTTGGAGAATATAGTTCATATGACAAATCATGTACAATTCATCATAGCATAAAGGATATCATCATAATCACAAGCATAGTCTCCAACATAAACATAGTGCATATTCCAATCTTCACAAGACATAGTTCACATACATAATTACATACCAAGATCATCTCATTATAATAGAACTATCACATAAGAAACCCTAAGCTATACGTCTGCAATTCATAGATAGGATCCCATAATCCTATCTACACTAAGTATCACTTTTAGGCCACCATAATCATGTATAACATACCTTAACCTTATCCATAGCCAACACTCATAGACTAGGATACATTCATGTTCATAACTTGTTATAATTAAAGTCACTCATAGCAACAATCCATATCATGCATACATAAATTCATATATCTTCATAGCATAAGGAAACCACACCATAACCCTTTTGTAAGTCTACTTGTGTAATGTATAAGTGAATTCCCATACCCCCATTCACACTAAGTAAAGCTCATTAAGAAGTCACAAGTATAGTTCATGTTCATATTCATAATTCATGTAAAGCATGCATTAACTCATAATCATCATGTCATAAGAGAAACATAACATGCCCACTCTCAAAGGCTACTAGTGCAATGTATGAATGAAGTCCCATACCCCCATTAATACTAAGTAGAACCCCTTGAGGAACCATGGTAAATAACTCATGTTATTTTCATAATTCATATTCTTATCATATAGGTAAATATAGCTTTAATTGACATAGACCATGTTAGCTACATGGAATCCGGTTTCTTAGCCTCACACCGAAAAGAGGTACCCTACTTGCCTAAGGTAGAACTAATATATTAGCTTTTAGGTGGATCCACTAACTTAAGACCTATGTGGGAACATAGTTATGGGATAAGGAGATTGCTACTAGAAACCCGGACTACTAACATGGAGGTCTCCATCTCATGAGATAACCATATTTAGAACCTTGACTACAAGCGTGAAGGAACCCATCTCATACTCATATCCACTCGATGCTAAGCATAATTCCCTTTAAATTCATATTAAGTCTTTACTTAAGTTCATGTTCATGAAAGAATGCACTAGGCACTCAAACCAACATAGCATCATAATAGCTCATAGATTCATTAGGTGAGAATGTCCTTTCAACCTTAGAATCATCAACATGTGAGTAAACCTTTCACATCATATTCATAGTGTGTTCATGACAATAGCCTTTCATTCAACACAACAATACTATCATAGTCATAGATATTTCATACATAGTCATGTGTAAGGGTATGGGGAGAATGATCTTGCAACCACACCATAATTACAAAATAGTCATGGTTTCTTCACTTTCTAAGTGAATCATGTGTTCAGACATAATTCTTATCAACAAGTACGAACCCTTACAATTTGACCTTTAAGAGATATGAATCAAACTCAACCCAAACATCTAAAATTACTACATTAGATAAGGGGAATAACATGATTCAATAACTCAAACAACACCTTAGTCACATCATAGTCATGTTTATGCATGGTGTGTGTGTGTGTGATTGTCCTTTTAATGAGACAACAACAATAGTATAATCATAGACACTTCACTCTCAAAGTGTTGATAAGACATGCACATAATATCATAATCATGCATACCCCTCATATCTTTCATTTAAGGATCATGTCAAGTCAAAACACCTAGCATACCCCACATTAAACATAGATATAGTCATACCCAAGTACAACATTCATTCCACGTATACACTTATATATTCATATTATAGGTCATGTGGATGAAGTCTTTTAACAATAATGTCATATACAATTCAACATACATAATAGCTTCCTTCCTTAAGCCTTAACATCCTTAACTTATTCATATTAGTTTTTACCATTAAAGCCCTAGAAGTCATCTTCATGCTACAAGCCTTACTCTCAAGCAATACCTCACATAGTCATCATGAATACCTAATTCTCAAGATAATCCAACAACATGCTTAATTTTCAATCAGTTATAGTCACATGACATCATATAAACTAAATCAATACAAACATAATCTATTCACATGTTTCCTTAATCAATCAACCCATATCATGAATTCACAATTTAGTAAATATGGGGGATTCATGGGTTCTTGGGGGGGGGGGGAGGATTTTATCATAAATCAACAATTATTCATCAATTTGACCATAATCCACCATAAGCCACCATAGTCAACCATAAATAAACAATTGAAAACGTTTTGAAAGAGAACCCACGACTTAGATTGAAACCCTAAGTTTTTGGGGAAATTGGAAGATTGAAATCAAGTTTTGAAGGGACTCTATAGGTGAAATCTACCAATAGATGACAATCCACCATACCTTAGGAAGATTTACACACGAAATTGAAGAAGAAAGGCTGCTTCTTGAACCCTAAACTTGACCTTATTCTTGCTCTTTAGTGGAGTTTCTAGGGAGAGAATATTTTGGAGAGAAGGTGGTTATTATTTGGGGTCTTGAGATATAATATGTTAATGGGGTGTTTAATAACTTAAAATAGTTTATATATATGTATAAATATTATATTAAATGACCCCTACTTAAAACTAATTAAAAATGAATTACCTAATTGAACCCTCATTTGGTCGAGAATGAGGCAGATTGCAGGTGCAATCCACGCCCCAAGACCTACGGACCGTGGGTGCATTGACGCCCCATCTTGCAGGTCCATGGGTGGTGGCTGCATCTCTAAAAATGGGGGTCTTGACCTAAGGAGCCTCCCCACGAGGTGTGGAGGGACCGTCGCCCTGTAGGTCGCATCTGTGGGTCACCAAAATTTAACAGATTTGGACTTTTGGGCAGCATTGGGGGTTAGACTTTAGGGTCCTCCTCAAGGACCCTTGGTTGTTCCTTGGGGGGGTCGTACCTTGACGTTTAACCCCTAAACCCCTCAACCTAAGCTCGGGAAGCCATTTTACACTTCTAAACCCCACATCAAACTCAACAACACACTCGTAAGGCTCTAGTTCCACCTACTAGTTTTTCGGGTTGTTACAAGATCACCATGAAGGAAATCACTCTTGATATCCAACTAATCTAAAGGAAAAATCTTTGAAGAGATAAAGAAATGAATAAATGAATAGAAGTGAGTTTAGCAACCCAAGAGAATGTCTCTGAATAATCCACTTCATATGTCTGAGCATTAGCCACAAGTCTGGCCTTATGTTTTGCCACAGAACCATATAGATTAACTTTAACTGTGAACACCCACTTACATCCCACTAGTTTATTTCCATTAGGTAAATTCACTAAATCCCACATGTGATTCTCCTCTAAGGCATGAATCCTCAAGCATTGCTTCATACCATCCAAGATGATTCAAAACCTCCCTCACTGTTTTAGGTACAGAAAAAGTATCTAAAGAAACAATCAAGGATCTAGATGTCGAGGATAAATGGTCATAGAAAACAAAATTAGTAATGGAATATATAGATTTACAAGTCTGTGTACCTTTATGAAGAGCAATAGGGAGATCAAAATCTGGTGCTGAAGTAATTGGTGATGGACATGTATCTTCGGTCTCTCGCCTCCTTGAGTAAACATGAACAATTGGTGGCCTTACTTGAGTTGTTGAAGGCACAATAATTGATTTATGCTCAATAGAAAAACTAGGGAATGGGAGAGCCACATCATCTAATTGTTTTTTCATAGAACGAGTAACCTGATAGACTAACCACTCATCTTCCTCACTCGGACTTGTAGAAATGGGAGTTTAATAAAAAATGGTGTAGTCTCTGAATATACCACATTAGTTAACTCAAGATATCTTCCAAGTTCTATAGAATAACACCGGTGTCCTTTCTAAAGGTGAGAATATCCTAGAAAAACACACTTTAATGCCTTGGGATCTAACTTGAAAATAGATGGTCGAACATCTCGAACATAACATGTGCTCCCAAACACCTTAGGTTCCATCGAAAATAGTGAATTGTTTGGAAAAAGAACACTGTAAGTCATATTACCAACAAGAATAGTAGATGGCGTGAGGTTTATCATAAAACAAGTCATAGAGCCGCATTTGCCCAAAACTGCTTAGGAACCTTCATTTGGAACAAAAGTACTCGAGCTGTCTCAAGTAGGTGCCTATTTTTTCTCGTAGCAATGCAATTTTTGAAAAGGTGTATCAATACATAAAGACTGGTGACGAATACCATTTTGTCTAATGTATGACTGAAACAATTCTGACGTATATTCTTTAGCATTGTAACTCCTTAGAATACGTACTGAAGCATTGAATTGAGTTATGATTTCAGCACATAAGGCAAAAAATGGGTAAACACTTCTGAGCGACTTTTCATAAAATAAATCCAAGTCATCCAAGAGAAATCATCCACAAAAGTGACAAAAAATTTATTCCCTATTTTGGAAACAACAGGACATGGTCCCCAAACATCAAAATGAACTAACTCAAAAGACGACTCAGCTAGCTTATTTATCGTTGGACCCATTGAACTGCGATGATGTTTTGCAAATCAACCTGATTCACATTCCAATGAAGGAATATTTTGAAATAGAGGACAAAGCTTCTTCAACAAAGGCAGAGAAGGATGTCCTAATCCAAAATGTGCTTCAAATGGAGACACGACACTCGAGCAAGCAACTAATCGAGACTCCCATTCATCAAAGATGTAGAGATCCTCAGATGTGTCCCTTACCAATAACTTGATTTGTCGTAAGATCATGAAACAAATCTGGAAAGAACAACAACAACAATTTAGATCTCTAGTAATTTTGCTAACAGAAATCAAGTTAAAGGCTAACTTTGATAGACTTAACACAGAGGACAGGATAATAGAGAAAGTTGGTTTGACAATCCCAGATCCAACATTATTGCAAGTTGAACCATCAACTACAGTAACTGGAGATGGTGCATTTTGTGGTCGAAAGCTAGAAAAAATATTAGGATTACTAGTCATGAGATTTGTGTCAACTGAATTAATCACCCATTTATTTGAAGAGGTGATAAGGTATATCTTATCTGACTCAAAAATGCATTAACAAAAGTGGATCCCATAAATGTTTTTTTATGTTGAGCAAATTTCTCCGTAGAAACCAAAAAGCTATATTATCCGAAGACTGACTAGTAACAATATTAGTTGCTTCAGTTCTCTGATTGCTTCCTCTCTCACTTTCATCCAGTTTTAGTTTCAACTTCAGAAGTTAAATGAAGAGAAATGCGGGCAGTATCTAAGAGAATAATCTGAAAGGCTAAAAGAGGGACCCACAGGAAGCCCAATCACAGAGAGACAAAATCAATGTTCAGCAAACTTTTAGAGCAAATCAATATCACAACTTAAAATAGAATAGAATTGAAAATTTTCCTGCAGATCATGTAACCTAGAGTTACAGACAGTTGCGGACCTAGGATTTTCACGAAGTGGGTTCAAGATATAAAATATACCTAATATTATTTATAATTTTTATGAGGCTAACAACATACATATCTGACTATACTAAACAATGTTAATACATTTGAAAAAAAAAATATATTGACTTATGAATGAGACGGTAAATAACAAGATGGACAAAAAACTAGGCTTCAATATAAACTAAGAAGATAAAAGAATATTATGAATGATTTCTTTTCATTCAACATTTAACAAATAAAAATAAAATATTAAACAAAATAATTATAACCTTAATTTCATAATTGAATACATAGAAATATACCTAATATTATTTGTAATTTTTTTATTGATTTTAGAATGACAAGGGATTTTTTAGTTGAAGAAATAAAAAATAACCACAATAATCATATATGTATATATAAAGACTAGAATCAAGAGCGAAAAACATACTTGATGGATATTGACTATTGATGCAAGATTTGAGAGATAGGGAGAGTTTTTTTTTCCTTCAATAAAAAAATATGCTCAAAATTTTGGGGGGAAAAGTAAGAGAGGATCAAGAAGATTTCAACAAAGAAGAAGACAAAATGACTTTTAGAATTAAGAATAATAGGGATTAGTGCCTTTTTAGTTGAGTTTTTTTTAAAAAAAAAAAATTAAAAACAAAAAGGACAAAAGTTGTTGACTATTGGACTTTTAATTGTAAAAGTAAAAAGTTGTTCTACTTTTTATAGTTTCTAAGTAACTAAAAGGACAAAAGTTACACCTACATAGAGGACAAAACTGTGTGTGAACGTTTTATATATAAAAAAAATGAATTAAAACTAAAATGTGGCAATAGGGATTCAATCCCGGGTTGGCTGGGAAAATTGAACCCCCTCAACCACTTGGCTAAGCTTCAAACTTGTGTTAATGGGTTCAAAATTTAATATATACATATATAATTTTAAAAACTGATTAAATATACATATATATACAGTATTATTTTTCAACGAAGTGGGTTCATATTAACCCACTTGAACCACTGTAGGTCCACCCCTGGTTACAGATCCCAATCCCAGCAGAAATAGGAAAGAACAAAGAAACCAGGAATAACTACCACAAGCAACCCACAAATCAAACAATAATTCGAATCCTAGAAGAAGTGCAGCCGCAAAAGCACAAAAGATGAATACTAAATTGAATTCGCAAAAGCTAAAGGGAAGAGAGTAACCTGGGAATGAAATCACTTCAAATGGTGTTTTAAACACCAGAGAAAACTCGGGATGCGCTGAAACAGATAAGGCGATGCCGGAGATGACTGAAATGATTAGTTCTTTCTCGAATAAACAGAGAAGTGTTCCCAATTTCTTATCGAGTCTATAGGCTCTAATACCATGTAATCAGATGGAAGAAGATGTCTTATTCCAATAGGTAAGTAATGTATGAATACAATAGATCGTGTGCTAACTTATGAAAGAAATAAAAGATGATTCCTATGAATCTGCTATCTAAATAAGGCTACGTATTCTACTAGGAATCTAGTCTATATACATTCTATAACAACACTTTTGTGGTTATCGTGACATTAATAATGTGATCACACACATGAAGTAAAAGTTGAAACTTGTAACACATTTTATTTATCTTTCCCTGAACTGAGTTTCCTTTGGGTTAGTATTTGTTGTGTTGTTAATATTGAGGGAAGAGTTCATTCTTAACATCTTGTATATTTTCTGGAACATATAAACCTTCTTTATAATATATTATACTTTGTCTGCCCATGTTGTATAATACTATTACTATTTGTGGAGTCAAATTGTTGTATAGTTTATTTAATTGAGTGAAATTAGGCCAGTAGTCTTTCTGAATGTGATAGCTGAGAACTGTGATTTTTCACTTGATCAATTCTTGCCATCACGCTCTGGCTTTAGCATCTGCCGAGCGCATCTAAGCAAAATCTATATCTGTAGAACGAACAAAGCAAAGATATTCAAATAAAGAATTTGTGAGGGAATGACTATTCATATATTGAATTTTCATCCAGGCAAGAAAAAGTTTTTGTTTGTGCGGGTTTACCCAGTTGAACATAGCTCTAGGATGTGTTAAAATAATTTGGTTAGATATTTTTACCATAATAATTGTGATTAGCAGTAACGATTATTTAATTTTCAAATATGTACATATTATTTTTAAAATAATAAAACGTCGATATCTGAATTCACATAGAGGATCAGATGAGTTGATTCCGGATCATACCACGCTCTTCAGTATGGAGGATGATCGTTGCTAAACTAAAACAGGTTACCTCTCCAACCCAAAGAAGAAGAGTAGAAAACGTAGTTTAACTAGCACCAAAGGTTGAGAGAGAAAATTAAAAACAGGTTACTATATTATAAATTAAGTAAGATTTTGATAAATTTGAAAGTAGAGATTTGATATGTGAATAGAGTGGAATAAGTCGATGAAAAGATGTGATGTGATTGAACTATGATAATCGGTCTATTAAAGAAGCTTGGTAAATTTGATTCTCATCTTCCAAGTCTTAATGTAGGACAGTACTTCCCATTTAAATCTTAATCTTGATCACCAATTTTTCTTTAAACTGAAAGCGTTCTTGTTTAAGAAGTGTTATCAAGGATCAAGCTTGGATTAAGTGATACGTGCAACGACGAGAGTTTAATTCAAGTTTCAAATATGGAAAGAGATGTTAGCTTGACCATGCTTTGAGATGCTAAGATTTGTGAGGTAACCAACCTACTTCATCTTTTGAGGACATCTGTCTATGCAAACTCTACTTATAATTTGACATGATTTTTCAGCCAATCAGCTATATATATATATTTATATATATCAAACAGTTGTGAATATTGTTGTGTGCCTTCTCTGAAGTCTAGGGTACTGCTCATTTTGAGGAGGCCTATACACAACACTTGATTTATGTTTTTCCATGTACAAATATGTGTCGCTCTTCTAACTTAGTTTAGATTCCAAAATCTAAAAGTATACTGCAAAAAAGTTGTTACTTTTGGATGTTTATTATTTTTGTTTTGCTCTTTTACAAGATGAAAGGTTTTCTCTTTTTTTTTTTTAGTAGTGTTAAAATAGGTTTCACTCTAAGCTTTTGTTGTTAACGGAAATTCAATGTATTTTGACATCTTTCTATGTTTTTTCAGGAAGAATATGAGGTTTTGAGAAAGCAGGTGAAAGTCAGGATGCTGAAAAAGTTAACAATTGTAAGGTTTCTTTGCTTGCAGTTTGTCATTATCGGCAGAGGTGGATCTAAGATTTGGAGGTAGTGGGTGCCACATCATTCAAGTAAGATAAAAGGATCGGTTGCTTTAATTCTGGGTTACGATTCGGGTTATTAATTTTATTTTATTTTATAAACAAATTGATCAAATATGTATTTTAGTAATATTTCTTTTTAGATAATTTGAGATTAGAGATAACTATACAAATCAATTTTTATTTACTTCTTATTCACTGAAACTTTGAGAAAAAAAAAGATTTTTCACATTAAAATTTGAGCTTGTATAAACTATCTAATAGTATGAACTTAATATATTCATATTCCATTGACTTTATGTGTTGTTGGAGATATATTGTAGGGAAAAAATAAAGCTTATAGTTTCAGCCTAGTCATCTTGCTTAGCAAGAACGTCAGTGAAGATTGAAAGAACCTTTAAATTAAAAAAAAAAAACTAATAATAATATTCATCATTTTTAAAACTTATATTTTTTAAAAACTACCATTTAAATATATTCTTAATAATATTTATTTGATGTTTATAATTGAATAGTCATTAATTAATACAGAATAAACACGTAACACTCATATCAATAGATTAATAATTAATGAAAGAGAAAGTAAAACAAAATTAAAAATTAATTGTGAAAATGAGTCAATTTGAATTAATAAAGAATAGTAAATAAATAAGAATGAATGGAGAAAAAAAAATTAAAACCGTTAACACATTAATGAAAAAGACAAAAAAGAAGGAGCAAACAAAAAATAGATGTTTTCAGCGGGGATCGAACCCGCGATGGCTGTGTGGCAGGCGACCTCCTTAACCATTTGAATTATTCAGCATTTTAGTTACTGGGTGGTAAAGTTTATATATATTTAACTATTATATATAAATGCATATGTATATACAACATTTTTTCCGAGATCACTGGGTGCCGTGGCACCCCCATCTGTCCATGTAGATCCACCCCTGATTACGGGTGTGTTTGGTATGAAGGAAAATGTTTTCATGGAAAACAAGTAGATTTTTGACTTATTTTCTTATGTTTGGTTGGTGAGTAGAAAATATTTTCCGAAAAAGATATTTAGAGTTTGTTTTATGAATGGAAAATGTTTTTGAGAAACATATTTTACTTTTACTAGAGTAGAAAATAATTTTTGAAATTTAAAATATTTTTTAAAAACAAATTAATTTTTTTTTTTTGAGGGTGGGGGAGGGTTTGAGGGTACGGGTGAAACAATGAAATTTTTAAGTTGAAAATATTTTTAAAAAATAAACTTAAATTTTTTTTGGGGGGTGGGTGGGTGGGGGTCAAGGGTAGGGGTGAAAAAAATGAAATTTTGAAGTTAAAAATATTTTTTAGAAGTAAAATTAATATTATTTTGGGGGTGGAGGGGATGGGTGGGTGGGGGCTCAAGGATAGGGAGAAAAGAATGAAATTTTGAAATATTATTTGGGGGGGGTTGGCGGGAGGAAGGTTGAGGGTAAGGGTGAAAAAATAAAAATTTGAAGTAGAAAATATTTTTTAAAAATAAATTTAATATTTTTTTTGAAGGGGGTGGGGGACTGGTAGGTGGCTGATGTGGCGGGGGGGAGGGGTAAAAAAATAAAAAAATTGAAATTAGAAATTTCTTTTAAAAACAACTTTTAATATTATTTTTTTGAAGCGGGGTGGTGGTAGGGGGCTGGGGGTAGGGGTGAGGGTGGGGTAAAAAAATTGAAGTTAAAAAGAAGCTTTAAATTTTTTATTGGGGGTAGTTTGAGGGTAGGGATAAAATAAATTGATTTTTTAACCAAAAAAAAAATTGTAATTTGAAGTCTGAAGAAAATTTTGGAAAATGTTTTTCTTAAGTTTTAAAGGAGAGTTGTTTTTCTTAAATTTGAGAAAAATGAGTTGATTTGAAAAACATTTTCCAAAATATTTAACCCAATCAAACATGAGAAAATTGAAAAATATTTTCCGAAAAATGTTTTCCTTCATACCAAACACACCCTACTATTATGTTGAAACATAGTCTAGATATTATTTTATGACTGAAAGCTTTAATATGTTTTAACTATCGTTTCCAGCATAATATACCCCCAAATAAATGACTTGTCCAAAAAGTGAACTCTCTATCAATAGTGCTCGGTGCAAGTTTTGGTTACCTCTTGAACAACCCAATTTCTTTTTCGTTATATTCGTAGAGCTTGTAATAAGGATTTTGAGTGGGAGCTAGTTTCTTCAGTCTCAGTTCTTCAAGCAGCATGCTACTTGCAACGTACCTCATGCTCTATTGCCTTTCCCTAAGAGTGACTACCCTTGGTCATATTTGTGTATCCTTCATGTCCTGTCATGTGAACCCTCTGGTGGGAAGGAACTAGGAGAACCTGGTTGGGTTTATGGCACTCAATTCTAAGCCAGTTCTAGAAAGGACTCTGATCAAGGGAGAATACTGGAGTGGCAAGTGAATTCTCAATCTTCTTATCCTAATCTTTGTCTGGTTTTCCCATATCGTTGTAGTGCGAATAAGTTGATGGTTTAGTTTCTTAAGTCATGGTCTCTAGCACTAAATATTCCAAGTACTTGATAGTGTCCTCAGTTTTGGTTTCACCAAGTTACAGTGCCTGCTAGCGTGCCTTTATCATCGTGTTCCATTTTAAATAAAAGCATTCCGCTCTGAAACCCATTGTCTTCTTTCTTTTTTGGAAAACTCTACATTGCCACCTCAAAAGATGTGTTTTCCCATCGTCTACATGTTACTTGAATATTCTTTTTCTCCAAACGGATAAGACGATCTAAATTGCATTATTAGGAAGGTCGCAAGATACAGTATAACTGAACATTGAATGGGTTCATCTAGAACTCTACCGCAGATCAGCCAAACAACATGATTCAATAGTGGGTTATGTGGATCAATGCACTTCTTGCCTAGTGTGGGAGATACTGGGGGTATCTTCCCACTTACCAATTTAAGACAGTGCTTTATAGTTCCCTTGTTACTATATACGGAGAGTCATGTCCTTTTGAATTTGTACCACTTCATTTAAAATCTTAAGCTACTTGAAAGGGAATACTTCTATATAATATGCATTTGTTTTTTTATTCTACTCCATTGTGGGCATGGATATATTCCCTGAGCCATGGGGGAATTTTCAATTAGGCTCAAATCGAATTTCTTTGGTTGCTCCGACAGCATTATGAATTGTGTGTCATCTCTCTCATTGAGCTATTAGAGGGTTGATGCTTTTGTTTCACCTGTCTACAATTCTGAAAAGATATAAGCTCAATTCCTCAAGTTCTCCAGTTATAGATTCAGCTGAACTCCAATTCCATTAGTACTACTGTAAAACTTACTCTCCTATTTCCAGGTAGATCTTGAAATTACTTTTAAATTTGGATAATTTATTTCCTTAGGAACTTCTTGTTGATTTGGGTAGTTTGTAGCTATACGAATTTTTACTCCACTGGCATGATGATACAAAATATTAATCAAATGTTGTGAAATGATTACAGCTTCCATATCAGTAACATGAAAAATATTAGCGACCTGCTCATTTTTATCTTTAATCAATATACTTGGGTAACATCTAAATATCTGATGACACTTTCACTTTTAATGTTAGAATATTGCTCGAGAGCTGCAATTGTTGCAGATCCTCCTTGATCATGCAAATGAGAAAGGATGGAAGGATCTGTATCCTTTTTTCTTATTCTTTTTGGTGACTAAATTAATAGTATTTGACAGAACATCAAACCAGTTCCAAGGATGGAAATGTAGCACAGATTCGGAAGTTAGGTTTTGTGTTTGGTCACTAGCATGAGTTTCTTTGAACACAACAATTTTATCATGTCATCCTTCATGCCCTAATTTTATTTGTATGTATTGTTGTCTCACTGTTCTTCATCCAGGTCCATTCTGCAAAGAAAGGGAAGTGTTTCCTTAACCCCCTTGTCATTTAAGTTGTTGACTATGCCTGGAGTGATTCAAGGGGTATATGGTGTATTCTTTTCAAGTTAATGTAACTTATCTCCCTTTTACAGAAAAGTACATGTGTTATGCATATTCTCCCCCATCACCTTATCCCCATCCTATCTTCCGTACGTTTATCTTAGATATATACAAATTTATTTTGGATTATATCTTTTACTTGCATATCAAATACAAAAAAAAAAAAAACAAGAAAATAGTTGTTTTTTTTCAAGAAAAATGTTTTCTATCCTACCGAACACACCCTAATAAATTCTTCTTCTTTTCATCATACCCCAAAGAGGTTTAAATCTCAGACTTTTTATCCAGCTTTTCCAAAAGACCCAAATTTTGCATGTTTGTCACTAAAAAACGAATACATGAACTTGATATACCAAAAAATATTTTATCTCTTCTATAATTTAAAGTTATATATTTTACGTCATTTTTAAATTATTATGTTACTTTCTCTGTCACATACACCTATAAAATTGTGAGAGGATCAAATTTATTGTATGTGTTTACAAATATTATAGTAACAAAGAATCAATAACAAATATTCTATGTTATATTTTGAAAAGTAAACACCTAAGGTTGAAAAATAATCCATCCATCCATCCTATCCATCCATCCATACATCCTATCCATCCATCCATCCATCCTTCCATCCATCCATCCATCCATCCATCCATCCATCTTTCTATCTATCTATCTTACCTTAAAAGCATGAACTCCTAACTTGAATGTTAAATTACTACAATATCCCTAACTTAGGTTGTGACTTTTTCGATGAGTTGTAACTTTTCCGATAAGTGGTAACTTTTTTCGAAGGGTTGTGATGATTCGATGAGTTGTGACTTTTTCAATGAGTTGTGACTTTTTCAAAGGGTTGTGACTTCTCAGAATTAAAGGTCATGACTTTTCAGATAAGACACAAAAAAACACTTGTTCATACTACCCTATGTTGACTATAAATAGAGGAGCTTCTTCTCATTTTTCAACCATAATTTTTTTAATCTTCTACTATTCTTCTTCTTGCATTTTAAATTTTTTGTATGATTTATAATGGTTGAGTGAGTTTGAAGTTTAGCGGAATATGAGGTACCACTATTCTGATGAAGTAAATCGTTATATCCTAAGAAGGTATATTCCATAACCTTGAGTACTTGAGAAAAATAATTTTGATGAAATAATAATTATTTGTTTGCTTAATATATAAATTAGTATGTAATGCTCCAATATATAAAGTTAACATGATGTAGTCTAAATTCATTTGTTTTTGTTAACAATTTCTCTTGTGATGTAGATATATACTTCTGAATATGTTTTCCCAAAATTTAGAGAATTGTCATGATTTGTTTTTTTATGCTCAAGACAAAAGGATGACTTTATTTATCAATACTACTTATGTGATTTAGATTGTAAGGAAGTTTAATTCAAAATAGTGATTACTATATAAACATTGCCCTTTTGTTTTTACTTATTTACTATTTCTTAATATTTCAGCATTTTAGACGAAGAAAAGTTCATATGACTTGTAATAACGCAAACTGACAGTTAATTTTTATTAGTTATTTAATAGCTAATTTTTATGAGATAAATAATTTCATTAATGAAAATGTATATTTATATTTAGGTAGGTATTTATATTTAAATTAACATATTATATATGTCACTAATGTATTATTAAGTTACCATGATCTTCTAACTTCAAAATATATTATTTCAAAATATTCTGAGTTCTTTTTAAAAAAAACACATAACAAATGTCAAAATATGTGAATATATATGAATCATCTAGAATTTATCATTTACAAAATAAATTTTATATTTAGTAATATAGAATAAACATTTACATTATGTCACGACCCAAAACGAGTCATGAGTGGCACCCACGCTTAACCTCCTAGGTGGGTGAACCAACAAATTCAACCCCAACTTACAAAATACAAGCATAAAGCGGAAGCTCAAATCTTATTATATATCGTTTCCCAAAATCTAAAAGTCATCACATCCAGGACATGTAATCTCCAAATAATAAGTCTAAGAGTATAAAAGACACCAAAATAAGTAAACAAAATAATTAATGTCCGAAAACTAAGTACATCATGTCATAACCGAGAGAATTGAACACGAGCTAAAATGAATAGCTCACCCTGGAACCTGATGTGCTGGAGACTGGATAGAGCTGAAGGCGAGTCGAAGTCTCTGGTACACTAGCTACACTCCAAAAAAGGAAAACAAAGAAAATGCAAGTAGGGGGTGTAACGACTTGATTCCGTCATTAGGAAAAAGCCAACAGGAAAAGAATTGGGGTCAGAAAACTTATTGATAGTAACTTTGAATTTCCTAACCTAGTACAGTTTTGGATGAAATCGGAGTCAGTAAGATCTAGAAAAATCTGGTAACGAATGAGAGATCTAATTATAAATTTTATCACATGAGTAGATATCTAAGACGTTAAGAAACCCGTACAACTTTACGAAATCGAATTCGGGAGAGTAGAACTCTCGAAATTGATCTTAGCGTGAACGGGTAGTTTCAGATTGTTATGGGTTGAAGGTGTGTTGTGAAATAGGGGTTTGGAACTCTTAATTCGACTCTCTGTCTTCGTGCAAGCCGCCAAGGCGGGGCCACTGTGGCGGGATGAGGTCCCCACAGTGGGACAGACGCGACTTAAGTCAAAACTAATTTTGTTATTAATTTACTTTCTCCAAGTGGTAAACATAATTTGAAACCCTTTGGATTAATCGTCTATAACCATCTCATTTTTTATCGAAAGTCTAATGTGAGGGAACCTATTGGGATGTCCATAAATAAAGTATTTTTCTTCATCAACCGTCAATTTTTTTACTTAAGGTAATTACAAAATTTACACAAAAAAAAAATGACATTCAATTTAATAAAGCTATAATTAAAGAATATGAATTAAAACTAAAGGGCGTAGATAAGGTGGGTTCCATAATTTAGAAAAAAGTTGTAGACTAACTATATTGAAGTGAAACAAAAAAACATTTTTTTCTTATTCTGAAAATGCCCATGCACGTAATCACTTATATCAAAAGAGAATGTACACATAATATTATTTACATTTCAATTTATACCACATAAAATTTTTGAAATTTTGAGTGTGATTTATGTGACACAATTGAAAGATTTAATATTTACACTTCGTTGGATGATTTTGACCTGTCACAAAATGCGCACACTTTACACAAGTTTTTAGTTTTCCCTCTATTTTCACGTTTTTCTCTCACACAAAAAAGGCTCATATAAGTCACGTTTCTTTTGTTATGTTTCTCTGTCCTGTTCTATATATTAGTGTGTCTATGCTTCCAATTTCTTTTAACTGATCAGTGTCTTTTACTCTATTTTTAGAGTTTTAGAAATTCAAAGCTTTCGATTCTTGATTTTTGACAGAAAAAAAATTTATGTAATCAGTTTAGTGTTTGTAAATAGAGTTAAGTCTTGTTGTGATTGCGATGAATTTTTTAAGATACATTTATTCTTGCGGATTTCGATTGATAACAAAAATGATGCATTTTGACTCAGGTGCAGAAGATGATTAGGGGATGAATCCATTTCAAAGAAGAGGATATGACAACAATTTTTGAAAAATATGGTCAAGATAATTGAAAAGAGGAATAGGTTGAGTCAAAGTGGTAATTCTACGGATTTTAGTTATGGAGGAAAAGAAAAAAAGAGGGAGCCTTTTAGAGGTGATGAGAGAAATGTGGAAAATAATTGAAAACATGAACTTGTGTGTCCTTCCTGAATAAGACTTCCGTCGATGAAGTATTTGATGATGATGATCCTAATGATGTTATCACTATGGAGGAGGTTGTTTCTATGTTTAATGCAACATATGAGGTTGTTTCTTCTACCTCAAGCATGTGTAGGACAATAGACAAATTCAAAGAGTTTACTGATACAACCTCATATTCTGAATTGAAATTTGAATCTTCAATTGATGCTTTTCAAAAGAATCAAAGAAGAGTCTTGAAAAGTCCAAGTTTCTAAATTTTGTAGTTGATTCAATAAAAAAATATTGATGATTATGATAAGCTCACTCCTCCTAAAGAAAAGGAACATGTTTCTATCAAACAAAAACTTCCTTTAATATTCTAATTTGAAGACGAGGAACCTCTTCCCTCCATAGAAAGATGAATGGGAAAAGGAAATTGTAACACCCCATAAAATATTTGAACTAAGACCCGACCCATCCTTCGTTGTGGGTAGGATTTTACCCACATCTTCAAGTTTCTTCAAGATTCCTCAAGAACCTTGTTCTTCCAGGTATGTAAGGCTGTCATAGTGTTGGACTAGTTCTTCCTCACGGCCTACATCTTCTTTCAAATCAGTAAAAGAGAAATATAAGATTCTACCCCCAGATTTGAGTATTCTTGAATAATTTGATTTGAGTTCTTGAGTTCATGGTTCTTTTAAAAATCATATTCCTAATTATTGATTTTCTATATTTTTATTGAGATCCTTGAGTTGTTTTGTCCTTGTCTATAATTCAACATGAACCCCATTTTGAGCTATAAATCTTGAGAAGTTTTTTAAAGCCAACAGTTAAGTTCTTAAACAAAGTTTTGAGGAAGTAAGTATGAGAATGAGAAGAATCGTATACATGAGTCCATATTATTATGTCTACCCTTGAGTCAAGTCGTTCATGCCCATAAATTCTACATGAACTCCATATATTGAGTATCTTTGAGAGTAGTAGTATATTCAAGTTCTAAGTTCTTGAGTATTGAGTTCCTAACCCTTTTCAGATTATATTCATAATTGTGGGAGTACTACATGTTACCCATGAAGGTCCTTGAGTTGATTGTGCATGTTCTTATAGAAACCTCAAGGAGGTAAAGTATGAGATTGTGCATGTTCTTATAGAACCTATGTATGTGCTTAAGGAACACTTTGAGAGTGAAGTGTCTATGATTATGATGTAGTTGTTGTGTTGTTGAAAGAATATTCTCACACACCTATGCATGCATATGATAGGAGATGAAAGGTTCTCTCACATAGAATGATCCTAGGTTGAAAAGGCTTGCTCACCTAAAATAAATCAAAGCATGTTTAGTTATGTTATCTTGAAGTAGTGTTATGAAATCCCTTTATGTATAACTTGACTTGTTAATATAAGACCATTCCATTGTAGCTTGAGTAGGAGATCTCATAATAGCCTTGGATTGAGAAATCATACTCTTCCTAAGGGTAGCTTGCACTAGCATCATAGAATGGTTGCATGGTAGCATGACATGGTTAGGCCAAACAATTTCATTGGTAGCTAGGATGGAGCAATAATACACTTCCTTGAATAGCTTGTACTTGCATGATATTATGCTTTCCATGGTAACTTGGTCTAGCCTAGTATGGTGCTATTTCTTGGTAGCCTAGAAATAATAAATAGTAATCATTTTTGTATGATGGCCTAAAGTGGTACTTAGTATGGGTGGGATTATGGGGTTTTATCCATGCATTGTACAAGTATGACTTGAAGCTACTTATGAAGCATTTCTCTTATATGTTGTATGCTTAGCTTGGATTGTTGCGATAGTTGCCTTCCTTGATATTTTGGGCTAAAGGTGAAGATTCCCTTGTCTATGAGAAGTGTGTTAAGGATGAGATCCAAAGATGGTAAGTATGATTATGATGGACTAAAAGTGATACTTAGTATGGGTGAGATTAAGGGGTCTTATTCATGCATTGCACATGTATGCTCAAAGGTTACTTGAGAAGTAGTTCTCTTATGTTATGAGATCTAAGAATTTACTATGCTTATGAACATGATGTATTTCTTATGCATAAGGGTCATGCCTTATGTTGACTAATGCTTATATTCCGTCTATGTTGAAGGTCATGCTTTCTAATATGTTGTTATGCTCTAATGGTATTATGCTAGCTATCATATTTAGTACATTTTGTACTAACGCATAATTTTTCCTACATTCTTATCAAATGTAGGGCCCAGCGATATTGAGTTCCATCCCCGTGGCTAGGTTCCTAGTAGAGCAAGGAGTTGAAGACTTGGTGAGTTCTCATACCATCGAGAATTTGATCACCTTTCCTTTTTTATGTTTAGACTTTTTTATGGGATGCATTCCTAAGACTTTCATGTATTAGATGGTCTGAGACAATATTAAACACTTGCACTTCACTTTATGAGACTTCGATTGTTATGAAAAATATTTTAAAATCTTCGCACTTTTCTATTATTTTATGTTATGATATGCTAATGGCTTACATGGAAATCTTTGGGGTTCTATGTGTCATGTTACATCTAGGGTGTACCCCAAGGTCGTGACAGAAGATCAAAAGTTACTAGTCATGATGTGATTGCACATTTTTTTAAACTAGAATAAAGTTGATGTCAATGTGCCATCGTGTTACAGAAGACTAATTTCATATGTTGAATAATCGAGTACAGTATTCATGAGGTGGTAGACCCAAGATAGGTTTATGAATTTTGAAGGTGGAAATCCCATGGTGTTCAGAGGATGATAGAAGTATTTGAGAGATAGTGCGCAGTAAGAGAGTAAGTAGTACTTAAGTTGCGAAGTCGAATATGATGGTAATTTGTGAGTATGGAGACTAAGAGGTAAGGATTCACTACTTGTCATAACGTCCTAATGGACGAGTGTTTCTAAGTTGTATCCAGTAATTGTAAGTTAGTATAGTAAGTGAGCAATCATATTGATATTCGGGTTTAATAATAAACTTTAAGCTTGAATTTGAGATGAGTGTCTTGACTAAAAGATGGAAACATGAGGGTGATGATGTTATTCTTGAGATTTGATCTAGTAGACTTGACATAGAATAGGTGAGGAATTGAGGTGATTAGTTGCAATAAATATGAGTGGTACAAGTGAGATACCTTAAATATGTTGATAAGGGTAGTGAAGTGTGGCTAAGTCACAAGAGTAAAAAGAGCATTATGAGGTGTACCGAAAGGGTATGTAATCATAAGAGGTTAATAGGAACACATTAGAAAGAAGTCTTAGTACCTACATATGGAGAGTTCGATAGTCATGAGATAAGCTTCTCCCGAGTGTTAGAGTAAAAGAGGATGTAGAACAGTTAGAGATGTTGGAATAGGTCCATAGCCTTCAAGTGTAAGCTTTAGACCTAAGGGGAAGATGATAAGATTGGAAATCAAGTCAAGTGTTGAGCATAAGATAGTAATGAGTTCAAAATAGTGGGAGATATATTTTCAGAGGTCCTTTAGTAACAGAGTAATTTTAGAAAGAGAAGGTTAATGATCCTATCGTGACAATGATGGTGTAATAATTTTGTCTAAGGTTATAAATGAGGAGGAAGATAAGAATGAGGTTTTACTATGAGAAATAGCTAAATGAGAGCCCTTAGTTGGTTCTGAATAATAGTGCGGGCAAATTCTAGTTTGTATGACAGAGATGATAAGAGTAACCTCATTCCATACCCAGTCCAACCATCATTCGAGGACGAATGATCCCAAGGGAGAGATATTGTAACACCCTAGAATATTTTTGAACTATGACCCGAACCATCCTTCATTGTGGATAGGATTTTACTGAGGAATGTAATTTTTCTTATGTGTTAAGGTCACTAGATATAACACCTTGAGTTCCAAAAAGAATTAAAAAGAATTCATTCAAGTCATTCCTTAGTTCTTTCAAGTTTTGGGTCAACATCAAATGACCATAACCTTTAGTAAAGGATGAGTTAGGCGACCCATAAGATATCAAATGAAAGATCTCTTAGTCCTCTTTCCAACATCACTGAGTTTCCTAATTTTCGAGCTTGTATGAGGGAGATATGCACGTTTAAAGTCAGGATGTCCAATTAAGGAAAGCTACCTGAAAATATGAGGGATATTTTGGTCATTTCCTTACCCAATCGGATTTAAGCATTTTTAGTAAGGTTTTAGGAGCCTAAACTGATTTGAATTAGTTCCACTCATCCCTAAAAGCATTTAGGGTTTTGGAGAGAAGATTCAAGAGGAAAAAAAGTTCAAAGTTTCAAATGTTCATTCAAGAAATTCAAGATTTCGCCAAGAACCTAGTTCTTTGAGGTATGTAAGCTTCCATAGTGTTGGGTTTGATCTCCCACACACCAATCATGAGATTCTTTTGAGAATCTATCCATAAATATTGAGCAATTTAGTTTCTTGATAAGTATTCTTGAAGTTTCCTTATTGATTAAGTTTTGATGTAAGATTTTACATGGGTCAACTTCAAACGACCATATCTCTTAGACTAAAAAGAGTTATATGAGCCATAACTTATCAAATTAAAGGTATTTTAATTTACTTTCCAACACAACTAATTTCGCATCAATCCAATTTCTGAATAAAAAGTTATGAGTATTTTAGTAACATGATAAAGTGTTGTTATGAATTTGCCGACAAGAAAACATTAAAAAGGGTCGTTTTGGTTTTTTTACCTCCAAGAAAACCCTAAACGAATTTCTTGACTAATAAAAGGCTCAAAACAATCAGATTTTTATCTTTTAATGCATCATTCTCTTCTCTCTCAAACCCGAGGGCAAAACCCTAAGGAAAAATCAGAGTAAAAGACTCCATTCATGATTCTTTCAATCTTTTTCAAGATTCTTCTTCGTGGTAAGTCTTTCTCCAAGAATTCCATTATTTTTAACTCAAATTCCTCCATACAATTATGAATCACTAATAAAAATCATAATTCTTGTCCATAGAGATTTCAAGAAACTAATTCAAGAATCTCAAGAAAGATTTTCTTGAACGTTTACCTTTAAGCTAGGGTTTCAAGGCTTCTAATGTAGTTCTTCTTCAAGATTCTTTAAGATTCTTCAAGATTCTTAAACAAACTTGTTATTCTAGATATGTAAGGATATCATAGTATTGGACTAGTTCGTCCTCACGCTCTACATCTTCTTTCAAATCAGTAAAAGAGAAATCTAGGATTCTACCCCTAGATTTGAGTATTTTTTAGATAATTTGAATTAAGTTCTTGAGTTCATGGTTCTTTTAAAAATTATATTCCTATTTATTGAGTTTCTATATTTTTAGTTTGATCCTTAATTTGATTTGTTCTTGTCTATAATTCAGAATGAACCCTATTTTGAGTTATAAATCTTGAGAAGTTTTTCAAAGCCAACACTTGAGTTCTTAAACAGAGTTTTGAGGAAGTAAATATGAGAATGAGAAGAGTCGTATACATGAGTCCATATTGTTATGTCTACCCTTGAGTCAAGTCATTCATTCCCATAAATTCAGCATGAGTATTGAGTTTCTAACCCTTTTGAGATTATATTCCTAATTGTGGGACTACTATATGTCACCCATGAAGGTCCTTGAGTTGTATTGTTCATGCCCATAATTTCACATGAACCCTATGAGTCGAGAAGTCTCGAGATGAGTAGTATCATTGAGTCCTTGAGTTCAGGAGTTGTTGAGTTCCGAGTATTGAGTTATATATATATTTTTATTAAAAATCTTAAATTGAGTTGTTCACGTCCATAATTCGGCATGAACTCTATTTTGAGAAGTCTTTTACAATCATTTTAAACTAGTTTTAAGACTTGAACACTTGAGTTTGAGAAAGATTAGAATTGAGTTCATCTTTTCAAAATGAATATATGGGAACTATCTATTCCCAAGAGTAAATGTTTTTACATCTAAGTATATCTCTTTAATATTATTTTTTGGTAGTGCTAAGTTCATGGTAATATATAATAATATTTATTGTAATATTCTTCCGATAGTTGTTTTAATCTGAATATTTCATTAATATTATTTATGATATATTCTAGATATAACATATCTTGGGTTTCTTGGTACATATATAAATTTTTCGCCATTAATTGTTCTAACAATTTTATTTCTTCAATAGTTTCTATCCAATATTGTAAATATTCGTAATTCATCTTATTTTGAATTTATTTCTAAATCGTACCATTCTATTCTTCCATTATCTAAGTATAGATCTTGTAAATCTATTTCATACCATTCTTGATTTAATATATTTTTCGATTCGTAATCATTAAATATTTTTTCCCATATTATTTTTCTTAATTCAATTATTTCTATACCGTTAAGTATATATAAGATTAAAGTTTCATAGTTTTTATCACTTCATCATGTACGTATGTAGTCATGTTCTTCATTATGCAGGTTTTTATTTCAAATTATTCCTTCCTATCATATTCATAATTGACTAAATTCATATTAGATCATTATGAACTAGATTATCTTTATCATGTTTTCCTGTCACTACTAGCATCGTACTTTAGCGGATACTTCCTTCTTATCAGCGCCTCAACTTTGTTTACTCCCCTAAATGGCTTCCTTGCCTACCGGTTTCAACATTAGGATGGCATAGTATAGAAGTTTTCTCCCTGTTTCCAGTGTGCTAATAAACTAGAAATCATGGTTCAAATAATTCTAATACATAATAACTAACATAAATTTATTCAATCATATATATGATATTCGGGGAATATATGAAATTAGTTCTGCATATTTTTTGAACAATATACCTTTGCCTCTTGCTTGGCCATGCTATCTGAAATATCTGACTGGATTTCAGATTTTTCCATTAACTTTTAAGTAATTTCTATATCTTAGTGGAGAGAGTTTTTGAAAGTTGAAAGTTTTTTATTAACTTAGGCGTTGCCTGTTTTCTTTATTTACATCTCCCTTTCTTTATATAGAAAGGAGTTTACATACATACTACATTACTTACAATAATGCACTACTACACTTGTCACCTAATAATACTACTACTTTACTTACTCTGATGACTTTTTACACTACTTGACAATCTCATACTTACTCTTTACACTTGTCATCACTATTATGACACACACCATACTATGCACTATTTACTTTATTATGACACTTACCTAATTTATGACACACTACTACCATTCATGACTTTTTACAATAGGACAAATAGCTTCTCATCTTATCTACTTTTGTTTTCTTCTTTCTATCTTATCTCATCTTTCTTTCTACGACTTTCTTTTGCACACATGTGTCCATCTGTCCATTATCTCCTTCTTATCTTCTTCCGTCTTATTTGATCATTCCAGCTGTACATCCTGGGATTATATTATCTTCTCCGTTACATTTTGTACATATATGGTCAGGATACTTGTGTCCAATTAATTTACAATATCTGGTCAATAATTCTTTTGAAATAAATCCCGTCTTCAAAGCTCTCGTTGTAGGTTGTTCTTCTGGCTTAAGTAATGATAAAATCCATCTCTGGACTTCATCCATATCTGCTTTCCTTAACTCCCTTGAATTGGAATAAATCATTAGCTGATCTCTTGCATAGTAGCTCCATATAGCGTTTCCGTTTAAATAATTATTTGCTAGCTCTCGTATGATAGTTGATATACCAATTATCCTTTTGTTGGCATAAAAACTTGGTATCTCATTTTTTTGTATCTCTGGTTTGCTGTCCGATATCTTCCGGTATTATCATATCTTTTGTTAGTCCTATCTTCACCACTTGTATCGGAGGTTTTATTTCCTCGTATAATATTTCTATTTGTTTCCGTATAAAATTTCACATAGAATAAATTTCCTTTAGTAACTCTTTTTATATGTAATAAATGCTTTATGTAGTTCTCGTATTCCACTTAGTTCCTCTCCATCATATGTATATCTTTGTATTTAATAATCCATAGTTATAACATGTCCGCACTAGGTTGGCGTTAGTTTTGGGTTGTGCAATTAGTTTATTATAACCTTGTAACCTTTGGGTTAAATAATCTTGGTTGGGTTTTTGGGTTGTAGTAGATCTTGGGTTAAGATTTAAAAATGTTTGGATTTTGTATATATTTTCTATATAGGTTCGTGTAATATGGTTGTATGTCCTTTTGTCATGGTGTAGGCTATCTCGCATATGTAGAAGTTTGTGGTTCTATAGTTAATATGTTTTTTGGTGTTAGTCTTGGAGTAAATGGTTTTTCGAATAGTTTGGTTTAAGTTTGTATTCTTTTGTTTTTCACTAACTCGTTTGCTTGTACTGCAGCTGTATTTAAACAAATGTTATGGGTTTTAAGGAGTTTCCCATCGTCTCCTTTTAGCTCGGGATTTTTCCGTCTTCCGATCGACGTAGCTCCGCATTTTTATAGTCATGCCGCCGACTAGCTTTAGACTTGATTATCTTCATTAGTCTTTAGCTTTTGTATTTCGTTGTCCATACTATCCACTTTTGTAGAAAGTGTAGTAATGGCTTTGAGTATCTTTTCAATTGTATTTTCTTCCTCGGTCTCGCCCGAGTAGCTTTGTCGTGATAGGTAATCTGCAATAACATTCTTATCGGTTTTTATTACTTCAATTGTAAATGTGAAATTTAATATATTTAATACCAATCTCCTTATTTCTTTTGTTGTTACCGAATCTTGTATTTTTCTTGTTAGCCACCATTTTACTTGTGTATTATCTTGTTCTTATAATAAATTTGTTATATACAATATATGGTTCAAATGATAATAAACACTTATATACCGAATATAATTCTTTTCTATTTATTTCCCATTTATTTCTGTATTATTAAATGTTCTCGAATAATACCGCAAAGTGATGTTCTTTTTTGTGTCTAGTTGTTCATTTGAGTTAATTATTTTTTGTACTATATGTGTTTGCATTTTTATTCCGTTTTTATCAATTTGTATTCCTAAGAATTCTATTTGATTTTCCATTATATCAGCCTTCTTTTTACTTAGACTTATACCTGAATATTCTACGATGTGTATAAATTTTTCTAATAATCTTATGTGTTCATCTTGTGTTTTGGAATATAATAATATATCATCAATGTACACTACACAATTTTCTATTTGTTTAAAGTAATTGTCCATAAAGTGTTGATATCTACCGGTGCATTTTTATATCCAAATGGTAATACGTTCCATTCATAAAATCCTTGTGGTACTGTAAATGCCGTTAGTTTTTAGATTCTTCTTCTAATTTTAAGTGGTAAAACTGATTTACAATCAAATTTGCTAAAATAATTATATCCTTTGTATCTGTCTTATTTTTAGTATCTTATTTGGTATCGGATAATTATATGTTTTAGTTTTTGCATTTAAGTTTCTATAATCAATAACCATTCTACTTTTTCCTCTTTTTTTGTTCACTATGTTTATTTACGATAAATGCCGGGCTTGTATGCTTACTATTGCTTTCTTGTATATATCCTTTTTCTAGTAATTCATCTATATGTATTTTAAATTCGGTTAAATCACTAAAATTATACTTTAATGGTTTTTGGGTTATTATACTATTGTTATCAATTAGCTCAATTTTTATTTTTGTTTTATGTTTTTCCCATCCTTGTAAAGGATCCTCACTATATAATAATTCTAGCTTATCTTGAATTATTTTTACTTTATCTATAGAGAATATAATTAATTCTATTTTAGGGTCTTCTTCTTTTATATTTTCTAATTTTTTCACTTCCTTTTATCCATTCTGTTGTTTTTCGTTTTTTATTATTTACTCTTTTTGCTCCTATTTTTTGTTTACACTGTGTGGTGAACCACCAGTGTTGTTTTTGTTATTATATGTGGGTATAATTTTTCTAAAAATGGCATTCCTAATAGCATATCTTTTGTAGTTAATTCAAAGTTATATATTTCTTCTATAGTTAATATCTTATCCCATATTTGTATTTTTATATTTTTTGCCTTATATGTGATCATGCTTCCTTCATTATTAAATCCACGTTACTACTATCGGTGTTTTTAATTTTTCCCACTTATCTTCGGTAAACAATTATATTTACATATATTAGCTTCTCGCTCCCGTATCTATCATTGGTGTATAATATCTCGTTGTAATATCCTTCTATTATTATCTTTGCAAGTATATATATTTTCATCTTTTTATCATACCAAAGTCCTTTTTATTATTACTCTTTTATTTTCATAATTTATTATTAATCTGTTTGTCTTCTAAATTATATGGTTTTACTTGTTCTAGCCATTTTATTCCTAAAGTGATATTTTCATCTCCCCGATATATTTTAAATTTTATTATTATTGGTATTCCTCCAATGATTATTTCCTTTTCCGTAGTTTCTTCGGTATATGTTAGTACTCTTGGTAGTTCGGGGCATGATTGTTCAATAGTTATTATTTCATCTTCCGTTACTAATTCTCTTGTAATATAATTTTCTTCTAGTCCTGTATTTATTAATATTAAATATTTTCGTTGTTCCATTATTCCCGTTATGTAGTAATGATGTGGTTTTCTTTCTTCTTCCATTGTTTTTTGTGGAGATTTATCTATTCTTCTTGAGGTACTCATTTTTGATGATATTTGGGGTATCTCATCGTTTATTCTTTTCGATGTACTTAGTCTTTCTTTTACTATTTCTAAATCTTCTTCTATATCAATTTCTTTATAGCTATAATCATTATTATCTATGACTCGTAACTATTCTTTCAAAGAGATCTTCTATTTTTATTTTATCTATTTTATTTTTTGTTGTTATTTTATGTTTTGTTGTTAAAACATATAAGTTTTTACATCTAGCTGTAAATATTTTACTTCCCGGGGCTAGTTCTATTCCTGACATTTTCCAATATAATACTAAGGATTTATCTATATTTCTGTCATTTACTGCTACTGAGTAGTTAGCACTTATTATAAATTTAAATTTTTGGTATATGAGGTTACCTTTTACTGCGCTTATTATACTTTTTTCTATAGGTTGTATGATCCTATCATCTCCTAAGTATATTTCTATGGGTGTATCTATTCCTTCTCTAAAGCATGCTTTTATTAATATTTTCGTTCCTCCTAAATGTACATATTTAATTGGATTTTTAGCCTTAATATCTTGTATTTCTTTATTTATTATTCGTTTATTTATTATTGGTATTTTGGCCTTTCCTTTAGTGTATTTGCAATCTATGATATGTTCTCTTTGACTTACTACATAATATTCTTCTTTTTGTCGTTTAAACCAGTTTCTTATTGTTGGTATTTCGAATATTTTTGTTACACTTAGATCTAATTCTTTTCCTTTTATTTGTTCAAATATATTATTATCAAATATTATTTTTGTTCTACCGATTCTTCATCTTGATATTTTTCTTTAGTTATTGTTTGTATATACGCTTGAGTCATTTATATAGTGTTCACTATCTCGATTCTCGTTAATGAATTATTTTCCATTTCGTCTATTTCATTTTTCGATAATTCATATATGCTATCTTCACTTTCTAATTCATAATCTACGTATTCTATTTGTGTATATTTTTCGTTGTCTATTATTATTTCGATATTTGTTTTTTTCTTTGGATTTTTAGGTAATTTACAATCTCTAGCTATATGTCCTAATTTTCCACAATTATAACAAGTACATTCCGTTAGTTTTCTTTTTTGCTCTATATGGTCTTTTAGTTTTATAGTTTTTTACATAGTACCTTCTTCTAGGTTTTTTATATTTATATTTTGATCTATATTTTTGTTATATTTCTTTCTATTTTTATAATACTTATCCGTACAACCAAATTGAGGTGTCTGTTTTGTTTTTGCAACATGCTAAGTTTTTTATTAATATTTTTTCCATTTTTATTTCTTCTTTATGTTTTTCACATAATTCCATAAACCATCGTTGCAAGAATTTCATTCTAGCTCCTAAGGTGTCTGTTAAGTCGCTTCATTCCAGTTTTTTTATTATTTTTGAACTAAAAGGTTACGGTAATTTTGTAAAATATAATTTTCTTATTTCTTTACTTTCTTTCGTGCTATATGTTCCTTTATAATAGTATTCTCTAAATGCACATGTATATTCATCTATGTAACACATATTACATATTGCTAATTTTGTCATTAGATTTCGATTTATAATTTTTTTCTTTATTTTGTTCTTCTACTTGTTGTCATACTACTAAATTCGTTTCTTATAGCTATTTGGTATTTATGTAGAATTTCCATAGTTGTAGTAGCTATTCCACCATCAAATTTTTTATTACTTCTTAGAGTTTGTAAACTTTCATCTGATAAATTTTTTAGCCATAATTTTTCTGTTCCTATAAGTGTTCTTTCTATATATCCCGGCGTTTTGTCATTGTTATTTTGTTATCTATTAATTGTTTTGATATGTATCCCATCCATAATTGGATTATTTTATTTATATCTGCTACGCAGCCTAAATCTAAAAAATCATGTCGTTCAGCTATTGGTTTAGGTGTCCATTTTTTATTTAATTTTTTATCCCATATAGTTTTTTCTCTATTATATTGTCCATAGTTTTCATCATAATATTTTGGATTAAAATTTTTTGGGTTTTTTACCCCGATGTGCTAGGTTTTTCATCCATGTCTATGTCTCCCGTATTTATTTCTAAATTCTTTGTATTATCTATGTTTGCTAAAAGTTCCGTATATGTTTCGCTTGTCTCCGAATGTTGTTCTAGATCATCGTCGTTTATTTCATCAACTCTTATTTCGGGTAGATTATCTTGGTTATTTTCTTCTTTTTCTTCTAATTCATCTTCTAGCTGCAATTTTTCTTTAAACTTAATTATCTCATTTGTTAATTTCGTTTTTTGTTCTTTTTCTTTTTGTTTCATTTCATATATTTCTTTCAATATTGCTAACTCTTTTTCTAGCTCTATTATTTTGGTATTTTTTTACTTCTTCTAATTGTTGTACTTCTTTTTTGCTTGTTGTTTTATTTTTTGAATTTCCGTTTTTCTATCGATTTCTTCATTTTCTTTTGTTATTCTTACCATAGCAGCTTAAACTATCTTCTAGTTTTACCGTTTCTTTTTCTAACATTAAACTTATATTGTCACCTATTTTCTTATATCTTCTTCCTAGATTAGAAAATATTATTTTTATTTTTAATCCGTCATAATTTTCATATGTTTTTTCATCTATTGCGTATTCTTCCTTATTCATTTATAGATCGTGTTGAAATTTATATTCTAACTTATTTATTTGTATTTCTAGATAGAAAATAATCTTTCTTTGTGCTAATATAGATTTGTGACAAACTCCGCAAATATGTTACTGTTAAGTCTATTTTTTCTATGTGCTAATTCTTGTCTTTTTGCTATAATTATTTCATTAAGTTTTTGTCTATATTCGTTATTCTTGTTATTCATTGTAATTTTAAATATCGAATATATTTATATTCTACTTTAGATATATTATCTATTAAGTGATTTAATTTTTCGTTATCAGTTTTTGTGATATTGAGTTGTTTATACTTCGGATACAATTTATTTAATTTTCTTCTTATTTTTCTTAACTTTCTACTAATACGGTTCTTCTTATACTTCTCGACATCCATAGCTCTGATACCATTTTTCGGTGCGGAACTGGTAGTTGGTGAATTCATGAAAGTGGTAGTGTGGTAGATAGTAGGATAGTAAGTGAGTGACTTATTTTTAAGATTTTATTATAATATTTTTTTACTAAGTGTCTCAATCTTGATATCTCTTTAATATTATTTTTTGGTAGTGCTAAGTTCATGGTAATATATAATAATATTTATTGTAATATTCTTCCGATAGTTGTTTTAATCTGAATATTTCATTAATATTATTTATGATATATTCTAGATATAACATATCTTGGGTTTCTTGGTTATTCTACTTTAGATATATTATCTATTAAGTGATTTAATTTTTCGTTATCAGTTTTTGTGATATTGAGTTGTTTATACTTCGGATACAATTTATTTAATTTTCTTCTTATTTTTCTTAACTTTCTACTAATACGGTTCTTCTTATACTTCTCGACATCCATAGCTCTGATACCGGTTAATTGCGGTTTAGACGTTGGCAAACCTATACTTTTCAGTTGGATTAGCTCAGACTGTGTGTGTCATAGAGCTGGACCCAGATGAAGGTTAGTGAAAAAGGTAACAATAATTACTACACAAATAATTTATTATTTCGAAAGTAACCTTTAAAGTAGACATTTAAGCCCAAGGATAATGTTCTTTTCCCCGCTAGAGTTTCCATCTGTTTAAAATAAATTCACCTACGCATCAAAATATTTTAAATAGTATTAACATCTCTGCCACCCCTAAAAAACTGCAAAAATTGAAACTGATCTACAAAATTGGAATATTCTAAAAGAACACTTTAAAAAGCTCTATAAAACAGGACACTTTGATTTTATTAAAAATTATAATATTAAAACTTCTGAGTTTACTATTGCCATTAATAAAAATATTGAGACTATTAAATTGTTACCAGCTAACGATATTAATAGGTATAAGAAAAAATTACAAATTTCTTCATATAGGACTTGTCAAAGTAGCAGTCAAGCCATTATATAGATTGGGTTTAGATGTACCCATATGTCTTCTGTTAAGAGACAATAGGTTATTAAATTTTGATGATTCATTATTAGCAGTATTACAAAGTAACCTTGCAAATGGCCCGGTATACTTTAATTGTTATCGTAATTATTCAATAGATATTAATGATCAAAATGTAATAGACACATTAGCATTAAATGTTAAAACTAAAAATATGCATAGTAAGGCTAATACTTGAGAAATAGCCATAATGTACAGAGTATATTATAGATTAATGAGAACTACCTTATCCCCTAAGGCCAAAATGATAAGTAATAAAGGAGTTACCATGCTCATGAAAGCAAATCATAACCATAATAACACATTTGTCCCAAAGATGATAAAATGGGATGACGTATTGACAAAAGATGATTGGCATTTTGACTCCATAATGGAGCCACAAATTGAAGAAGAAAATTCAAACATTGATCAGGTAATTCAATTTCCAGATGGAACAATAGATTTAAAATTTATAAGATCCGAATCTTGTAGTCAAGTTTCTTCTAGTAGAAGAATGTCATTTCTAGACCTTTCTATATAAACAAAGAGGAAGATGAAATATCCTTAGAAGAAATAGATAAAAAAATTAAGGGGGTAGATTTCTCAGAAACAATTCCCAAAGTAGAATATGAACTTAGGCATTCTAAATCCATAAAATCTACAAGTCCCATTGCTAGAAAAATTCAAGGAGTAAAAGACTAATTACACATGATGAGATTAGATGAACCTTTTGAACCAGATATTAAATATTTAAATAAACTTTGGACTAGTCCAGAAAATTCCATTAAAAACAATGGTATATACAAAAATATTCTTTATTAGAAAGATTAGCCTTTAGAGATCAATGGTTCAATGATATGAAAAGATTAAAATGTAACATATAATTTTTTTGATGGTTTGAATGTATAAGAAAATTAAACAACCACAACGAGTCGTTAAATATGCTTGGTAATAAATGGTATACAACAAACAATAAAGTAGTTGAGTCTACAATTCCCCTATTAGAAGAAATAAAATTACCAATAGAGGGTAAAGTAATTACTACCTCGCCCTTTTAGATGGATATAACAGATTCGAAAGGTGATCCCACAAATAAGGATATAAATAATATACTGCAACAAAATAATTATACAAATCAACTACTTTACGTGATCTCTAATCAAATCTTAAGAGCTGATAATAAATCAGATATTAAGGATAAACCAAGCTCCTCTTACAAGGATAAAAATAAGGATTTAGAAACTCACCCAATATTTAAATTACCTAAACTTCCCAAAGATAAATTTCCTAACTTTCAAGAAAAGGTTTAAATTACGGATGAACTTATAGGAATAATTAATGAAAAATTAAAATCCAAGGCCATAAATACTTTGTCCAAAGATGATGATAAGGAAATTCATAAATTAGGTTCTAATTATTCCGGATATGCAGTATGAAGAAAATGAATTTCTATCTCATACTTCACACTCTGAAAGTGAAATTGTAGAATGGAATATTGCTGGACTCGCAGAACATCAAATATATAATAGATTACATGAAATGGGTATGGCCATTACAACATATAAAATTTAAAATTTATCTGATAAACAAGCTGCTACTTTAATTACCACCGGATTTACTGGCACATTAAAAAATTGGTGGGACAACTACCTCACCGAAGACAATAGGAAAAAGGTAGTAAATGACACTACTATTATCCCTATAATTAAAACTGAGTCTAGAGGGCAAACTATAGAAAATCAAATTCTAGAAGATGCCACCGCTAGCTTAATTTATAGTATAGCTAAACACTTTGTAGGTGAACCTCAATTCTTTCAAGATAGAACTTTAGAAATATTATCTAATCTATCTTGTCCAAAGTTAGATGATTTTAGGTGGTATAAAGATGCTTTCATGAACAAAGTTATGATTTGCAATGACTGCAATCATGATTATTGTAAAGAAAAATCCATTAGTGGTTTACCAATACTATTTGCTGAAAAGGTTAGGATAAAATTAAACGATAGGTTTGAAGGAAAAATTCCTTATAATCAATTAACCTATGCTGACCTCATAAGTTTTATAAATATTACTGGATTAGAATTATATACAGATATGAAACTTAAAAACCAACTAAAAAAGGATAGTAAAATAACACAAAATGAACTGGGAAAATTTTGTCAAGACTTTGGTTACATTAAACTATCGGCCCCATCAAAAGAGGCTTCCAAAAGAATTAAGAGGAGCCATAAGAATGACCAGAAATCAGAAAAACCCCATCATTACAAAAAGAGGTTCGAAATATCTAACCATGACCCCAGTAAAAATAGATTCAAAACAAACAACACTGATAGGTGTTGGGGCTGTGGAAAAATGGGTCATCGAGCCAAAGACTGCCTAGACACTAATACAAAAAAGATAAAATTAACATGTTAGAATTAGAAGAAGAAGTTAAGAATATATTATATTCTATTCTAGAAGAAAATAAAAATAACTCCTCCTCCGATGAAAATCATAGTGATGACGATCAGCTAAATATAGCCTATAGTTCTAATGATAATAAGTCATCAGACCCTTGTGAATGTGGCAGTGCAATTTGCACCTGCAAAAATCATTCCATAAATGTCATCACTAGTAGTAATAAAGAAACATTCTTTGATATGATAGACCATATTGAAGATCCTGATTTTAAGAAAAAAGATACTTAATTGTCTTAAGAGATGTATTTATTGATAAACAATCTGATAATAGAACTATTAAACCCTTTGATACGACAAGTGTTTTAAATAAATTTAAACAACCAATTAAATCCGAAACAACCTTACAAAGTGTTCAAGAAGAATTATTACAAATAAAAGATGAAATAAATGAAATTAAGCAGAGCCTCAACACTCTAAAAGTTGAAACAATGACTAATAAAATATTAAATAATCTACCACCAGAAAAATATAAATCTGAACCAGGAGAAACATCAAAAGAAATAGAGTCTCTCGAACAACCTCTGTCTAAATTAGGAATTAATTCAATTACGATCGTCAGACCGCAAAGCTACCACATACCTATCACATTAGTTATAGATAAAAATTATGTCATTCATAAAATTGCATTATTTGATACAGGCGCAGATCAAAATTGCATTATTGAGGGATTACTTTCTAATAAGTATCTAGATAAAGGCACAACCCGATTATTCTCCGCAACAGGGGAAAAGCTTAAAATAAATTATAAACTCCGAAATTCTCACATATGCAATAATGGAATTGGTTTCATGAATGATTTCATGATAACCAAAGACATAAATGAAGAGATTATATTAGGTATTCCTTTCATCACCCAAATAAAGCCTTATGCTTCTCAATTAGATGACATCCATGCTAGTGTGCTAGAAAAGAGTCTTATATTCCCCTACCTTAATAGTATGTCAAAAGGTGAGAGTAATTTCATAAAGGATGAAAATATCTTTAAAATAAATTTACTTTCACACCAAGAAAATTATACAATAAAAATTATTAAACCTTCTCCTCCTCCTAGATTTTTCTTAGTCTTCTTTGTTATAACACTAGGAGTTACCCTGTTTCAAAATAATTTAAACAATGACTACAACGCAGCTCAATATATTTTTCATAAAAATTATATATTTTCTAGATGGAAAGTTTTATTATCCAGTTATGATTTTCAAATAAAGGGAGGGAACCTCCCAAAAATTTTAACAAAAGAATTTTTCAGGGAAATAATGAGACCAGGAATAAGACCTTTGAGGCCCCCATTCCCGACGTTCAAACCAGAAGAAAAAATGAAAAGACCATTTTATGAACAAGATCAAACAAAATCACAAGATATATACATGTATTCCCTTCTACCAAAATATACTATACATTCACCATTAAAAGAACCTATAACCAGCTCAACCAAGCTACAACCACTTCATTCAGTTTTCCGAGAAGATTCATCTTCCTCGATCAATATAAATATTTCAATCCAAACAAAAGATAGTTACAAGATGAAAATCGCAGAGATATACCCACAAGCGGATCTCGCTGCCACTTCTCCAAAGGAAAAAGAAAGAATTACTCCAAATAAAAAGCAATTTGAGTTAACAGTGTCATAGGTATTGCCAATTAATGCACTTGATAAAAAATGTGGAAATTATGGAATTCAAAACTTACTAAAACCTTGCTACACCAACCAAAATTATGTGGAGACGAAAGATCCCCTCAAGACACGGAGGCATGATGAGTTTACCTTAACAGATACCGATTCAGTAGAAATTGAGCATATATTTGAGCAAAATAATCCAGATAGTATACAATATTCAAAGTTCATGATCAAAAGAATTTTGAGCCCCTTTGAATGGTTTGTAGATCATCTACATACACCTACTCACTTATCAAAGGCTCATAGACCCCAGAGATATAACTGGTATGATTATAAAGCAGCTTGGTATAACTTTATTTTTGTTAGACCCAATACCTACACTTGGTTTATAAAATATTCAGAAGAAGTGAAGAATGTAGTAATTTCCCGATGGTTTTATGAATAGTGGAGTCAGTTCGAAGGAAATAAACAGGTATTATCAACTCAACATCAAACGCAGTTTGAAAAATTTCAGGTAGAAAGAAATATATCTACCTTATCAGAAAATATTAAATTACGCAAGTTCTTTATTGTCAAAAGGATCTATTATATTATTAGTTGGTCCTTCGACATTCACGAATTTGAGAGGATCAAATAGTTAAGAAAAATAATTAAAATTAAAGGATGGGCATTAGTAGTCCGCAATGATAAGTTAATTACAAGTTCTTCACATCAGAGGGATTCCAACCACTCCAAAGAAAAATTAAAAAGAAGGCTCAAAGAAGCCTTATTAAGTCTCAAAACTGATACGGAATCAAAAATGGAATTATTAGATACTGCAGCCTCACATGAAGAGTCTAACAACGGAGATATGTTAGATCTACAAGGAATAACACAAGCATACCTCCTTATTTAAAAGGAAGTGCCAACATAAAGGAAATATCAAGAAGTAGATCCCACATAAAAAGTCATGCCATACAAATCAACGGTGCAAACAAGTTTCAAGACCACTTTATGATTCAACATAGTAAAATGCAAGCATATGGTGACATTTAATATGTGAGCATTAAATAGACAAACATGTGGACCCCGCAGGAACAAAAAATCATGCCACAAAGTGATAAAATACCAAACAACAATGTACAAGATCAATTTTCAGCAAATATATCTTCAAAGATGATAAACATACGACAAATTCAACAGAAGCTACGTGTATGTAGTTCCATCTACGTGGCATATTTTCCTTGCCACGTATAGTTATCATCAGTTATGTGTAATAGTTAGTAGTTACGTGTAAAAAGATTTCTAGTGCACAATTGAATGTTGGATGGGTAGATTGAACCTCATTTGCATTCATGTTGAGTCTTGAGTAGCACTATTTGTAGACATCCCAGTTGGGCTGATTGATCTTGTGTTTTACTTGAGAACAAGCAAAAGTTAAAGTTGGGGGTGTTGATGAGCCTGGAATTTCAACTCATTTAGGGCTTAATATTTAGGGAATTAGTGTCCTTAATGCCTATTTAATACTCATAACTGATGTTAAAATATTAGTATGCAACAATGAAGGCAAAAGAGCAAGGCAAGGACATTACGAGGCAAATAGGAGTGAAAAAGCTAAAAAGGTTGAAAGAAAGCAAAGCTGGTACTTGCAAAAGGCACTCGGTGAGTCACCTTCAAGTCTCCCAAAGTTCCAGCATGCTAGCCCATGGACAAGATCAACTTGGCTAGCAGACTAGTAGTTTTGAGATGCGCCGAAGAGATCGGCGATGCCAATCTCGATTGCCAAAAGTTACAGAAAATAAGTAGTAGAAAGCAAAACTAAGAAGGCGAGAAGAGGAGCACTAGGCGTATTGTCGACCAGTTCGGCGGACTTGACCTACTTCGTGAAAAGTCATAGAACAAATTGGTCAAAAGACACACCAAAAAGGCAATAAGAGGAAGTTTCGGTGTGTCACCGAATAGTTTGGCGAGCCTGACTTACTTTGCCGAATGCACTCCGTGTTGAAATTTTTGGAATGTGTAAATGCAATTTTTAAAAGAAGAGAAAGAGTTCCCACATTAGTCACTTTTGGGTTTTTGATCTTTTACATTCTAGAACATTGTTTTTTACATTTTTGAGAAAGGATTTAGAGATTGTGAGATTTTTTAGCTTTAATTTGAGCATTTGGAGACTTATGGATCATTGTCAAATCTGATGGAAAATTTTGTTGGTAACGATTTCTTGTTTTTTACTATGTTTGGCTAAAACTCCCATTCTTAGGGGTGTGATTATGTAGTTGAATGTATAAATTAGCTAATGGGTGTTATTAGTTACTGATTTTATTGTTTATTTCAAGTGGGTTTAATTAATTGTTCATGTTTTAATTGAGGAATTGTAGTTGTCAAAGCAATTCTCGCTTAGTACTCGATACTTGTTTGAGAAAGAGGTGTTAGAGTGGAATTATAAGTTGATGATTGTATTGATTTTATTGTTACGAATCTAGCTTGAGAAAGTGGGTTTAAATGAAATCTTGCAAATCTAGCTTGAAAGTTGTTCGATTGTGTTTGCATGTTGAGGTTCGAGAGAACTCACTTGAATCGCAATAGTTGATTGAGAAATGGCTATTGCACTCAAAACCTAGCCTACCCACTGATATTCAACATCTATGAGTAACTCGTAATCACCCATCACGCGAAATTAGCATTCAATTTGTCCAACTCCCAAGAAACCATCTCTATGTGTTTACACCAGTTTTTAATAGTCATAATTTGGTTACCTGAACCCCCCATTTGACATTAAACAATCAAAACCTTGTGATTTACATTATTTTTGAGAAACTTCTACCTCTACAAACGATTAGGACACAATTTTACTTTTTCATCGAAATCTTTAGTGCATCTCTCCATATGGAATCGACCCCAAATCTTAGTTGGGTTTATACTTATTTAGCGACTGCCTACAGTTAGAATTGAATGAAGTGCTATTGAACATTATTAAGGGAACACCGGGATGACATACAACTATATCTCAAGTCTTTCAACAAGCCTCAGAAAGTGAGAAAAAGAGCAATTACACAATACCGGGCTGGTAACCTACATAATTGTAAAAGCAAGGGTTGAGTACAATTAACACAGTACCCAAAACGAATCCTACTAAACAAAGCTACGTACTGTCTAGAAAACAAATAACCCTTACACTCCAATCTGAACCTTCTCGAACTACAACCTGCAAAGAAATCAGCCTAATCTAATAGTTCTACAATGCACAACTCAGAAGGCTCAATTATCACAGTTCAATAGTCACAATTCAACAACCAAACGAATAAAGTAAGTCAATCTCAATGCCAAGTAAATCAATCAAAATTAACAAGTAAGTCACACATAAGCATATAAATGCATCAAATCACAATAATTGATCTCTTGCCAGAACCATTTTCCATCGGCACAATATCTTTAATCGGAACCATTTCCCATCGGCTTTATATCAATTCACTAGCTAAAACCATTTCCTATCAACTTTATATCAATTCACTAGTCGGAAATGACCTCGGCTTCACAAAAACTTGTTGGAAATGACATGAGCATAATAAAATTCACTGAAAAAGGCCTTGGCATCATAAACACTTATCGAAAATGATCTCTCCATCAAAATCATCACATATGTCATCATGGTGTTCAAGAATTAGTGCAAACAAGCAATATCACACCACGTGGAAGAGATAACAATTCAAGTACATTTTGATACTATCAAACGTTTCATCAATCAATCAATATAGGGATCACAACAAGTCGATTCACATCACATAGCCCTTTTCATTTCAACTCTTTTTTATTCTGTAAGATTTGTCAAATGGACAATGAACCCTTCACCACATTCCCATTACTCCCAACACAAAAGGAACGAAGGGAATAAACAAATTCTACTAGAATACAAGGTTTATGAGATCACTTGCCTTAAATCAATCAATTTATCAATCCGAAGCTTGAGTTTTCCCCTTTCAAATCACTTCCAAAGCCACAAAATCTATATCAATCAAGTGTTCACAATCACTTCCGAGAAACAACTATACCCATATCAATTGCTTCGAAAATGGATCAATAACCTCAAAATGTCATTTCAAAAATAAGGTTTGAATGTGAAAATCAACACTTGAAAACAATACTCAAGGCTTTAGAAACTCATTGGTGAAAACCATTTCGAAAATGACTCAAAAATCAGTACATAATTTCCATTTTAGTTCAGAACTTGAGTTTTTGAAAAACCTTGCCAATTACCAATCAAAATCCCATATTTTGATGTTAGAATTCATAAATAATCAAAGGGATATGAAGTTTAAGCATCATAAAAGCTTACCCAAATAATTTAGCATGACAAAATCCTTTCAACAAATGCCACCAAGGGTTTCTCAACCTCAAAAATGGAAAATGGAGCTTAAACCCCAAAATTTATACGTCAACAACCCCCTCTGATATTGCTTAAGTGACCATAAGTTCGCTTAAGCGAACCCTACAAAAATCGGGTGTCTCTCTTTTGCAAACCAGGCTCTGCTTAAGCTTCCATCGCTAAAGCAAGCCTTGGTTTGCTTATGTGAAACCCTGCCCAAAAGGCTAGTCTTGCTTTTGCGAGCCAGCCTTCGCTAAAGTGAAGATCACAAAAGTTAAGGCCCTTTGCAAGAGCATGGAATGCAGCACAACAAACATCAGTCAACACAAAAATCATCAAAAAAACCCTCAGAATTTGTTCGGAACCCTGTACACAAACCATTTATGAAAATCAATTAAACTCGATGTTCTAGACTTAATGGAATGGTTGAAACATGAATCCTACGTCTCCTTGACTTAACTATTGTGAAAACCACAACACACTAACGTAACACTTAAAAAGGCTAAATCAAGTTCGAGACCTCTCAAAAATCAACCAAGACTTCACGTAGGCCTAAAATCATCCCCCAAATCCAACCAAATTCTCAAAATTCAGATTAGAGCATCCGAACCTTGTATGTTGACCAAAGTCAATACAAAGGTTAAAATTGCGCAAATTTACAACTTAGGACCTCAAAACATCAAAAAGACTCTGAATCTGAAACCGACAAGTCTCACTGACTAGATTCCATATTTCGAAACTGATTGAATAAATGGAATTCCATTTTGACACTAGAAATTACAAAAGACATCAAAAACCACTTTTAAGGAACTTAAGCCTTTCAAAGTCAAAACTTACACAAAATTCTCAACTTTGAACTCAATGTTTGAAACCAACTTTCAAAACTCAATCATATAGACTCGGGGTTGATATCTGGAAGAGCAAAATGGTAAATTCATGTAACATTCCAAAAAATACAAACCGGATCATTAAAAATATATTCATACTAAAGAATAATCACAGATTTTCATGTTAGAATTTGTAAAGAATAAACAATATATTCAATACTATACTCTGCTTTGATGGGAAGTTTTGGCCACTTAACTCTAAGATCCACCATTAACTTCAATAATTGTTGAGCATGCCCAATGTCGTTATAAGTCATAATCAATTCATTCTTCTAGTACTCTAGCAAAGAATGATACAAAATGATGAATGCATTTTGATCCTCAACATAAATGATTTTTTCATTAATCTCATCTAATTTCATGTTAAAAGATCAGAGGAAATCTAGTAAAGAGTCAAGAGGATACATATTGATTTTCTTGAAGTCCTCAAGAAGTCACCTTCCTTCCCCTTTACGCGCTCTTATATCTCTATCTTGATTTTTTGGCACCCTTGAGTCACTCCAAGTGACTTCTAGCTCAAAGTCAGAATCACACACTATTTTGATCCTTTTCCAACACATTCTTCTACTTTTTCTTTTTCGCTCATCTATCAGTACCGCTCCTACTTGGAGTAATATGATCAAGTCCCCATTCAGCCATATCAAAATTAGGAATCAAAAAATAAAAACGTGGTTAATATCATTGCATGCAACCACGCATGTCACAAATTTCTGGTAGAAGGAAAAATAGTTTTCAAAAGGAGTTTTCACCAAAGAGGATTATTTCAAGATTTAAAGAATCACAACTCATTCGATTTTTATCCGAGTTGCACTTATAATATGCCAATGAAAAGCTTTAAACAAATAGATCATCAAATACAAGTTTTAAGCCAAAGGTTTGAACATACAATTCCCAAAATGAAACCAAATAGAAGCAATTTGTGCGGGAAAACAATCCAACAATAACCAACTTTCAAAAAACATATCTCATTCATTTTAAATCCGTTTTACACTTATAATATATCCACGAAAACTACGAATGAGTAGATCTTGAAAACCAAGTTTGAATCCATAATTTTAAATTAACATTTCCCAAAACACAACAAACAGAAGAAGTTTTTTTCGGAAAACACATTCCAAAATCAGCTAACTTTAAAAAAATTACATCTCACTCGTTTTAAATCCATTTTACTCTTACAATATATCCACGAAAAGCAACGACTGAGTAGATCATGAAGTATAAGTTTCATACCAAATTTTTGAACATGCAGAACCCAAAACATAGAAAAATAATACCAGTATTTCTCAAAATTACTAAAAGATTAAAATAAATAAACCACATTATCACTTTTATTTTAGGAGAAGGTCTTCTATCTACAATATGACTTAGTGTCATTATAGGCCAAGGAATCCTATCGACAATATGATTAATCCACATTCAAAAGGCTTAAAAATAAAACCCTAACTTCTTCCAATTTTTCTTCTTCACTAATTTTCAAGAAAAAAATAGTCACACAATATTTTTCAAATACTCAGTGATTTCACATGGAGTATCGAATAACGGGATCAATTAATCTAGCTTTGATATCAATGAAAGAATTGTAAGAGCAAAACTACAACAACATTTGTACCTTAATGCTTGCAGTGAAAATTGTTGATGTTGATTTCACTATCAAAACAAATTTCTCCAAATCTCTCTTTGAATCACTAGGAAATAAAGATTGTTCTTGTTCACAAGGTAAGTATCTTTCATCATGTCAATTGAATATTGTCAAGAGGATAACGTTTTTATTTTTCTCTGCTTTCACGTTTTCTCTTCTCATGTTTCCATGTTTTCCCTATTCTCAAGTTCTATCGTTGTCATATTTTTCTTGAAAAGAAGAGTTTTCCTTTTAAAAGGAGAGGTTTGAACAGTTACAACATCTTAATCTTTCCATCTTCTTTTCAAAAACAACCTTATCCAATTATTTAATTCTTTTACATAAATTAAATAAAAGGGATTGGGTGGGATAAGATCATATCGGGTTGGGTCGGTCCACATGGGCGACCCATGACCCACCAAAAACATACATAGTTAATTTCCTAAATGGGAAATGATGATGTATATCATATCTCATTAAATGTTACTGCTTTATTCATTTTTCTTTGTAGAATAATGATTATAAAAAGATGTGCTACAAATCTAATAACCTTTACAAGAAATTCAAGTAAACAACTTACAATAAATTTAGAGATTACTCGATTTTGAGGACATAGTTTTAAATTTATTGAGCTAGCTAAACAAGATCAATGTTCATCATTTTTGGTAATTTAAGTTTTTCTTGTTTTCCATTTTTTATGTTATAACTCATACACCTAATTACTTGACTAGTTTTTTAGAATTTTAATATTCATGGATATATAATACACGTGCAAAATGTGTGCCCAACACTAGTAAAAATAAAATACTAAGAATTGAAAAGTGAGCATTTTTTTAATATAGAAGCTATGAAGTAAGTAACTAGCCATGTTATGGATTCCATTAGTAAGGTATCTATTCCAAACCCATGAAAAATGGCCGGAATGAGAGTACTGTCGGAGGACTCCGACGTAACACAGGTTCGACCAACGACCGCATCCGACCTGATTTCCGTTGACGACTGCTCTGTGGAAGATAATTTATGGTTCATAAATAGAAAATACGAAAGTAATCTTGATGATGAGGTGTGCCACAATGATGTTATTGAAGCTCTTAATTATGGAGCCCATTACAATTCTGACAAGGATGAGCAGTATGATGAAGGAGCGTCTTCGATGCTTGGTTTCTAAAGCTATTGGAATGTTGCTTACGCTAATGTATTGGCAAACTTTAGTGAGCATTACTGCACTGGTGAATTTTTGTTTGGTGGTGACGTCATGGAAAATGATGCCTATTGGACAAAAGGTTTGTGCATAGACATTTGGAAGAGTAATTTGCCAACTTACATATCTGATTCCGATTTTGAGCCTATTGGGCAGTGTGAGAAAGACTGACTATATTGGAGTGTTCTAGATATTGGGATTGGAAACGGTCTGCTTCTCCAAGTGTTATGAATTTAACTCGAAATTCAATAGAATAGTAACTAAACTAGAACACAGTCAATGTCTATGGAATAGTTTTCGATTATCTGAAATTGAAACTAACAATCTAACAATAAATTGAGCTAAATTACAGAATTGAAACAGAACTAAATAAATATAGCCTAGATGAAGTTCCTTGATCTCAATCTGAAATGAAAGAAGAAGAAGACAGGATTAGAACAGAGTTGAAAAGAAGAGAGAAGAGGCAAGGAAGAAGTTGAGAATTGTAGGATACCAATTTCTTTTCACGTCTCCACTCTTTCCCTCAACGTGTATATGATAACCTCTCGACTAATCTCAGACGTTGAACTTCATTTAGCTACTTTTAATCCAGACCCTTTATTATTTGCAATTCACTCCTTCCACATCTCCTATATTAACTAATACTCCTTCCACTACTAACTTTTATTGGAAAGTTAGCTGAAATTGTTACACCTTTCCCCATGGAAAACATCCTTGACCTCAAGGATGGGTGTCAAAGTCCAGAAACTTGTATTTCAAATCTGCATAGTCCTCCCAAGTTGCTTCTTTAGGTAGAAGATTCGACCATTGAACCAAGACCTTTACCCTTGCTATGCTACATGTATGAACCATCTGCCTTTGCAATATTTGGAGAGGCTTAACAAGAAACTGGCCATCTCCGCCGGTAGTAGGCAAAGTGGTCTGCACTACCACTCTATTGACAATTTTCTTATTGAGAAGTGATATGTGAAAAATAGGATGGACCTTGGACTCGATCAAAAGAGCCAGTTTGTAGGCCACCTGTCCTACCCTCTCAATAACAGCAAAAGGACCATATTACTTGGAACTAACTTGAGGTTCCTTCGCAATGCTAATAAAGTCTGCCTGTAGGGTTGGAGTTTGATGAACACTAAATCACCCACCTGGAACTCTCTTTCTGTTCTTCTCTGATCTACATACATTTTCATTCTCTCTTGAGTTTTCAACAAGTTGTCTATGAGGAGTTGTTGAAGTTGCTGTCTCTTCATGATTACATCTTCCACTGTAGGGACTGTGGTGTCTAGGATAGGGCCAATAGCCAAATGAGGAGGTGTATAGCCATACAATGCTTCAGACGGAGTGCATTGAATACCAGTGTGAAAGTTTGTGTTGTACCACCATTTGGAGAGAGGCAACCACTGCCTCCACTGAGTTGGTCTATGAGAGGTCATGCATCTGAGGTAGTTTTCGATGCACTTATTAGCTCTCTCAGTCTGGTCATCACTTTGAGGGTGATATACAGTGCTGTAGTGCAACTGAGTTCCAAGTAATCTAAACAAATTCTTCCAGAAATTGCTCAAAAATATAATGTCCCTATCGGACACAATGGACTCAGGCAACCCATGGAGCCTATGTACATGCATAGAGAATTTGGTTTCTACTGTGTTAGTTGTATAAGGGTGGGATAAGGCCATAAAGTGAACAAACGTGGTCCTCCTGTCCACCACACTAGAATAACTTCTTTGCCTCTCGACCTAGGCAATCCTTTTATAAAATCCATGCTTACTTACGTCCATGCTTGATCCAGAATGGGAAGGGGTTGTAATAACCCTGGATACGTCATAATCTCATCTTTACTTCGTTGACACATATCACAGGCCTCCACATGTTGTATTACCATTTGCCTCATTCCAGGCCAATAAAACACTTGTGCTAACCTTTTATAGGTACCCAACTGCCCAGAATGACCACCAATGAAAGGTGGCGATCAGTTGGTGCCTTAACCCACCAGTGCTGCCCACATAAACCTTGCCCTTTCTTCTTAGAATACCAGAAGAATAATGGAATAGATGAGGACCTAGGTGAGCCACAGAGAACCTAGATATTAGTGTAGTGACTTCAAGATCATCTTCATAGCTTTTATGAATTTCTTGCACCCAAGTAGGCACCATAGCACTAATAGATGGCACACCAGCTAAGGCATTGAGCATGCTACTTTCCTTATCCTCAAACTGCCTAGATAATGTATCTGCCACCTTATTCTCAGCACCCTTTTTTTACTGCACCTCATAGTCTAGACCCAACAGTCTTGTTAGACCCTTTTGTTGCACAAAAGTTGTAACTTTTTTCTCCAGGAGATACTTTAGGTTGTGATGGTCGGTTTTGACCACAAAGTGCTTATACTGAAGATAGTGTCTCCATTTATCTACAACATTAAGAAGTGCCATGTATTCCTTCTCATAGTAGATTTCCTTCTATGTCTAGGAGCCAAAACTTTACTAAAGTAAGCTATGGGTCTACTGCCTTGCATAAGAACATCACCCATCCCAGTTAAGCTTGCATCAGTCTCCACAATAAACTCTTTAGTATAATCAGGTAAAGTCAAGACAGGAGCAGTGGACATGGCATGTTTCAAAGCTATAAAGGCTTGATTAGCCTCCTCATTCCACCTAAAAATATCCTTTTTCAATAAATCAGTTAGTGGCTTGCAAATGATTCCATAGTTGCGGACATACTTTATATAATAGCATGTATGTCCCAAAAAACCTCTAAGTGCTCGCAAGGTGGTAGGGATAGGCCACTCACTCATAGACTGGACCTTGCTTGGATCGGTAGACACCCCTTTATAAGTAATGATATGGCCTAGATACTCCACTTGTGATTGACCAAATGAGCGTTTAGATCTCTTAGCATACAACGATTGTTTCCTCAACACTTCAAACACAACCTTTAGGTGTACTACATGGTCTGCACGGGACATACTATACACTAGTATGTCATCAAAAAACACCAAGACAAACTTCCTGAGTAGGGTCGAAATACCTGATTCATCAGTGCCTGGAAGGTTGCAGGAGCATTGATGAGCCCAAAGGGAATTACCTTGAACTCATAATGACCCATATGGGTCTTAAATGCAGTTTTGAACACATCTTCAGGCTTCATCCTGATCTGATGGTGTCCAGCTTGCAAATCTACCTTTGAAAAAATAACAGACCCTTGTAATTGATCCAATAAGTCATCCATTATTGGTATAGGGTACTTATCTTTAATGGTTATTTTATTTAGACCCCTATAATCCACACAAAACCTCCAAGTTCCATCTTTCTTCTTAACCAACAAGGCTGGTGAAGAAAAAGGTGATTGGCTGTGTTGGATGATATCATTACTGAGCATTTATTCTACTTGTTTCTCCAGTTTTTCCTTCTGATAGTAGTTATATCTGTAAGGTCTGAGAGATATTGGTGATGTGCCTGGTGTCAAGGGAATAGTATGATCAAGGGATCTTACAGGTGGCAAAGATTTGGGTTCAGCAAACACATCAGTGTAGTGATAGAGTACCCTTTGAATTGAACTATTCACCTCCTCTATAACTTCAGTACCAGTAGCTTGGATAAGGAACAAATGAGCCATAATGGTTTGAACCTTTGAAAATAGTTTACTCATAGTACTATCAGTGATCATGCTAATCTGACCCTTGTCCGGAATTGCCCTTAAAACCACCTTGTTACTTTTTCTCCCAATGGTCACACATTGTTTCTCATGGTCAAACTTGGTAGGGTTATACTTCTTCATCCATTCATTACCTAATATAACGTCACAACCCCCTAACTTGAGGATTCACAAATCTTCCACAAAGGTTTTGCTCCCTATTTTCCAAGTGAATTGAGGGCACCTGGAATTGCAATATACATAATTACCATCAGCAATAGTTACTCTGATTGTTTGCACGTAACAAGACTGATAACCAATTTCCACCATAGTTAACTCATTTATGAAGCTGTGGGTACTGCCGGAGTCGATTAAAATGGAGAGGGCCCTCTTCTTTACCCAACCTGCAACCAGAATTGTATTAACCCCATTACAATTTCCTGACAGAGCACTAAGACACAGAGCCTCAGGTATGTCAGTATCAAGATCAACAGTCACCTTAATGTCCACCTCCTGCGGATCATCTAAGTGCAGAGGTAATTCTTCAAAACTAGCAGAAATACATTGTAATTGCTTTATTCTACAGGTATGACCTAGGCTGTACCTTTCACCACTCCTAAAACAGAGGTGATTAGCCTTTCGATGTTCATACACTTCAGAGCTGAGTCTGAGAGGTGCTGGTTTCTGAGTAGCAGGTACTGATCCAGCTCCTGATCTAGGCAACATAAGGTTATTTGCATTAAGGACATTTCCCACCATCTTGGGAGGTGCTCTATTCTTCTTCAATGCAGCCTCAATTGCTTTTTCTTACATCCTAGCCTGCTGAATAGCAAAACTAAGGCTAGTAGGCTTGAACATTTTGACAACAAACTTAATCTCCTCTTTAAGGCCTCCAATGAAGCTAGACAAAAAGTGTGATTCATTTAGTGCTAGGTTTTGCATGATCATTTGAGCCTTTAGATCTTTAAATTTTCGTAAAAATTCCTCAACGTCCTCAGTTTGGTTGAGCTTGTTAGACTCTTCTACGACATCTTCCATTTAAACATCTCCAAACCTATCACAAATTTCCTCCCTTAATTCATCCCAAGTGACTGGACCTCTAGTAAATACCAAGGAATTATATTAGATCTCTGCATCCCCATTCAAGTAAAGGGCTGCACCCTCGACCTTCTGGGCATCATCAATTCTATAGATATTGAAGTAATGCTCACACTTACGAACTCATACCTTAGGATTCGAGCCTTCGAAGCTAGAAATCTCCCATTTAGGGGTAGAAATATGCGTCTAATTGGGTCGAGCCGATCGAGCATCCTGAATAGGAAGAGGAATGATCCCATCACCTCTCGCCTGACCACGCTCCATGACATTAATACGCTCTAGTAGGAGCTCTAAGGTACCCTGGATTCCATGCTGAGTGGCCGTCAAAGTTTGTTGTCCATTCCAGAGTTCGAGCAGCAGTTCATCATGTTGGGCTAACTTCTTGTCCATACTTCGCATTCAAGTGCCTTCAGCCATAAGTGACCAACAATAGTTGTGGAAGCAATGGCTCTGATACCAATTGTTATGAATTTAACTCGAAATTCAATAGAGCAGTAACTAAACTAAAACATAGTCAATGTTTGTAGAATAGTTTTCGATTATCTGAAATTGAAACCAACAATCTAATAATAAACTGAGCTAAATTACAGAATTGAAACAGAACTAAATAAATATAGACTAGATAAAGTTCCTTGATCTCAATCTGAAATGAAAGAAGAAGAAAACAAGATTAGAACAAAGTTGAAAAGAAGAGAGAAGAGGCAAGGAAGAAGTTGAGAATTGTAGGATACCAATTTATTTTCACGTTTCCACTCTTTCCCTCAATGTGTATATGATAACCTTTCAACTAATATCAGGCGTTGAACTTCATTTAGCTACTTTTAATCCAGGCCCTTTATTATTTGCAATTCACTCCTTCCGCATCTCCTATATTAACTAATACTCCTTCCACTACTAACTTCTATTGGAAAGTTAGTTGAAATTGTTACACCAAGATCTTGCTAAATAAGGGTTCTCTGATCTCACTGGAACTGACTAGAGTGAAGGAGCAATTGACCTTGTAAGAAGCTTTTCTAATCCTAATGGCTTCACTAATGTCAAGTTCTTTGTTAATGACATTGTTGAGACAAAATTGGATGAAATAATTTTGCTAGTTATGGATAAGGGGACCTTAGTTCAAGAATTATCTATTGGTACTCTATTTCAAGGCTTGTCTCTCCTGGTGGATTATTGGTAATTACGTCATCTTATAGTACAAAAGATGAATTGATAGAAGAAGTTAATATGGTCAATCAAAGATGAGTTGCCTCACAAGTACCAGGAGTAGTTGAAGACAAGAAGCTTCTCAGATATGGCACAAACAATCAAGCTAAATTTGCGGCCGCTTACTTGGACATTAAATGGTGTCTAGACAATGGCAACATTAATATTCATTTGGATATTGATACAACTTATTGGTTACATGGATCAATAACTCCTCTAAAGATCCTTGGAATCTCATAATGGATCTTAAGGTCATCAGGTCTTTATGTCAACAATGAAGATACTTAGAGTGTCCCACATCTATAGAGAAGTGAATGGTCCTGCTGATTCACTGTCAAAGTATATCCACCATTCAACAACCAAAATATTTTGACTCCATTGGTGCAATACCGATCAAATTAAACAAGACTTTCTAGGAACTCTAGCTTTCAGACATTAAAGGACTACAACTTTGATTCTTCCTCATCATAATAGTAGTTATTCTAGCTGATATGGATGAATTTTCTTCTGTCATTTATGTCATTGGGAGCTTCTCCAGGCTATGTGCAATCCCTCATTACTATGGTAGTAGTTCTTTGTATATGAAGCAGTTCTTCATTCTCCTTCTGAGAGTCCATTAAGGTTATTACCTCTTAGAAAAAAGCTTTCTCTTCGATAAATTGTTTTTGTCACTCTCCTTTGATGTTCCTTAATTGTTTATTAATTTAACTGTTAAAGGAGAAACTCCATCACGTAGTTTATCGCTCTTTGCAATACATGATGGATCTCTTAGTATAGATGTCTAATGATGAAACGACCCCAAAAATGCCCGAAAATGTGCTTCGAAAACACCTATAATTGTATTTTCCATATATCTCAAAATCTGTGCATGATTTCGGAAATTTGACTTCATATTCTTATTCATGGGATCAAATTGAGTGGGAAATGGGTCTAACCCAAATTTTAGGGCAACCGTATCAAAATTCGAAAATCGCAAAAATGCGATTTGGAGGGTCAACTTTAAAGGGGCATATCTCTTATCACACAAAGAACTGGAAGGACCACAACCTATCAAAATTAAAGCTCTCTGAGTTAGCTTTCCAACGCACTTGGTTTCACCTCATTCCGAGTTAGGATGAAGGAGTTATGACCATTTTTGTAAATTCTGTCTGTGTAGATTTGCAATTTCCAGTGAGCTATTTTGAGGCTAAGTGTTGGGGACGTTTTTTTTATAAAAAGGGGATATGTCTCATACTTGTTCATTTTTTTTACTTCAAAACACTCAAAAACACTCTCTAAGCCCTCTCCAAAATTCCACCAAGATCCTCAACCAAATTCAAAGATCTCAAGCTCTAATTCTGGATTCAAGACTCAATCTCAAGTTTCAATTCTCCATTCCAATCTTCATTAAGGATTCTCCAAAGTTGAGGTATGTGGGTTTGATTGTGGAAACCTTCCTTTCCACAAGTCCAACCATTTATCCTCTATTACTACTTCAAGTTTATGCGTCCTTATGGTTATTTATGAACTCTTGAAGTATGAAATTACTACTACACACCCTATTATGGTTTATTTTGCATATTATCATGAAATGAAATTATTATGTGACGTTTATGGTTTTCATACTTCCATGATCAAATTATGAAGGTTGATATATATATGTATGTTGTTGGTGGGCTGATTTATATGGATTTTGGAATTGGTTGGACTTAGTACTCTTAAAATACATGATTTTATTTACATGAACAGTAGCCCACCATGTGTTTGATAAAATGTCCATTTATAGAATGCTTAGGAAATGGAAGGTCTAATGTACGTCCTATTAGTCGGATGGTTATATAATTATTCAAATGATGATGAAATGGATACATGTATATGATTTCCTCTATATAGTGTTGTGAGTCGACCAAGCCTAGTACGGGGGGGTAGTAGGCCCGTATAATCGTATCGAGGGGTTGGTACCTTGGTTGCCTAGTATGGGGGGTAGTCGGCCCGTATAACCATATCGAGGGATTTGTGCCTTGGTCCCTAGCTCGGGGGGTGGTAGGCCCGTATAACCATATCGAGGGATTTGTGCCTTGGTCCCTAGCTCGGGGGGTGGTAGGGCCGGGTAACCGTATCAAGGGGTTGGTACCTTGGTTGCCTAGTACGGGGGTTAGTAGGCCCGTATAACCATATCGATGGATTTGTACCTTGGTCCCTAGCTCGGGGGGTGGTAGGCCCGGGTAACCACATTGAGGGGTTTGTACCTCTTTCGCCTCTCCAAGGGCGTGGTAGGCCTTAGAAATACTATATTGATGGTCACTCGCTACACATGTACTACGCCCTACTAAATATGATTTTTATGTAAGCATCATTATACATATCATCTCATTAATATGCTATCTATCGAGTATGATTATGCATTTTGCCTATGATGTCCATCTATTGTTGCATTGCATTGCATCCCATATACTTAGTACATTCAAACGTACTAATGCATACTCTATGCCTACATGATGTCACCATGTAGGGACCGGAGCACCGCTTGACCATCCTGCTCCGCGTGGCTAATGCGATTTTCTATCGAGCTCATTGGTGAGTCCTCCATTCCGGGGACGTTGCTTATGATATCTTGCTATGTATAAGACTTTTCCTTTTTGATTATGTATTGACTATGAGGGTGAACCCGGTAGTTTGTCTTGGCCCCTGCTAAGTACCCATGTTTAGACGTGGTGTTGGACAAGTTGTGTATTTTGCTTGAGCTTGACTCATCTATGGTATTTATGTATTATTCTCCGTTTTTTTATCTTGTTCCCTTAGTCCCGATTTCCCCTTGATTATGCTTATCGCTTATGGTCATTTTAATTGCTTTCGCGACCAAGGTTGTGTAATGATATGCTATGAGGCTTGTTTGGGGTTCCTTCGGGTTCCCCATTCACCGGTCACGTCTAGGCCCTAGGCTTGGGTCGTGACAAATGACAAGGAAATTAGCTCTATCTTAGTTTTGTATTCGTGAAGGTCAGGTCTATTTCCCCCTTCATTGAACCTTTGTTTATATCGATATACATGGTAGTGGTCTGCCAAAACCTATTTTTTTTTAAAAATAAATAAAAGTCACAGTCATAGATTATGGACAGGTAAGTGGATACTTCGACTATTAGATTTTAGAGATGTCTCACAAAAAAAGAATGGCAGGGACATAAATCATCTTGCACGTCCCTTGATGGAAGATTGTCTTCTACCTAATCTTAAAGTCAGGTGTTTTATGCTGGTTTTATGATTTCATTGCAAATATCTAGAGAAAATTAGGAATCAAGGGGCTTCCCGAGGAGACGTGCATCCAAGTCCTTTATAGTTATGCAAGGGCTTCAAAACATTCAGTGTTAAGTTGCTCAGAATCGAGTGAGGGTGTTTGATACGGGTGCAGATCTAAAGGTCGGATCCTCTATGATCTAAATTTTTATATTCGGGATATGGATCCATGTATGTATACAGGTCCGGGGATTCAACTTAAAATAATTCAAATAACTAAAAAGAGTTATAAAACCTAAATTATGAGATATTATGTGGAAAAATTGACGAGAAAATCTTGTTTAAGAGGAGAATCTTGGAAGGAGGTATAAGGAACGGAGTGATAGTATCAATTTATTTATACAAAGTATTCTATTTTCTTTAATTTAACCTCTATTTTTATTTTGCGCACAAAATTCATTGAATCTATTCAAAATTTCTCCTTTGAATTTGGTAAAAGTACCCAAAATCAGTTGAACAGATTCGTTACATATCCCAAATCCACACAGACATCCTGACAACTCGGGTGCGACACCAAAAGTAAAAAGTCTAAGAAACTTAGGTTTTGGTGTTTATACACCAATAATAGGTGTTAAGAGTCTTATATACTGATAGTAAAATGTTGAATGGTTGTGAGTTCTGATTTATCCGACTTGTTAATTTTAAAAATATCTTCATATTTTTAGCCTATTCTGTTTTATTGCCAAAAATTGAGTGATGTCATCACCATAGTTACTAGAATAGAACCAACATTCTCTATGTCACATTCATTGATTAGAACCTCTCTTTTCAAGGGCGCTTCTTTCTCAGTGAGCTAAGGGAAGCAAAGGTCAAGGAATTTCTAAACTTAAAAAAGGAAGCCATGAGTGTGCATGAGTACATCCTCAAATTCACCAGTTTTCTGGTTATGCTCCGGAGATGGTGGCTAACATGAGAAGCAGGATGAGCTTGTTTTTGTCTGGATTTTCTCGCTTCTCAAGTAAGGAGGGTAAGGAAGTTATGTTGATAGTAAATATGGGCATAGGCAGGCTTATGATCCATGTGTCGTAGGTTGAGAAAGATAAGCTGAAAGATAGAGAGGAGTTTTGCAATAAGAGGGCTAAGACAAAAGGTCATGAGTTCGGACAACAGAAGATCAGAATTGTGAATTAGAGGACAACTAAGACTGCACCATCATAAGTTAATGCACATGCACCAAGGAAAAGAGGTGATTTCAGGAACCAGAACTCTTAGAATTTTAAGGCTAGACCTACTCATTATCAGGGTAGTGTGGCAAAAGGGTCTGATTGGACTCCTACCTATTCTAAGTGTGGTAGAAACCACCCAAAAGTGTTTCATGGCAACTCCAATGGTTGCTTCAAGTGTGGAAAGGCATGTCACTTCACGAGAGAGTGCCCTAAGAATAGTCAGGGTAATGGTAATGGGGGCAGTAAAGCCCAATCTTTGTCAATGGCTCCCGTAGATAGAGTTTCTCCAAGAGGAGCCACTTTAGGGATAGGCGTAAGAGAAAATCGTCTGTATGCTATAACTAGCTGCCAAGAGTAGCATAATTCACCATATTTTTTCATGGGTCTGATCAAAGTCTTTACTTTTGATGTATATGCATTACTTGATCCATGTGCGAGTAGATATTCTTCCCGAACAACTCTTGATCCGTTTAGTATTTCCACACCTATTGGTGAGTCTAGTCTAGCAAAGTGAGTGTATCATGATTGTGTCATCTCTGTCAATCACAAGGACACCATGGTTGACTTGGTTGGGCTAGACATAGTGGACTTTGATGTTATTCTAGGTATAGGTTGGCTTCATGCTTGTTTACCTCAGTTGATTGTAGAACTCTAGTAGTGAAGTTTCAGTTTCCTAACAAACCTATTTTAGAGTGGAGGGGTAGTTCATCTATGCCTAAAGGCTGTTTCATTTCATACTATAAGTGTCACGCCCTGCGCCTACTCCCTGGACGTGGCCGGCACTCAAGAACCATTATTGGACCAAAGCGAACCCTTAGCCTAGGTCAACTCTCAGCGGAAGACTTACTCAAAATAAGATGAACTTCAAATGTAACACTTTAACTCAAGTGTCTTAAATAACAAACTCATAATAGTTTAAGAAAACATTAAAACTAGCCATATGGGTAAATCAAGTCTAGAATATAACAACTGAAATGAACAAGACTAGTGAACTACTACTGTCTATCTATCTACGAAGCATCTACATACCAAGATGGACGTCGAGACAAGACCCAGACATCCTAATAACAAAACCAAAATGATAAAACATAATTGAGGGTTCTTTTGAAAGCAAGGAGGCTCACAAAAGCTAACTCTGAATGTTGTGGTATCAATGAAGCGCCTGTTGATGAACCTAATCTCATGTATCTGCATCATGAAATGTTGTAGGACAAATGGCTTCAGTATATTGAATGTATGAGCATTCACGGGAAATGTAAAACATGACATAAGCTTAGACTGGAACTGAATAAACAACTTACCTCGTCTCAACTCAACTCGACCTAAACTAAATCTAAACTCATTTAGATATAAAACCAATAACAATAATGCGATATAACAAAAAGCTTTTAAAACAGTAGATAAAAACTCAATGTATTGGAAGTTATAATATAACTCATTTTGTATGTAAGAATACAAAATAAACTCTATGCGGAAGATTCTCTAACCAACAACCATATCACTATGAGTTATATGATGATACAACGTCTTGCTCACACTGCTAGAACTATCCTATACATTGTCGGGGTATAAAACTCCTCAACAAAGTGGATCCACTAAGCTATGCTTAAAAGCAATTAGGAATCATATAAAAGTATGACCCTATCTACCCATGTTGGCTACATGGTTTATGGGGGGCTGTGACTTGTTTGAACTCTCCCCCATATCGGTGCTTAATACTACTTCCGAAATATAACTTAGCTCATATATTTTTAAAAAAACATTTCCTCAACCTCAACATTGAGATTATTACTCAAAAGATTTCTCTTAAAAGAGATAGTGCTCAAAACTCCTCCTGAACTCTTTTTGAAATCTGTGCTTCCTCTCTTCTTAAATATAAAAACATTTAATCCTGGGAATACTTAGTTCCCATGTATCTTTTAAAAAAATGAATTCTAATTTGTTCATCCTCAAACTCAAGTACTCAAGTCATAAAACAAATTTTAAAAGATTGTCAAAGACTTCTCAAAATGACTCAAAAGAACTTTCAAGACTTGACTTTTAACTTTACCTTGAATTTGAATTATGAATTCAAGGGTTATGATTCATGTTATGAATGATTTCTCAATGTTTAGATGTAGTTTAAAGTAGTTAGAATCAATAGGGAGTAAAGGTACCCTTTTGAATGAACTCAGACGGGGAAACGATGGAGAAGGGGTGGGGGAAGGCGACCCTAATGCACTGAGTGGAGTAGGGTGCCAACCTTTGAAATACACAACCCCTCTGCTTGCTCATTGGGGGGGGGGGGGGAAACCCTTGCCCAGATTTCCCCGACGAATTTTCTTTCTCATTTTCTGACCCTAATTCGCCTAGAATCAAATGGTTTCTTCCAAACTCACTTAGATTCGAATACCCAATATATGTACACGATAATTTACTCATAACAACCCTTAATTTACTAAAACTCATCTCAAGAATTCATCGAAACCCCAACAATCATGATTAAGAATGAAATTGTAAGAAAACTCATCAAGAACGGAATTTGCATTCAAATAGCACTATTGGTTTGTGGGTGAACGAACCCACACTATGATAACGAACATACCTCTTAGGGATCAAACCCTTGGTGAAATAACCCTCGATCCGCAAGAAATCTCGATGAACACCTTGAACCTTTTCCTCTTTTCTCTTCTTGAACTCTCTTCTCAAACCCTAAGCATATTTGGGATTATGAAAACTGGCCTAAATTAGATTTTACCACAAAAGTATTACTAAATTCGTTTTAAGCTGATGGGGTAAGGAAAAGACCAAAATACCCCTCATTAATTCGGGTAATTATCCTTAACAGGACAGGCCGACTTCAAAAGGTCATATTTCCCTCATACGAGCTTAAAATTTAGCAAACTCAGTGGAATTGGAAAGAAAATTTCAAGACCTTTCATTTGATATCTTATTGGCCACCTAACTCATCTTGTACCGAAAGTTATGGTTGTTTGAAGTTGACCCAAAACTTACAACTCAAGCATAACTTGTAAATTTTTAGATTTGGCTTTTTACAAATTAGTTCTTTCTAAATTTAGCCCTTTCTAAGGTGGGGCGTTATAATAAGGCTAGAAAGTTAGTCTCTAAGGGGTGCATCTATCACTTAGTCCAAGTTAATGACTCTAGTGTTAAGACACCGCCTATTACGTCAGTTCACGTTGTGTGTGAGTTTCCAGAGGTCTTTCCATGTGATGCTCCTAGAGTCCCTCCTGAGAGATAAATAGACTTCGGAATAGACATTCTTATCGATACTCGACCTATCTCCATTCCGCCATATAGAATGACTTCAACTGAGTTAAGAGAGTTAAAAGAGTAGTTGAAAGATCTTCTTGATAAAGGTTTTATTTGACCTAGTTTCTCTCCTTGGGGCGCTTTGGTCTTATTTGTGAGAAAGAAAGACGATTCTCCTAGAATGTGCATAGATTACCATCAGTTGAACAATGTCATTATAAAGAATAAGTATCCTCTTCCAAGAATTGATGATTTTTTTATCAACTCCAGGGTGCCAATTGTTTTTCTAAGATAGACTTTAGATCTGGCTATCATCAGGTCAGAGTGAGAGAAAGTGATATCCCAAAGATAACATTCAAGACCCGTTATGGTCATTATGAGTTTTTTTTCTTTCTATCTTTTGGTTTGACTAAGGCTCTTGCAACATTCATGGATCTTATGAACAGAGTATTTAAGCCATATCTCAACATGTTTATCATTTTATTCATTGATGACATATTGATTTATTCAAAAAATGAGGAGGATGATGTTAATCATCTTATAATAGTTCTTCAAACTCTCAAAGATAAGGAGTTGTATGCAAAATTTTCCAAGTGAGTTTTTGGCTTGAGTCTGTGGCATTCTTAGGCCACATTGTATCTGGTGAAGGGATCTGAGTTGACACTCAAAAGATTAAAGCAGCACGGAATTAGCCTAGACATACATATCCAACTGATATAAAGAGTTTCGTAGGATTTGCTGGTAACTATAGAAGATTCTTCGAGGTTTTTTTTTTTATCAATTTCAGCCACGTTGACGAAGTTGACTCAGAAAATAGTTAAGTTTCAATGGTATGAAGCTTGACTACCCCTGTGTTGACCCTACCAAAAGGTACAAAAGGTTTTGTTGTTTATTGTGATGCGTCCAGAGTTGGAATTGGTTGTGTATTGATGCAGAATTGTAAGGTTATAGACTATGCCTCAAGACAACTTAAGATTCACTTGAAGAATTACCCAATGCATGATCTCGAGTTGGATGCCATAGTATTTTCTTTGAAAATATAGAATCACTATCTTTATGGTGTTCACGTAGATGTGTTGACCGATCAAAAAGTCTTCAGTTTATATTCATTTAGAAAGAGCTTAATCTCAGATAGAGGAGGTAGTTAGAGTTACTCAAGGATTATAACATGAGTATCCACTATCACCCATGTAAGGCTAATGTTGTTGTTGATGATTTAAGCAGGTTTTAGAAAGTGTTTATCCTAAGAGAAAACAAAATTAACATTTCAGATTAGGAACTGTTTATCCTAGGAGAAAAAAAATAAAAAATAAAGGTCTCAAACTAGGAAGAGTTTATCCTAGGAGAAAATAAAGAAAACGGTCTCAGACTAGGAAGTATTTATCCTAGGAGAAAATAAAAATAAAGGTCTCACACTAGGAAGTGTTTATCCTAGAAAAAAATTAAAAAAAAATGGTTTCAGACTAGGAAATGTTTATCCTAGGAGAAAATAAAAAATAACGTCTCAGACTAGGAAGTATTTATCTTAGGAGAAAATAAAAACTAACAATCTCAAACTAGGAAGTGTTTATCCTAGGATAAAAATAAAAAATAACAATCTCAGACTAGGAAATGTTTATCCTATGAGGATATAAAATAACAATCTCACACTAGGAAGTGTTTATCCTAGGAGTAAAATAAAAATAATGGTCTCAGTCTAGGAACTGTTTATCCTAGGAGAAAAATAAAAAATAACAATCTCAAACTAGGAAGTGTTTATCCTAGGATAAAAATAAAAATAACGATCTCAAACTAGGAAGTTTTTATCCTAGGAGAATGGAGAAATTCACAAGCTTAACTTCACGAACATGATGAAACCTTGCTTCTTTTCCTCTTTCTCCTCTTCTCTCAAAATCCTAACTTAATTGTATGAAGCGTAAACTGAATCCAGTCAGTTTAGACCCCAACTTAATTACCCAAATTGAATTTAATTAATTGGGTAGTGAAAAGACCATAATACCCTTCTAAAATCCAGTTTTGACTTTCCTTATCTAGGCAACACAACTTTGAATGACCATATCTCCCTCATACAAACTCAAAATCGAGCAAACTCGGCGGTGTTGGAAAGATAACATTTCATTGCTAAGTGCCAAAATTGCCAACAAGTCCAGGTAGAGCACCAACCTAGTGGTGTTTCTTAGAATAGAGTTATTCTTTAATGGAAGTGGGAGATGATCAATATGGACTTCATTACTAGTATGCCGTGATCTTTCAAGCAACATGATTCAATTTGGGTGATTGTAGATCCGATGACTAAATCAACTCGTTTCTTGTCAGTGAAGACTACAAATTCAGCAGAAGATCATGCCAGATTGTACATTCAAGAGATATTCTGATTTCATGGAGTTCCTGTGTACATTATTTATGATACGGGTGCACAATTCACTACAAAAAAAAACAGCATTTAACGACTGACGAAATTCGTCGCTATTCTATGATATTTCGTCGCTAAACTGGATTTGTGACGGATTTTTGGCTGTTAGTATTTTGCTCGTTAGTAATCTCTTAGCGACGAAAAATAATTATGTCGCAACATGTAGTGACAGAATTTCCATTTTTATACTTATATAATTCGTTGCTAATTTCATAATTAATTTTGTCATTTCAAATTAATTCGCGATGAACTTTCCGTCACTAATCCGTCGCAATAATTCGTTGCTAAGTTCATCGTTTCAAATAAATTCGCGTTGAAATTTCTGTCGCTAATCCGTCACAAAATATTCTGTTATTTAAGCCAGCATATTTGCCACTAAAATGTTCCATTGCTAATCCGTCACCAATATTTTTCATAGCAACAACCAAATCATCATTAAATTTGTTGCAAAAAATTTTCTTGTAAAATAATTTCTTTTTTTAATTTTAAATATACATTGCTGAAATAAATTAATAACAATTACTAAATACCTCTAAAATAACAAACATTCATATAAAATAATATTTAGAGGGTTCAAAATCTATAGATAGCAAAATCCTAATCACATTCTTTCACTGCAAAAAATCAAAAACAAGTCATCAACTATTGTTATCAGACAATTTGTACTTTTAAAAAACACAAACATCCAAAAATTAAAGCTAAAGGAGACTAATTAAGGGATACCCTCATCACTTGAAACTAAGGGATCAACCTCGTCCTCATTAGTAGCAGCAGGAGGAGGCACCATGGGTGTCACAAGTGATGGATTGTCAATGGGAGTAACCACTTGTTGTAGCCGCTCCATAATAACTGGAAGAAAATGATTAGTAAGGGCAGGAATCATTTCCTTCACAAACACATCCATATTTATTATTAATGTTGATTGAAAAACTGAAGTTGCTACAGATGATGAGGCACAAAGATTCTACCCGTAGTAAGTTTTTGCTTCAAATCCAAGACCATATATTCTTTTCTTCTTTTCTCCCTCGATAGCTTGGTAGTATGCTTCACATTGATCAATATCAGATTGAGAGGTTGTTTTTTCCCATAATATTTCTTCATATTTTTCCTGTAATAAATTGAGATAAAGAGAAAACATTAAAGATTAGGAATAAATTTATAATGAAAGGGAAAGGCAGAAATGTTGTATGTCTAATTTAACCTTGGATAATAGTTCTTATATTGGGAATACCCAAAGCTGCTCAGGACATTTTCGTGAGTACATAAGTCACTGTAACATCATTCTATATTTCTGCAGGCCATTCATCAGCCTTGTAACTGACTTGATGTATAAGGAAGACATACATCATTCTATATTAGCAAAGAAAAAAGATGTGCAGGCCATTCATCAGCATGAGGAAGACAACTGATTTGATGAATCATCATTCTATATTACCATGGCAATTGGATTCATCATAAGTTTCTGGTTATTTTGGGCTACTCTATTAGTGAAAACATCTTGGAGACATGCCTATATGAGGTATCTTAATAAAATGGGCAACAACATTTAGGTTGAACTACTTAATACATTTGGCTTGAAATGCTGAGCCTGCATTTAGACCAGCAGTGTATACAATATGTACCAAAATTCAGCGGTGTATACATTAGACCAATAATATATACTTATTGAAATGTTGAGCTTGCATTTTATTGTAATCCAGAATTCTCACACTGTGTCTTTTCTCTCACAATTCCTCAGCTAACAGTAAATGCAAAATTCAATCATCTTAAAACTCTCTGTACAACAAATTTCACAAGTTTCCCTCTTCCTTATCAGCCATTTAAAACCCCCAAATCACAATGAGTTAAATTTTGGATCTTTCTAAAAAGAGAGGGAATTTTCAAATTAGTATTGTACAAGTATTTGGGGCATCTAAGTTTGGAGAATCAAACTTGAATTGAGAAAGAATCAAGTGAGAAAACGTAATTTTCATGTGGATTTGTTTGGTTAAAGTCCAGTTTGTGTAACTCAACACACGCAACTACAAATGGACAACTTTAAATTATTACGAAGGCTTTCCACAAATTGAGATTTGGCCGTAGAAGGATCGAATTGTATCCGAAGAACATTATTCTATTCTATGTTTTGTTGTTTTAGGATTTTACTAGAAGAAACATGTGAAGGCTACCACAATAGTTGAACATGTTGCAATCCGGAATTCTCAAAACATTAATGTTATGTGATACTCGCAGGACGAGAAGTATAAAGCAAAGGTATGTTACAGAAATAGTGACCTGAAAGATTATCATTGTTCCATCTTACATATTAGCAGCAGCTTGAATTGTGAATATCCTCTCTATAGCAAATCTTGATTTCTAATTTTAAAAATCTTTTTGATAGGATATAGCAAAGCTAGAAGGTTAAGCATTATTTTATTATGTCTGCACAAGTGTTTCACGACACTTGAAAGGATTGTTACGGTTATAAGTGTCACTTGAATATCCCTAGCAGTAGAATGACTCTATTGTTTCTTTTTGTGGTATGCCAATGTGTCTATGCAGGTATGCATAGATGTGATTGTTTAAAGACTTGGGGATGCTACATCAGCTGCAATGTACAAGCTACTCTTCAGCACTCTCAGTGGCAAGGCATCAGTTGTTTCTTTATATGCCCTGCCTATGTGATACTCAGTGAAACTACTGGACTGGGGAAGAGTGCCACATAACAGATGCTGAAAAAATGTGTAGGCTACCATAAACTGATCCTAAAAATCTGGATCTCATTTCTGCTCTCATAACATATTTTTTTTATTAACATGCACATTTTGAAATCCTAGGCATGATACTCAGTGAAACTATTGGACTGGGGAAGAGGGCCATAAAATAGATGCTGAAATAGCATCACTACGGGCAGCTTTTACGCCCGTAGTGAAGAGAACTAACACAATCCTCATGAAAACCAAAACAAGACAAAGATAAGGAAAACATGTTCTGAAGTTCATATTTAAAACTACAAATGGTAGGCATTTTCTGACTATAATCTAAATAAAATGGAAACTTAAATTTGATTCAAACACAACGTTGAGCAGTGAAAGGAGAGCAAAGTCGGAGCATGAAGAAAGAAGCAACCAAATATCATTGGATCGAACTTAACTTTGACGTGAACACTAAAATTTTCTCTTATCTCGACTTGAGGCTAAGGATGATGAACACAACAAACAGTCGCCTAGTTAGAATGGAAGGAACTTTAACAAAGAAAACAACACAAAAGAATATTTCAACAACTTGAAACAGGTAGCTTTTTGACTCGTTTAAACTCAACTTCTTAGTTACAGCAAACTGGAAACAAATAACTCGTAATGTAGGATAACAGGGCATGTACGACCATTTACATTTTCCTATAAAAAATGATTTCGGACTTCATGACTGAACCACAACTTTCACAGCCAACCAAAATAGTGAAATAAGAGGACCTTACTAAGGAGAAACGAACTCTAGACTGAACTAAATCATCAAGATTACAAGGAGACAACAGGCAAGCAAACAACATGAATAGCAAACAAGTTACACCTCCCCTTTTACAGTCTAATAATAAGTCGAAACACTTTCAGAAATTTCTAACATCTGAACGAATTACAAAGATCAAGAAGTAAACAGTCCACACATCAGTTAAGCAGCAAGATAAGAACATCCAACCATGAAACTAAATTACTGTTCATTTTCAGCCAAGTTTTCCCTTCTAATAAGAAATGACATGTATATATTATGATAGGTTTCAAAGTTGTGGACTTACATGGACAATTCGAGAGCATTTGCCAACAAAAGATTTACCATCATGACCATGCGTATGGAAGTGTAAATGTAACTCGCTTGGTGTTGGATCTCGACCCTTTTCAATAGCCTTTACAAAAGAAAAATCACTTTTTAGATACAAAAATATCGATTGCATAATGTGTATTTAGATACAAGTGTATATATCAAACAACCTAAAGATGTTACTTATATAATTTGTGAAATATATACTTACAAGTTTCTTGCGAGGCTCTCCAATTGAGATAGAGCTACCTGTGTGAGTCCCAGCAGCAACTTCACGGCCGCCACAACGATTCTTTTCATTTGTTTTTGACTTTTTCTTGGACTCATTACTTCCCCAAAGTTGTGTCCATCTTTCCCAAACATGCTCAGGTACCAAACCTGGCCTAACTCCTCCCCCTTTTATTTTAGAAATAAAATTTCTATATTTTATAGCGGCCTTGACCAACCAATGTCTCTTCACTTCACTTTTAGTAATAGAAACATCCCAATAGAATTTTTTCTGAAATAAATTTTGAAAGTAATATATCAATATCCTATCTATAAGTATGAATACAGTTTCCAAACTTATCTACGATGAAAAGTAATACCTTAAATTCTCCAAAATAACCGTCTTTTACATCGTTTGAAACACTTTTCCAATTTATTCCATTGGGATCAACATCATTTCTAAAAGACTTGGTTATGAAACTAGAGCATATTATAGAAGGTTCCAACCTGTGTAAATTTGAAGACATTATTTGGAGTGTTATTATAATCAGACATTATATATGTGAGTTCTAACAAAAAGAATACTCAGATTATAGTAGGCTGCTAATTTTTCAGATCCATCAATTAGCATTGCTTAATAGGGAACCTTAAATTATAATTTGTTTACTCGGACTTGTGGATTCAAAGACTACCAATATTAACTACACTTAAGTAGAAACAGGTTATGAGGATAAAAGCAAAAGAGTGGACTAACCCTGCAGAACTTATAAAAATAAAGGATGTGAGTGGTTACTACTAGAATCGTATCAAGCTGTGTTTGTATGACCTCTTGAGTTGCTTTGAGTAGATAGATCACCTTCAGCAATTGGATTACTACAACCTGTTGGGATGCTCTGAGTAGACAGACCCTGACCTATGGGACTGCTCTGATTTAGTGTAACTGGAGGTGTCTCAGAGATAGTTGGGGTGGTACTTTGATCTGATGTTTCAACGGTTGTGGTACCACCTTGTTGAGGAGAAACTATAGTGGGCATCGAAATAGTTGTCATGCTTACATGAATAGCAGGACTACTCCTACCAAAGGACTTCCCACGACCTTTGCCTCGAGCCATACCTATAAAAAAAATATAACAGTGTAGTTGGCTTCCTAAAAACTATAACAATGTAGTTGGCTTCCTGAAAAATTTATTGTCATGTCTAAACAAAGAAACTTTCAGTGATGTGGAACTACAAACACAACAACGATCGATGGGAGCTACTTATCCAATGTCAAAACAAAATACAGGCAGACCCACATAATATTATGCTGTATGAGAACGAAATGAGACTAGCAAATGACTATTACCAAACAGTTTAATCCACCAAAAAAAGAAATATTGCAAAAACAGAAACTAGAGTCAAACATTTATCACTAGTATAAATCAAATTAAGCTACCTCATTGAAGTGTCTTTGAAATATTAAAAATACCTCTAAAAAAGCTTGTAGATCAAGTGAAAACAGTTATGCCTGCATATAAAAGAGTGAAATAGTTATCATTGAGTTTGGTTAGAAGATTTACACAAATAATGAGCTTCATAAATCTATATCAGATTCTAAAAAAATTGAATACAATAGCAGAAAAGGATATTAGGGAACTGTAGAAGCCTTTTAAGAGACTGAAAAGTTGAATACCATTAGATAATGTGTTTTTGATAAGGCACCTAGGCCTGATGGTTACATTTTGTCATCAAAGCTGGTAGGTATAACACTAATGTAAAATGACCACAAAGCATAACATTTGTTTCAGTTTTCCCTGTACCAAGGAAGAGAACACAAACTCTCTTTGGATTGGCCATCAAAGACACCACAAGTGGCACTAGAAACTCCATAACCAATGTAAAATGACCAATGATAATGAAAAGACAGTAGCTAAAAGAGGGGAAAAGGTGAATGTGGAGATTTCCTAAGCATCCAAAGCATCCAAAGCATCACAAAACAGCTCTCATTCAAATGGAACATTCAGTTACCTAGTATGTCTAACACTAATTAATGCTACAAGTAGATTTAAATAAAGGTTAAAATAAAAAATAGAGTACACATGGTCAAAATCCAAGAGTTACTGATTTTAATCACGGTAATTTGAAAAATAGAAACTAAAGAAAGTGAGAATATTTGGAGAAAACTTAATACAAACAAATTACGATGAAGATACAAAAGTAGATTATCAAGCACTAGTCACTATCTATGTCTTCTTCAAACTCTTCCTCTTCCTGATCCTCTTCATCATCTTCATCCTCCTCAGTTTCCTCGGTTTCATATTCTTGTGTTGATTCTATTTGGATTTCATGATGCTCTTGCAATAAACCATCATCAATGGGTTCATCCATTTCCAGTGTATCCCCATTTGGATCATTTAAGAGTATGTTTTCATCAATGGAAACAGTCATATCTATCTCGTGGACTTCAACTTCATCAACTTGGAATGGAACATTCAGTTCTGAAGTTGTCTCCACTTCCTCATCAAGTAATTAAATAACATTTCGAGGTTTGACCTTCAATACAGCTACCCAGTCATCTTTGTCCTTTTTCTTGTTTGGATACGACACATAACACACTTGAGTTGCTTGCATTGCCAGAATAAAAGGCTCATATTTTTTATATCGACGACGTTGATTAATCTCAACCAATTTGTACTGATTATGCCTTTTGACACCAACATTCATAGTTGGGTCAAACCATTCACATTTGAATAATACAGTTTGCTTCAAAGGTGCTTCAGGGTATTCCACTTGTATAATCTCTTTTATCCGTCCAAAATAATCACCAAAATTTGAATCTGAGATACAAACTCCACTATTCATTGTTGATCTTGCGCTACCATGACATTCTGTGTGAAATTTGTATCCATTAAAAAAATAAACAGAGTGACATGTAGCACTTATTAATGGTCCATGGGCAAGACTGCTCAAGAATTTATTCTCTATGGGATTGCATCGGACTTATTTTGAAAAAATTGTAAGACTTAGTAAAATTTTCGAAGTCAAGTTAAGCACATTACCACATAAAAGATAGAAGTTTTGAAATCTTACAAATTCCTTGAACCATGTAGAGAAATTTGCTTCAAGGCTCTCATCTATTTGACCCTGAGATAGATTCGGAAATTCTTCTTGCAAACATTGCATGAACATATTTCATCATAGTAAATTAAGTTTAATTTGATAGTCGTGAATAAAGATATGTTTATATCATTAAGAAAATGCCACTAACTTTTGTTACCTCAAAAATGGCTCAACCTCCTCACAATTTAGTAAGATATAAGTTTGGGTAGCCTTGATTTCTTCAAGGGATAAATCCCTTTTTTTTGCTTCTCCCCATACTCGACCTGGATGGGAGAATATTGATAAATTTCCTTCAAGATCTTCCACAACACCACCATCATCATTACGTTCCACATTATGATTATGTGTCATGACATGAGGTTCAAAATAATGAGAAAACAATTGTGTTGACTCTGTCATCAAGTACGCTTCACAAATGGAACCCTCTACACTAGCTTTAGTCCCAATCATCCTTTTAAGAGTTCCCAAATACCTAAATAAAGAAAATGGATGGACCATTATATTAGAAAAGGAATGTATGGCAAACTAGTCATAAGTGACATAAAGTTTCACTTTTACCTTTCAAAAGGATACATCCATCGATATTGCACTGGTCCAGCTATCCTTGCTTCATATGGAATGTGCACAGGAAGATGTTCCATTGAGTCAAAGAACCCAGGAGAAATATACGTTCTAACTTGCATAAGATTTGTGGAATATCTCTCTCCAATCTCTCCATGTCATCCACTCGTAGAGTGGTGGAAGTAAGATCTTTAAAACATAAGCTCAATTCTGTAAGTGCCTGCCACACATTACTAGGAAGTAGTTCATGAAAAGAAATAGGCATTAGCCATTGCATGAACACATGACAATCGTGACTTTTCATGCCAAATATCCTTTTCGCATTAGTGTCTGGACATCTACCCAAATTGGAAACATACCCATCTGGAAACCTTAAGCCTTTCACCCAATTGAACAAGATTGCTCGTGCTTCCTTGTCTATTGTATATATAGCTTTGGGATATTTTCCACTACTGTCTTTTGCCAATTGAGGTTGATCACAGTATTCTACCATATCTTGACGTGATTGTGGATTGTCTTTGGTTTTGTCATCAAAATTAAGAACTATGTTAAACACATTATCAAAGACATTTTTCTCAATATGCATGACATCAAGATTATGTCGAATCATGTTAGAACTCCAATAAGGCAAATCCCAAAATATGCTTTTCTTTTTCCATCCACAAGACTTGCATAATCTTCGATTAACTTCGTTTGCATCTAACTCTATTACTTTCCTTATGCCCAAGTCACAAATTTGGTTCAATAATTCTGCTCCTGTTCTATAGGGTGGTGATGATCTTTGGACAGTCTTGCCTTTACGAAAGTTTTTACGATCTTTCCTAAATGGGTGATTTTGGTCGAGAAACATCCTATGGCAATCAAACCATGATGTTTTTCTACCATGTTTCAATCTAAAGGATTGTGTTTCCTCCATACAATAGGGACATGCTAAATTACCGGCAGTACTCCATCCGGATAACATAGAATATGTTGGAAAGTCACTGATTGTCCACATTAAAGCTGCCCTTAGTTGAAAGTTCTGCTTTTGAGATGTCAAATGCTTCCACACTGTCTCCCACAACAAAGTCGGTTCTTTTATCGAGGCTATAGATAAACATCAATTTTATGTTTGGGATTAGTTGGCCACGGGAACAATAATTATTAAGAACATATAAGCCTCTTTCATACACACATCCTGGAGATAAATTGTAAGGAGTCACAATCACTGGCCATGTAGAGTATTTACTCCCAGACTGACTAAATGGTTGGAAAGCATCAGTAGATAACCCCAATCTTACATTTCTTGGTTCCACAACAAAAAAATGATGAGTTTCATTGAAGTGCTTCCAAGCCTCAGAGTTTGATGGATGACGCATTACACCATCCTCTTTTGTATGCTCATGATGCCATCTCATGTCAGCAGCAGTAGCAGGGGATGCATATAATCTTTGCAATCTAGGAATCAAAGGAAAATAATACATTTTCTTATAAGGGACCAATTTGCTTTTACGAGAGCCGACACGACATTTGTATCTCTCATGGCCACAGAATGTACAACATGTAAGGTGTTCATCATCACCCCAATCTAACATACATCCTGATTCACAACAATCAATTTTTTCAACTGGCAAACCCAAGCTACGGACTAGCTTTTTGGTCTAATAATAACTATCAAGAACCATGTTATCTTCAGGTAAAGCCTCTTTCAACAATTGCATCATTTGATTGTAACCTCTCTGTGACATATTGTTCTCCATTTTAATATTTAACATCCGAGAGACAGAGCAAGTTGAGAGAGAGAAGAACCGGGATACAATTTTTGAGTAGCTTCTTGTAGCGAATCATACAATTTTTGAGAGTCGGGATTAGGATCTTCCTCCATCAAAGGTTCACAAGGATGAGTTGGCTAAGGTTCAATATTGCTAGAAGATTGCCAACTTGAACCTTGGGAAAAGTTGGGACACGAAACATCTAAAACCATTTGTCGGTATGGATTATCATATGTTAATTCAGGTTGAGCACTACCATGCAAATCTTGACCTGAAGAAATCTCATTTATCATATCTTTTTCCCCTTGATGCTTCTAAACAAAATAGTTATCAACAAATCCAGTCTTATAAAGGTGACGTTTAACAATTTCAACATCCATGAATCTAAAGTTGTGACATTTTTTACATGGACATCTAACTTTGTCACCACTCAAGCGATCCTGTTGTGTACATGCAAACTGGATAAACTTATCCACACCGGTTATGAAACTAGAGTTTATAGCCCCACGACCATCCAACCTCTCATACATCCAACCACGCTCTAGATTATTCATGTTCCTGTCAATTCTTAAACAAACAAAACTTTTACTAAAAAAGCACTAGTTGATTGACCAAAAGGTACTCTAATTCATATTCATTAAATTTAGTCAAAATATAGAGATCGAACTAACAAAAACAATTTCTCGAATTAGAATGAAATAGATTCATTCAGTAACTTTCACAACAATTGGAATTTGATCTCTTGTGCCTGTGAATTAAAGAAATGAGGAACTGAAACTGAAATTTCTCACTAGGAAAGCTGAAAAAAAGCTTACCTTAAAAAAAAATTCCTTACTGAAGAATTCTAATTCCAGTCAACTTACAGAATAATAAAGCATTCTAAGTCCAGCCAGCTTACTTTAGAGTATAAACTATATATAGTTTATTTTATAAATAAGGAACTAGTAGTACAAGCATACAAATAACAAAACACAAAACACATCTAAAGAAACTAAATTTGCTTAAGCACATTGGACACAATGACAACAAGCATCTTCCTAATTACATTCAGTAAAGTAAATACCTCGATAGTTAAATTTTGAGCTAAATCAGGGGTACAAATAAAGTGTAAGGCTTACTTCCAGTGAATATCAACCAGATCCTCTGATTAGGGTAGAACAGTAGTGCCTGCTATATTTTAACATCAGATTGTGTTGGTTATTAACAAGAACATGAACTGGAATGGAGAAAGTAACATCTTTGATTATGCGAGAATCGACAATAATTCATACTATCAGTGTAATTTAACATGAAAGTAGATTAGACACAATTATTATTAGGTTACTTTTTACATAAAATTTACAAAAAAAAAATCCTAACTTTGAAGTTTCTAATGCCTCATTGGTCTAAAAGGTGCAAGAAGCAAATTGAGAGCTCTACAAGAAACAAAAAGAAGCTGAAGCATTTCACTATGGAAAGGAGAAAGAAACAGAGGCACAAAAGCAACTGCAAAGGCTGATTTCTACAGACGTAAGCAGATCATAGATGGGGATTTATATGTAAAGATGAAGGAAGTAGAAGGACTTAAAGCTCTAGCAGAAGCTCAAGGGATTTGAAATTAGGCATCTTTGAACCAGCTTTTTCGATCAAATTAGTTACTAGTTAAGCTCAAAACGTCAAATGACTACCTATATCTTAGAGCACCAACATTGATAACCTTTAATCAAATGAGAGAAAATAGAAGAACATTAACAAAGACCTGGCAAACCTAAATCAGAAAATAAATAATAGAACTCAAGACGTCTAAAAAAAATATAAACTTCACCATGCCTGATTAGAACCACTAGTCATCAGTCTAACTAGTCGTATAAAACTATAGATATTTCTCAAAAGAAATAACAGTAAAAACTTGTTCTTCCAGAATGAAAAGAAATCACAATGGAACAATTGCATAGTTGTACTCAAACTGTTGACTTTGTAAATCAAGGAAATGACACTAGTGTTATTGATGTGAAAAAGATGAACATGAAAATGGAAGTAAGAAAGAAGATATGAAAGAATAATGAGTGATAGAAGAGAATGAATCAAGACAAATAAGATAGCCAAGCTATAAGAACATCACTGGTTTCTTTCAGGTGGAAGCTTTTTACTAATCTTTTTTTTTGTTCTTTACTTTTTTTCTCTTTTCTTTTTATCTGTACTGGTTTTTGTTCATCATGTCATTTCCTTTTCTTCCAACACTGATATGAGATGGTTGAAGACACATTTTCCTTTTCTAACTTCAACAGAAAATCTTTTTATGATAGTGGAAAGAAGACGAAGAAGGGGAAATAGAACACTTACCGGATGTCTATGTCTTTCTTCGAGCTTCACATACACCGGATGGTATACCTTTAAAACAAAGGCAAATTAGAGGAAATAGATGAAGGAGACAGGAAGTTGAGGTAGAGGAAAAATTCAATCGAAACTGCAATTTTAAACCCCAAATCACCTAAATCAGTATATTCAACACCAAAATACTCAAAATAAATTAAGTTCTACAAATGAACCATACAACACTAACCAACTCAAGCGTATTAGGTAAGACAAAAAATCCTTCCTGATTTCATTGAATCAAATCATTTTGAGGTTATTTTTAAACCATAAAACATATTTAAACACACAAATAAAACAAACAGTTTCAGAAAATAATAGTAACATTTTCAAAAGCTAAAAGGAACTCCTATCTACCAAAGATAATATACGAAGAAAAGAGAAATTACCACAAAGTAGAGAAGCAAGGTCTTGCAGGGTGAAAGACTTGTCCCATGAGAATTGCACAAGAATATTAGTAGTTGTACTATCAAATGAAAGCAGACAGAATGTCATACATCTAAAACGCTAAACTGATGCAACAATGAAAAAAATATATTAAAAATCAAACATACCTAGTTCGTTCAAATGAAAAACTAAGAAGTTAACTAATCAAATAAAATATAAGGATGTAAAGATAGATACCAAGTTGAAGAGTATGTGTAGAAGCAATAGTTAGATAGTTGTCTCTAAACAAATGGTGCATATTATAAACATGTACACTTAGAACTACCTATATATAGTAATTATAAAACTTGGAAATAAAAGATAGAAAAAGAAGAAGCTAAATTAATGTTCACTAAATCAGAAGCTAAAATGCTCTTCAAGCTATTTCACCAAATCTAAAAAGAAGTTACTCTATTGTATACTTAATAGCTTAGTAGCTATTAAGTATAATAAATAAACAAGAGACGAGTTTAAGGAAAGAAAGGATAACTAGTAGCCATCAAATAAAACAAAAGCAAACATATACTACTTTAATAACTGCTGAAACAAAATTCAGTGACTTCCTAATTGTTTACATCTAATCTTTTATGAATTGGACAATAAGGCCAACAAAGATTGACCCGTGACATTTTATTTAACTCACCAAGAACATACACATACTTATACCAATATCAAACCTTTTAACAAAGCCAAACTTCAAGGACTTAAAAGATTGAAAATACAAGCAGAACAACATGCCGAGATGATCAGAAAAGAGAAATAGGCAACGACTTTGAAAGCAAACTACAATCTGGACAGTAACATGACTTCACACCTTATAAGCTTAATTACAAACAGTGGGCATTTTTTACTAAAATTTAGGTAGATGGAAACATAAGTTTGATTCGTAGAATGATCAGGGGATTTGAAAACAAGCTGCTACTACATCAACAAAACAAAAACACAAACAACTTTCACCTTAGTTAGCTTCAAGATTCTATCCTTATTTTGAAAAGAAAGCATCATTAACAGTAGCAAAACTGAATGTAAAACCTGGGCTTACAAATAATGAAAACGAAGAACAGAGATTTTATGACATATCGAAGAGGAGTCACCAAAAAAAGATTCAAACAAAGGAACAAATAAGCGACAATACTTAATACTAAATGACAAAACCCAACTTCCACATTAATATGAATCAAGGAAATCCATTAAGAACACATATATAGAAAATTGAAGTCATCAGTGCTCATCTACAAACAACAGTGACACAACAACAGAGTAAGGAGACATATCAGAAATAGAAGAAGACGAGGAGAAGATTATCAAGGAAATGTTACATGCAACGACCATACAGTGACCAGCTTGGAGACTACTTCACCACCAAAATAGGATTTCAAGAATTTCGCCGAGCAAAGCAGAAGCAAGAGAGGTTAGAGACTAAACAAAATTTGAAAAAAATTCAAAATAAAAAATTAGAGCAAAGTCGAAGCAAGCGAGTGCCCTACGTTTAATTTTGGCATATCCCTGATAACCACATCCCGTTCCCCAGTTGTTTTTCACCAAATAGAACTCAACGCCCTCCTCTTCATCGCACCAGAAGCTCACCGAACAAATGAAAAGAGAGAAATTACCAAAAGGCAGAAGCTCACCTTTCACCTGAGGATGAAGGAGACATGAGCAATTTCACCTTTCGCCTGAGGATGAAGGAGACGAGCAATTTCACCTTTCACCTAAGACGGGAGCCATTTCACCTGAGACGGGAGAAATCGAAAGGAGAAGGAGACGGAGCTTTCACTAAGAGAAAACCCTACTTTTTATCACAGTAATTTTTTGTTTCCTTGTTGTGTTTTCTATGGACTGATGACTTGGTTAAAAAAATTGCAACAACCTTAGCGACGAATTATGACATCCGTTGCTCAAAAATAAATATAATTATTTACATTAAATTTTCGCGACGAATATTTCCGTCACTACATAATTTAAATTCCATAAAAATATATCTATAATTCTAGCAACGCTTTTTCGTCACTAATTCTGTTGCAGAGTAGTAATAAATTTGTAACACCTACTTTGTTGCAAAATCCATAGCAAAAATTAGGGCGCCAAAGTTTCCCGCTATTTCTTAGCGACAAAAAAACATGTTCCGTCGCCAATTCGTCGCTATATTATAACTCAAAAAATTATTTGTAATTTTTGCAATGAAATGGCTACATCGTTGCAAATCCGTTGTTATATAGTGACGGAAATGAATTCGTCGCTAATATCTGTCGCTAAACACTATTTTTTTTGTAGTGATTCACTACTTAGATCTGTAAGTCTTTCCAGAAAGGTTTGGGTTCAAAGGTCAATCTTATTTCTACTTTTCATCCTCAGACTGATGGTCAAGCAGAGCACACGATTTAGAGCTTATAGTATATTTTGAGGGCATGCGTCATAGACTTCAAGGTAATTGGGATGACCATTTGCCTCTCATGGAGTCTTTTACATAAATAACTATCACTCTAGTATCCAAATGGCTCCTTATGAGGCTCTTTATGAGATAAGATATAGATTTCCTATTAGTTGGTTCAAGGTTGGTGAAGCTTAGTTGATAGGACCAGATTTGGTTCATCAAGCAATAGAGAAGGTGAAGATTATTTAGGAAAGGTTAAACATAGCACAAAGTCATCAAAAGTCCTATATAGATGTTAGGAGAAGAGGCTTAGAGTTAGAGGTGGATGATTGGGTTTACTTGAAGGTTTCACCCATGAAGTGTGTCATGAGATTCGGCAAGAAGGGCAAACGCAGTCCCTGGTATATTGGTCCTTACCAGATATCCAAGAGGATTGTCAATGTAGCTTATAAGTTTGAGCTACCCCTAGAGTTAGCAGTAGTCCATCCGATATTCCACATTTCTATGTTGAAAGCATGTATGGGCTATCCATCACTTATTGTACCTACTGAGAGTATTAGTATTAAGGATCGCTTATCTTATGAGCAGGTACCCATTCATATTATTATCGTCCCATCCGTAAGTTGAAAGCCAAGGAGGTTATATTAGTCAAGGTCTTATGGAGAAATTAATTTGTCGAGGAAGCTACTTGGGAGGCTGAGGAGGATATAAGAAAGAGATACCCACATCTCTATCCTTCGGGAGAGAATCCAAAATAAGGAACTAATCCTTTGTAAAGTACTCTTTAAGTTAATACGCTGAGAAATGTTAACTGTATGTTGTGTACTTGGGTTAGGGTTGTTAGATGCTTTCGTTTCCCTTTTGGCTTAGTGTGATCTCATTCGAGGATGAATGTTCCCAAGGGGGGAGATATTGTAACATCTTGTACATCGAAAAGCCAACTAAAGATTCGTACATGTTAAACTTCAGTTTTTAGTTTTGGGTAAACTCAAAATGACAATAAATATCATAACGTAAATATTTAGATGGCCCATGAGGTATCGAATTGAATGTCTTTGATTCCTCATTCCAACGCCGCCGAGTTTGCTAAATTCTAAGCTCGGATTAAGGAGTTATGCCCGTTTGAGTGTATCCTATCTAGTTAACAATTTCATCCATTTTAAAGAAGGTCTTTTCCTTACCAACACTAGGCCTAAACGTTTCTCTTACCTAAATAGGGGTATAACCTGATTGAGATCAGTTTTTATCATTCCTAAAATGTTTAGGGTTTTTAGAGAGGAATTTCAAGAGGAGAAGAGAAGGTTTCAAGAGTTCATCAAGAAATTTGGGGAAGAGCGCCAAGTATTTAGTTCTTTCGAGGTATATAAGCTTTCATAGAATTGGGTTTGTTTGCCCTCACGCCAATCATGTAAATTTTTTGCTATGAATTCGTTCTTAAAGTTGATTGATTGAGTTCTTGAATTTTAGCTAACAATGGAGGTCTTTGAGTTCTTGAAGTGAGGTTTTATCTAATTAGTTAAGTCTCTAGACATATTTTGAGTGGGTTCATTGAAAATTTTCTGGGTTTATGAAATTTTGTGAATTTGGACAATGGAATTGCATTAGCTATGAATTGAATCGAGTTTAGTAGAGGAAGACAAGAACAACAAAATACTTTAGCCCAGGGCCGTGTCTGTCAAGCCTCGAACCTACACCCCTGGCGGGACTGGCACTTGAGAACCATTGTTGGCCCAAAGTGAACCCTTGACCATGCTTACTACTCACCGGAAGACTTTACTCAACTAGATAAACTCATGAAAATACTTAGAATGTTATGAAGAAACATTCACTAGCCAATAAGGCAACTCTAGACTTATAACAAAACAAAACAACTTAAATTAATTAAGACTAATGAACTAACAATGTCTAGTTGTCTATGAATCCTCTAATACTATGACGAATGTCAATACAAGACCCCCGATCATCCTAACAATTGAAATAAACAAAGCAATAAAAGGGATCCTCTAGAAAGCCAGGAGGGTCACCAAAAGACTCTGAGTGCTCGACTGGATCAACGAAGCACTGGATGTTGATCATTATTACTTGTATCTGCATCATAAAATAATACATGCCAAATGGTATCAGTACATTGAATGTACGAGCATATGAGGGGAAAACTAAACATGACATAAGCTAGAGCTGGATTTTGAAAGAAACACTTACCTCAACTTTACTCAACTCATGGATACTCAATTAAATGCATAAATAAACAACAATAAAGATGCAGTTTATATAAAGCATTTAAATAGTAGTTAAACAACTCAATGTATTGAAAATACAATAACAACTCAATGTGTATGTATATATATATATATATATATACATATAATAAAGTAATATACTTCTTTGGGAGTTTATCAAACTGACAACCATTACTATGAGATATGTGATCATACAACGTCTCGCCCAAACTGCCAGAACTGTCCTATAACTTGCCGGGATATAGAACGCCTCAACTAAGTGGATCCACTAGTCTATGAAAAAAATACTAAGGGATCATCTAAAAAGTATGACACTTTCTACCCACGTTGGCCACATGGTTTACAGAGACTTGAGTTATTATGAACTCGTCCCCATATCGGTACTTAATACTACTCCCAAAACATACTCAGCTCACATGTTTATAAACATAAGTCTTTCTCTATGGTTTGAGATTATTACTCAAAAATCTATCTCTTGAAAGAGATTGAACTCAAAACTAATCATGAAAACTCATTTTGAAATCGATGTTTTCTCTCATATTAAATGTGAAAACATTTACTCTTTTGAAATACGTAGTCCCCATATAACATTTTAAAGAAAATGAACTCGGCTCTAATCTTCCTCAATCCCAATGCTTAAGTCTTAAAACAAGTTTAAAAGAATTGTAAAAGACTTCTTAAAAACGATTTGAAGAACCCTCAAGACTTAACTCTCAACTCTACCTTCAGTTTGATTTATGAATTCAAGGTTGTGATTTGTGATAGGAAAGATATTGTGATGTTTAGGAGTGTTTTTCGATAGTTAAATATGATAAACGATCAAGAAATCACTGTTTGGAAGCAACTACACGACGCAAAGATGCATTTAAATATTTGGTCGCAAAATCAATTTTTAGGCAGAGGGATCCGCAAACTCTCTGTGACAGGGAGGGAAAAGTCCTAATTTCGAGGAACAGGTCCGTGACACGTACCTGGTACACAGTTTCTACCTGACTATTTCCTTCTTCGTTTTCTAACCTCAATTCTTGTAAATTCGATTTTTTTTCTCAATTTCTCTTTAGATTCAGATACCCAATACATGTACACAAGAATCTAATCCTAAATGACTCTAAAATCGACACGATTCTATCAAGAACTTAACAATCCCATCAAATCTCAAGAATGAAAGCCAATTTCAAGAACACAATTCAAGATCATCCAAGTTTCAACTTTATAGAACGAATTTCGTTGAAGTAAACATGATTGGCGCGTGGGTGAACGGGCGCGTGGGTGAACGAACCTAATGCTATGAAAGTCTCACATACCTCTTTAGGGATCAACCCTTGGCGAAACGACTTTGATTCCGCAAGAGATCTCCAAGAACGCCTTGACTTTTCTCCTCTTTTCTATTCTCTTAAAACCCTAGAGTAATTCTTAATTGCATAATCTAAACTAACTCAGTTTAGACCCCAATAAATTTCTAAAAATGAAACAATTTAATTTGGTAATGAAAAGACCAAAATACCCCTCTAAAATCCGGTTGACTGTCCTTATCCGGACAGCCCAACTTCAAATAGGCATATCTCCCTCATACAAATTTGAAAATTAGCATACTCGGTGGCGTTGGAAAGACAATTAAAAGAACATTCATTTGATATCTCCTAACCCACCCAACTCATCATGTACCAAGAGTTATGATAATTTGAAGTTGACCCAAAACTCATACTTAACATACTCGCCAAATTTCAGATTTTTATTCTTTCTAAAAATGGTTCTTTCTAATTTTAGATCTTTCAAATAGCGGGGTGCTACAACGTCGCGGTGACGTTTTAAAATTTCCACCTTCAGATGATCACCCCTTCTCCACGTCAGGGAAAGGATACAAAGTCCTCTTTCTCAAATATCTTTTCGTGACATAAAACTTTATTAACCCTCTGTGTCGCGCCATGGAAATGCCAAGGTTACCCGATGTTTTCTTCTCCATTCTTCATCCCGTATGTTTTCCTTTCAATCATATATTCACCCTCTTCTTATTAGTTACTATCTAAGTGAAACGACCCAAAAAGTTCCTAAAAATATGCTTCGGAAGTTACCGGAAACTTGTTTTAGCTATATCTAAAACTTCGTTTCGTTTTTCGAAAATCCGACCTCATGTTCTTGTTTAGGGGGTCAAATTGAGTGGGAGATGAGTCTAACCCAAATTTTAGAGCAGCCGTATCAAAATCCGAAATTTCCAAGTGAAGCTTTTTTTGAGGGTCTACTTTGGAGGGTCATATCTCCTAGAACACAAATAATTGGGTGGCCCATAACATATCCATGGAAAGCCCTTTGAGTTATCTACCCAATGCACTTCGTTTCACCTCATTCGGAGTTCGGACGAAGAAGTTATGCCCATTTTCGTAAAATCCATCCGTGCAAGTAATGCAGTTTCTAGAGAGCGAATATACTGTTCATAAGCCTCATTTTTTTTTCTAAGTGTTGGACCCGTTTTTTTTCTCCAAGGACATATTTTATTTCCTATATAGCATTAATTCAATTCCCATCTCTAAAAAAATTTCCCAAAATACCTCTCTCATACTTAGACACATTTTCTCTTAAGAACCCTAATCCAAAACCTTCCTCAAGATTGAAGAGATTCTTACTCCAAGTTCCAAGCTTCCATTGAAGACACTCTCAAGACCTTCATAAAAACTCAAGGTATGTGGTGTTGAACTCATGGGTCCTTCCACCTATAGTGCCTAGACTCTATTCTACTCACTAATTCATGGTTTAAGTTGAGATTCATAAATTAGTCTTGTTCCTTGTATAAATTTCCTGCACAGTGAATTCTAGCATGAAAAGTGATTGTTTTGAGCATGTTATGACTCTAGAACTTGAATCTAAACTTGGAATTTATGTGGAGATTTTTTTATGTGGTCTTGTGGGTGTTAAAAGGCGTTGTTGCAGGTTGTTCACCGGTTTTGCTGCATAATTACTACCCTATTTTCCATGCTCTTTAACCCCATTACATGCCTTCAAGGTGTTTGACAAAATGTCCAATTATGGAGAATTGATGAATTGATGCTTTAAGGCTTGAGTTATGAGATGTATGGCATTCCAGAGATGTGTTGATGACAAACTAAGCTTGTGTATATGTTCATTCCATACATGAGATTGCATTAGAGCCTAATGTGAATTTCCTATATAAAGTGTTGCATGACCATGCCCGATCCGGGGGAAAAGAACCGGATAACCATGTGAGGAGTTTATACCTCACCACTTAGGATGCTTGGAGTTTATACGTCTAGGCCCTAGGCTTGGGTCGTGACACTAAACCATCATAAATCATTGAGAGATTATATATCCTAATCATAGCTCTTAAATTCACATTTCAAATCAAGGTAAATTTAAGAGGAAAGTTTAAGAAAGTCCTATCGAGTCATTTTGAGAAGTTTTTTGCAATTATTTATAATTTGTTTTTAAGACTTGAGTAAATGAGTATTAGGATGAGGAGAGTTGAATTTCATGTTTCACCTCTTTTAAGAGGATCTTTTGAGTAATTATCCCTTATTCAGGAAGAGTTATATTTTAAAACATATGATCATAAGTTATATGTTATCGGGAGTTGTATTGAGCACCGATATGTACATGAGTTCAGACAACCCAAAATCCTCATAAACCATGTATGCTAACATAGGTAAAGGATCATACTTTTCATATGATTCCTTATTTCTATTAAGAATAGCTTACTAGGTCCACTTAGTTCAAGTGTTCTGTTCCCCGACAAGGTATAGGACACTTCTACCAACATGGGTGAAACGTTGTATCATGACGTAGCTCATAATGATGGTTGTCAGTTAGATAATCTCCCAAATAAGAGTAAAGAGTTTATTATTGTATGTTATACCTATTGAGTTGATATCTGCTATTTTAAAAGCTTTATATATTGCATCTTTTATTGTTGCTTTCACATTTGAGTTGACATGAGGTGAGTATCTCTTTCCAAAGTATCAGTTCAATCATCTATTACTTTATGTTTGGCCCTCACATGCTTGTATATTTAATGTACTAATGTCATTTGACTTGCATCTCTTCATGATGCATATATAGGTGTTCAGAGTCATGATCAACAAGCTCTCCATTGATACCACTTGCATTCCAGTTAACTTTGGTGAGCCTCCTAGCTTTCCGAAGGGTTCCAGATTTACATTTCGCTCATGTAAAGATGTTGTGGGTCTTGTACCGACAACTATCATAGTATTTAGAGGCTGCATATACAATAGTAGTATGAAGAGTCTTTCATTGTTCCTTGTTGATGTTTTAAGAATCTTTAGATAGTATTTTTGTTTTTTTCAATACTTCCAGTTAACTATTAAGAAATTCATAACCTTCATATGTTGAGTTTGATTATGCACTTGGAGGTTCATGTTTCACTTGAGTAAGTCTTTCGCTGAGTAATGAGCCATGCCAAGGGTTCGCTTGGGCACTAGAAATGGTTCTCGAGTACAGGTCACTTAGAAGGTGTAGACCTAGGGCGTGACACTTATCTAGTCAGTTTCACTCAAATTTTGAGTTGTCAATTATTTATCCATATTTACTGGTGAAATTCTATTAAATTGTCTTTTTTAAACTATTATGACCACAATGGTGGTAATACAATTTCTTTATACCTTATTAGTCAAAAACGTCACAATTTCAAGTCTCTGCAATTAGTCTAGACCCAAACTATTATGCATTTTTGTTGCGTTTCAAAGGGGTGAATAGGAAATGAAGGGTTGTAACTCTCCTGAAGGGTTGTGACTTTTATGAAAGGTTGTGTCCTTTCTAAAGGATTGTGACTGTTTGAAAGGTTGTGCCTTTTCAAAAGTGTTGTGACCTTTCTGAAAGGTTCTCATTTTTCCAAAGAGTTGTGACCTTTACCCTTTGTTGGCTATAAATGGAGAGGATTTCTCTCATTGTTCTACATCAAATTCTTCCCTTCTTTTGTATACATTTCTTACAAAACAAAATCGATCGATCGTGTCTGTGTGTGTGATTCGTTGCTTTAATTTTGAGTTCATTGAAATTATCAAAGTTTGAAGTACCGCTACTTCTTAATGGTTAATTCGTTTTATCTTGGGAGGAATTACTCTGCAACCTCGGGTACTTGAGGGGATTAAATTTCTTAAGGACACATAGTAGGTTATTTCTGGTTTGCTAATCTGAATACAGGAGATAACAAGCTTAAAAAATTTATATTGTTGGTATTTTATGTGGTAAGGAAATTACTTCTATTTTGTGTGTTCTTTTTATTGAAAAAAAAGAGAATTATTTTATCATATGATAAAAGAGATTTGGGATGAATTAGTACTACTCTAAATGTTCGAGTATATTTTTTGTAGTAAGTTTTCTTTGGATGGGTAAAATTATTTTTATTTTCTTTCCAAGTGCATTCAAGCATTGCACCCCTTCAGTTTTCTTTTCAATGAGAAAATTTATTTTGTGTATAAAGGCTAGGATGTGCACTTTAATTATTTTTCCTATATTCTTGGTTTTATATAACTATGAGAAGAAGTAAATGAACAGATGTTGTCTCCTAACAATATTTGAATATGAGTTTAGTTTCTCATTGAAATTCAATGTCTTCTACAGAAAATTGGAATATGATAGGAATCGGGAAAGAAAGAAAAAATTAGCAACAAAAGTGACTTGATGGAATCATTGCTGACTGATAGAATATGATTCAATGGGAGTAAAAATCAGGTTCTAACTTTATTTCCCTTGATTATTATTTTCTCTATCCTATATAAGTTATGAGATTTATTTCATAAATGTTAGGATAGATGGTCATTATGTGATGATCTCAGAATATATCTTTGTTATTATTAATATCTATTCTGTTAAGAGGAGGGAAAAAAACCTTTGGTAGTTTTCTACTCCATGTGAAATTTGATTGTGTCTGTCTTTTGGAGACTAAAATCTTCTAATTTTTTACTCTTTTGGTTTGAAGAATATAAGAACTTCATGAACAAATCAGATTGTGCATTGGTTTGAAGAAAATAGAAACTTCACCAATTTGTTAATTACTCTGTTTGAATGAATATTCTGACTTGAAGAGTACAAAATCTTAGTCAGGAATATTAAGGCTAAATGATTTAAAAAAGATAAAATTTTAACCATTAGCTAGAAACAGTTTTGTATTTGAGGTTTCTGGATGTTAAAACCTTTTTGGTTTACTATTCTGTCTGAATGTGAAACTGATTTGAAGAATGTAAAAACTTCAACAGAATTCAATGTTCATTCGGTTAACGATTAGAAGAATATAAAAACATCATCGTTAAAATAGAAACAAGTTGTATAAAGATTGAATATTTTTTGTTAGTATTCTAAATACTAAGTGGTATGTTTAGTTGTGACAGAAATGGAAAAACACTAGTAACATAAAACTAGTGATTTTTGTGCCTGCAATAGGTGTTTCTGTGGATTAAACTGCAAAAGAAGGTTTCGTATTGCCAATGGCTATTTTGATGGTATACAATTTGAAAGCATGAAAAAAATATGTGGAAAGTAATTTCAAATACTTGAAAAATATTTTTGAAAACATATTTAAAATGTGGGGGGTTCTTTATATGTGATAAAGACAAAATTAGACTTACTATCTAATTTAAATTTGAAAGTACAAGATATGAAACTTAATGACATTCTTGTATTTTGGTAGACCCAAAAAATTCTTGGAGTATATTGATATTGTGGTCGTTGAGTCTCTCTTTACTAGTATATGATATGACTAGTATAATACCACAAAATTATATTACTCGTTCAAAAGAAATGTATGCTTTGATGAAAAAGTGTATCTTAAAATATTGTGATTTTTCATAAAAAGATATGTCTATTTGTATAGACATGAACATTGGTGAAAAGTGATATGTTATGTTTGTGTTGTAAAACAAACATTTGGGTCATATTGCCCTTATTGGACTGAGAGACTATAATCATGAGTAATTCTATAATAAATTGAATGTTATGGAAAGGTTCTTCTGCAAAGGAAATATGGCAAGGTGCTGACTCCAAAACAATGTATGTATTTGACAAAGTTATAAAAAGTAAAGAACAAAATATTTGTAGGAAAAAGTTACGTCACAGAAGGTCTTTTCAAACCCATTATTTGTGTTTGTTCTTACTTACTTGAATCAAATTATTTGTGACATGAATGCTTAGGACATGTCAATTAGAAAAATCTTGCAAAAACTTATCAACTTAGAAATTTTACCTAACTTCTAGTGCAATAAATCAAAATGGCAAGTATGTGTTGAATCTAAGTATGTTAAGAATACTTATAAATTTGTTGAAATGATTGTTAATCCTTTGAATTGATTTACACTGACATTCATGATATAAAGTCAACACCATCTCTTGGTGGGAAAAAGTGTTTCATAAATTTTATTAACAATTGCACTAGATAGTGTTATAATATCTATTTGCTGAATGGTAAGGATGAAGCAATAGAAACATATAGATAATGCAAAACTGAAGTTGAAAATTAATTGGATAAAAAGATTGTCATGATTAGAAGTGGTAGATGTGGAGAATATGAATCTTCTTTTGTAGGAATATGTTTGGAAAATGGAATCATCCATCAAATTACTGCACATACTCACCTCAATCTAATGAAATTGTTGACAGAAAAAGTCGAACTTTGAAGGAATGTTGAATGTCATAGTTTACGGTTAGGTTTACCACAAAATTTGTGGGGGTGCTATCATTATAGCAAAAGAGAACAACAAAAAGTTTGTTTGTTGAGAAAGGGAGGAACAAAAGTTTTATTTGTTAGTAAAGGGAGCAACAAATTAAAAAAAAAACTTTTGTTTTTAAGAATGGGAGCAACAAAAAGTTTTGTTTGTTCAGCCTTTGTTATATCCTGATAGAGAATTGCTTGACTCCCCTTAAAGTATATACAAGCAATAACTCTTGAAAGATAGTGATCTAACAATCCAATGGAAATGAGGGAACTATTCCCAAATGGGTCAAAATAGGACCTAAGACTGTGGATTGTATGTTCATTGGATAAGCTACATATAGTAAAGCATGTCAATTTATGGTTCCTATGTCTGAACCATCGAATAGTTAAGTGAAGGGTCTAAACGACCTTGGAACGAACCAAAGGAAAATGTACTTAATAAAGAGATTTAGAGGCGTAGTAATTGCCAATGGACAAATTACTTTCTTAGAGATTGATTTTGTAACATTTCTTCATGAAAACGAGTCTCATAAATTTGAAAAATCTATGCCATCTGTAGACTCATTCTTCTTGGAAAGAGGCTATCAATAGCAAGATAGATTCAATCTTGAGCAGCCATCCTTGAGAGTTTGTTGATCTTCCTCAAGGAAATTAACTTTTAGGTTCAAAGTGGGTCTACAAAAGGAAAAGGAAGTTGATGGAACTATTGACAAATACAAAGCAAGATTTGTTGTCATTGGCTTTAGACAATAAGAAAGAATTGATTATTTTGACACATAATAGTCACTAATTAGGATTACATCAATTCAGATGTTAATTGTGCTAGTTGCGGTATATGGCCTTCAAATTCGTCAAAATGGATGTGAAAACATTTTTTTAAAAATGGAGAATTGGAGGAAGAAGTTTACATGGAACAACCCGAGGTTTTTGTGGTTCTTGGTAAAGAAAAAAAAGTCTGTAAACTTGTTAAGTCACTTTGTGGACTAAACAAGCACCCAAATAATGACATGCAAAGTTTGACCAAACTATGTTGGGAAATGAATTCAAGATTAATGAATGTGATAAATGTTTTTACAAAGACATTCCAAATCACAAGGTCATTGTTTGTTTTTATGTTGATGACATGTTGATCATCAAAAGAGACATTTCTGACATAAATGCTACTAAGCATATGCTATAATGTAACTTCTATATGAAAGACATTGAAGTTACTGATGTGATTGAAAAGGTACTTGACAAGTTCAAATATTTGGATTTTAATATTGTCAAGAATCCAATAAATGTGAGTTTTGTACTTCAAAAAAATGAAGGCAAAAGTGCTCACAATTGGATTATGCTAGAGTATTAAGAAGTATGATATATATTATGAAGTGTACACAATCAGATATAGCATGTGCTATTAGTAAACTGATTCGGTTCACAAGTAACCTCAATCAAACTCATTGGATAACAATGAAAATAGTTTGGGAGTATTTAGAACATACTTAACAACTATTGTTTTGCATTATCACTAATATTCAACAGTATTGGAAGAATATAGTGATGCAAATTGAATCACCAGGTCAAATGAAGTAAAACCAATGAGTGGATATGTATTTACTCTTTGTGGAGGAGAAATCTCTTGGAAATCTTCCAAACAGAAATTTATCTCTCGCTCTACTATGAATCTGAGCTTATCACTCTAGATAAGGCCGGTGAAGAAGTTGAATGACTCCAAAATTTCTTGAAAGATTTTTGGTCCAATCCTTTAGATCAGATATGCATACACTGTGAGAGTTTTTTTGCAATAGGTAGGACATGAAGCATGATGTATAACGGAAAGTCTCGTCATATATGACGTAGACATAATATCGTTAGTGTAACGACCCTCAAAATGAAGTAGGATAAAGTAGATCCTCACATGGGTTTTATGCATTAGTAAATTGTTAAAATAATGAAGAATAGCCTTGTAAGTCAGTTTTAAAGATTTTTGAAGTCAAACGTCAAGGGACGACCAAGACATTCAAAAACTAGTCTTTTATGTGTTAGCGTGTTCTAGTATGTTGTTCATGGTTTTATGTGTTGTTTGGAGTCTAAAATCTGTGGAGGTGACCCTAGTATCTTAATAAATATTTTTAGGGTCAAAATGGTCAGATACGATGCCCCGGGGGCCACCCTAAGGGTCCTCGGGTTGGACCCCAACCCTTGGCCAAACAAGCTACCAAGGCAGCTTGAAGTTGTGCTTGGAGGGAGCATGTCTGCTTCGCGGACTAGATCCACCAAGGGCCAAAGGTTTGGTCCACATCGTGGACATGTCGCGGACTCTACTATCTCGAATTTAATTTATGAAAACTTGTGGGAACACCTCCGCATCGCGAACTATTTCCCGACAAAATCTGCGAAAATAAAACTCAAGTTTGACTTGTTTAAAATATCCAACTAAGTGAAGGGTAGTTTGGGTACTTTGGGGAATTATTATAAATGGTTATTCTACCTATTTTAGGGTATTTTAAGTTGGTTAAAATCCCAAAACCTAGAATTAGACCCCATTCTTCAAATTGACCCTTCCCTCTCAAAATAGATTCTCTCAAAAACCCCATTGAAGACCTTGATAAAGCTCAAGCTAGAAGATGGGTTTTCAACTGATTTCTTCTTCAATTTCATAGGTCTTCAATAATTAAGGTATGGTAACTCTTGATTCTTGAATAACCTCTAATTCAAGGAGTTCTATCAAAGATTTTCAAAAGTGATTCAACGACCAAAATTCCCAACTTTCAATCTAAACATGGGTTCCTTTTCAAACAATTTTTTAATTCATTCTATTGATGAATTAATGTGGAATTAAGGTTTTTAAGATAATTTTCAAAGGAGTTCTTGAAGAATCCATGATCCCCAAATTCTCGAAAATTGGCCTATGATGTGGGTCTTTGTGAATATGATCTCTATTGGTAAAATTATGTTTAATTAGATTGTATTGATGTTTCCTATGATTATCTATACTTATTGATGTTGAATTGTTGGTATATTGATGAGTTGAGAATTATGGCCTTATGGGCAAAGTTATGGGTTGATCCCTTTGTATATAGAATTGTACTTAGATTATGTTTATGTTATTGAATTACATTGTTGATTCTTATTTCTATTTATGTCAATTGATTATGAATTGTTGAGGATTGATCCATGGTGATCATGGCTTGGAGAATTGGTAAGTTGACCTAACGTCTAGTCTATAGTATGAGAATTGATGTTGTGTGGTTTGACCCACTTATGGTGGCGGTGTTTACTTCTTTTATAGCTATGCATGTTGATATCATGGCCTTGAAGGCAATAGATGTGAAGTGAATTGATGATTATGATTCATATGTTTATGAAGCTATGCTATGAAGGTTGTGTATGAAATCCTCAATGCTAGCATGATGTTTAAAGTATGTTGATGATGAGGAGTATAATGTGAATGATAATGTTAGGGATAAGGTGTGGTCTACATGATTGATTATGTTAAGTACTATTATGGCATGACCCCTACCTATGTTACCCCTATATGAATGTGTGATCATATACATGATAGGAGTACCTATTCAATGTTGAATGTGTCCTTGTATCCTATGATGAAGTGTGGGTGTGTGGTCTAGAATCCCTAAAGGCTTTAGATGTGAATTGCTCATGATTTGGAGACATTGTGAATGTATGGTGATCCCTTGAAGGAAAGTGCACTCAATATCAATGTTGTTGCTATTATGTCACTATGAGGACCAATATGCACACACACACACTCTACATGTATAGCTATGAATATGATGTGTTATGGTGCCTATTGAAAGGTTAACTCTTACATGCACCCTTACATCTTATTATGCATGCAAAGTGTATAATTAGCAAGGTATGAATATGTGTTGTATAAAGGTGTTTATGTGAAAGGCTTTCTCACATATGTACACACACACATGAATGAATGAATGAATAAGATTTATGATAATCTAGTGTGAAAGTGAGTCTCTTGAAAGGTTTCCTCAATTGTACTCTAAACTAGACTGTGTTATGAATATGGTATGACTATGTGAAAGGTCATTCTCACATAATGTAGGTTTTATGATGAAAGGTCATTCGCATCTTAGAAACCTTTGAGCTATATGATATAACGGATTAAGTCCCTAAAGCCTATTTTATGAACTAATGTTAAATAAAGGTTTAAAGATGTTTAAAAAGGGAGTTGGAGCTTAGCACCGAGTGAACATTAAAAATGAGAGTGGGGGCTTCATGTTTAGCAAGTCCGGCTTCCCACAAGAGAACCTTCACGTTTAGCAAGTCCGGGTTCCCAACATAGATGTTGTCTCATGAGATGGAAACCTCCACGCTTAGTAAGTCAAGGTTTTATAGTAGCAATCTCCTTGTTCCGTAACTACGTGCCCCCATAGGTATTAGCTTAGTGGATCCACTAGATAGCTATTATGTACGTAGGTCCTACTTTGGCAAGTAGTACCCTCTATTTTTGGTGTGGGAGTAGAACACTGGATTCCATGTAGCTCACATGGTCTATGTCGGTTATGGTAATGTCTCACGAAAGTTAAGAAATGAACTAAGGTAAGAATATGAACTCTAGTCATGATTTCTTGAAGATTTACTTAGTGTAGGTAGGACTATGGACCCTACTTATGCATTGCACAAGTGGACTCTTAGGGAGGTTATGATTAGGCTCTTTATGTAATGAAGACTGTGGTCTATGTATGTTAATATGAAAGCATGTTAAGGTTGACTTTACTTATGTTAAGACATGAAGTATGATTACGCATGTGAATTACACTTATGACTTCTTAATGAGTTTTCTTAGTATATGTGGGGTATGGGACTCCATGTGTACATTGCACAAGTGAGCTTGTGAATGGGTTGTGAGGGTGGTTTACCTATGATATGAAGTAAACGGGTTATGACTAATGATGTAGTAAATGAATGAGTCCTTATATGATGTTATGAAGTATGCTGGTCTTATGTTTAATGTTAAATGAAGATGTTATGACTTGTTGAATATGATGTGCCTAGTCTATGGTGGCTTCCTAGGAACACTTAGTAGGAGTAGTAATATGGGATGCTACTTGCACATTGCACTAGTATGACTTGGGGGTTGTCTTAGGTGATGGTTCCTATGTGAAGACTATGTGTTATGGTGTGCTTATGACTCTATGAATATATGTGGTTGGATTGATGAAGGTTATATGTAAGTTTACCTTTGGTAACCTTAAGATGATACATTGCACCAAGTATTCCCTAAGGGTTGCTTGAGGAAAGGAGTTAAGATAAAGAGGAAGGTAATGTATTATATGCATTGAATGTGCCTAAAATGTTATAAGTTGCTCTATGTGCTATTATGAATGGTTTCCATGTGTAGGATAATGTATGTGGTTTATATTATTCCTATTGTACTAAATGCTCTTGAAGTTTTTCTAAAAAGGCATGATGCATGGTTTCCAACTAAATGTTCCTTTTAAAGGCATGTTTTGCATGGTTATCATACTTAGTGCATTCTTGTACTAACACCATTCTTATTCATCTTTTTACACCAAGTGTAGGTGGTGGTGGCTAAAGGGCCTTACCTAGAAGTGATGAGCTTGGCTTACTATTCCCAAGTTCGGGTGTGTCCTTAAAGATTCAAGGACCTTTATGTTAAAGAGTTTCCTTAAGTTCAATGTACTAGATAGTAGTTTCTTTTGTATTGTAATGGATGTGTCCCTTTTGTGTTGTAGTTGTGTTTTAAGATGGCTACCTTGAGACGTAGTATTCCGATTTTGTATTAAAGGTTAAATGAGGTGACTTGCTAAGCCTTGTGTTATATTATGAAACACTTTTAAACTTTCCACTATTTTTCTATGATAAATGCTATGATGAATGCTAAGGGCCTGTATAAGACCTCTGAGAGGTCGAATACGCCGGTAACGACTAAGGGGTGCTGTCGGGTTATTACAGTTAGAGAACTACTCTCTAGTGGAATTATCATAATTGACTATGTAAAGTCAAAGGATAGTGTGTTGGATCCACTTACAAAAGGCCTAATTAGAGAGGGAGTTGATAGATTATCAAAGGGAATGGGACTATGGCCGAGGACAAGTCATTGTGGCTGTAACTCTACTTAGAAGACTGGAGATCCCAAGATCTAGGTTCAAGGCGATCAAACAAAGTCATTAATGACGGTTCAACATAGTCAAAATATTTTTTTATGGTCCATTCTTATGAAAAAACAATGCTTAGTAACAAGGATAAAGGCATTAGGACTTTTTAATGGTTTCTAAGTTTGATATAAAGTATATCAAATAGTGTATCTATGGGATAACACATTTAAAAATCACCTATGTAAGTGTGAAGTGTAAGTTGCTTCAAGGAGAATCGGCAAGGCTAGTTCTCTACACACTTATAAACCAAGACGTGTTCATGGCTGAAACGAACAAAACAATGAGAACAAAAAAAAATTCTAGGGTTGATTGTGTGACTTATGTTGTCTAGGTATACACCAAATCTTGATGATTCAAAGATATCAAATCTATCGATTGACCGAGTATATCCGATATATGTTCTCTATGGAAAGTTCAAAGGGAAAGCCACTTATCTAGATGCAATCAATCCTTACTTACGAATCACATAGTTTTTCATGCATACGCTTTAACAATAGCTATTCCCTATTCATGTGGGGGATTGTTGGGTTTTAAAGGTGTGAACAAGAAATGAAGGGTTGTGACTCTCCTGAAGGCTTGCGACATTTATGAAAGGTTGTGTCCTTTCTAATGGATTGTGACCGTTTGGAAGGTTTTGCATTTTCTAAAATGTTGTAACTTTTCTGAAAGTGTCTCGCCTCAAATCCCATTATAACATCAAGATCTACCATTTCTAGCTCAACAAGATCAGCCAATGTATCACAATCACAAACAGTTACAATGCAATTACGATAAACCCTTCTAGCGATAATAGACTCACCAATCGGTGTAGATACTTCAAACGGCTTCACTAATAATTTTGGTGTTCTTTTGAACTTCTTATCAATCAATGGAGGAACATGTGACAATGTAGACCCCGGATCAATTAATGCATATACATTATGTAAAAAGATGGACAATGTACTTCTAACCGCATCCGGCTAGGCTTCCAAATTTTGTCGATCCCCTATTGCATAAGTGCGATTCTGAACTCCACTAGAATTAGCTGCTCCCCTAGCTCCTCTACCATGATCAGTAGGCATCTATCCCCTACCTAAAGAAGGTGTTGATGATGAGGATGCATCAAATGATCTAGTAGGTTGCACCACACCACCCACACCCCTTTGAGGGCAATTTCTCATCATATGACTCGGTGTACCACACCAAAAAACAATATTTTTCCCAAACCGACATGCACCTAAATTATTTCTTCCACATTGTTTACAAGACTGTCGAGGAGGTCTTGATTGGCTCATACTTCCCTAATCTTGGTACCCCACTGTTCGTGAACCTTGGCTTTCACCTCTTTGCCCAAACTAATTTCCCCTAGACTCTTGAAACTGAGCTGGGCAGTAGCTGTAGAGTAGGAAGATGATGGACTAGGCAGAACCGAGGCCTAAACTCACCTTGGGATGGTGTAAACTGCCCCATGGATCTGGTCATCTTAGAATGCCCTATTTATGACTCTTGTGTCCTTCTTCTTTGCCTTTGATCCTCCAACTTTTGCGTAAAAGCTTGCATCCTTGTTATGTCCATATCTTTATTCAACGAAGCAATGGTGCAATCTCTAACCAGATATGAATCTAATCTACCAACTTATCGATGAACGTTATCCTCCATAGTAGCTACTACATTAGGAGCATACCTAGACAAGGAATTAAATTTGAGACTGTATCCTCTCACGCTCATTACTTCCTTGGTGGAGATTTAAGAACTAATCCGCACGGGCCTCTCGGATCTCCAATGGAAGGTAATGGTCAAGGAATGCCTTTTTGAACTCTTTCCATGTAGTTGAAGGTGCATCGGTTCCCCTAGATTGCTTCCAAGCTTCATACCACAATATAGCCATACCTTTTAATCTATATGTTGCTAGCTCGAGCGCTTCTTTACCACTTACATGCATAACATTGAAAGTGCATTGGATCTGATCTATAAAGTCTTGTGGATCTTCATTAGAATCTGACCCGGTGAATGATGGAGGGTCCAAATTAAGGAAGTCACGTATCCGCCTGCCAGCTGCTCTATCTGCACCACTAGTACCTGCAACTAGACCTTCTTGCCTTTGGCTATGGCTAGCAACTATAAGAGTCAATAATTGGACTGCATTCCTCAAATCTTTCTCGGTAGCATTAATAAGGGGTTCTTGGGGTGCAACTTCCCTTCTTAGATCTTCTAAAGATGGAAGGGTCGGGGAAGTTTGTGATAGAGACTCATCTTGAGCCTCACCTTGAACAGCTTGACTAGGTGGTGGTTGGTTGGTCCCTTCTTGGGTAACCACATCTACTCACTTACTAGTACTTTTACTCCTTCTCGTAATCGGCATCTTTGCTATAATAAAACAATTTAGAAATTAGATATGATTTACCTACAACACCGGTTCTATCGCACGATATAGGAAATGAAAGAAAGGAGACAACTCCTACATGTCTCGTAGCCTTTTATTTATAAATGTGATGCACAACACATCCATAAGCAAGACTCTACATAGACACGACTTTGTAGACTCCCTAAAATGACCTGCTCTAATACCACTTTTGTCACACCTCAAATCCCATTAAGACAGACAGGCACCTGATGCCCTAATGGCCCGAGAGAACCAACATGTAACTTGTGCTTACTATGCATATAACTATAATAATCTTGTGACAAGTTCACATAGGATGCAGCGATACGAACCAATATAAGTAGACCCAAAACTTATATACAAGACTTGGCCGTTGAGGCTACAAGTTGTTAAGACGCAACTAAACCATATATATAAGTCTACAAAGCCTCTAAAAGATAGAAAACCTTAGAGTAGGTCGGGATAGACCCCGCCTTACCCTTAACTATGATACAATACCAAAATGAATCTACCTAGGACTCAGTAAAGCTCCGAATCAACCTGGAGCTCACCAAAAGTAGTTGAGTGTCGTGTGCTCCTATTGAAGAGGTCTACTAGCTAGAGTACATGTGCCTGCATCATGAAATGCAGCGTCCCCCGCGAGGGACGTCAATATGAAAAAATGTACTAAATATGTAAGGCAATAACATATATAAAATAAGAGTTCGAATGAAACCAAGTATCAATATATGTGTGTATAAATCAGAACAGAAGACCACCTTTGTTAACTCTTGTGGGATCATGTATGTTACATTCTTGTCTTTACCTTTCTGTGTGTTATGATCTTTATAAGGCATGTGATATGAATGACCAGCTGATCAGTGGTAGAAGAGGATGACCCATGCTAGGCATTTTAACCCCTGGGATGCAGTCCTCGTAATTACACAAATTAGGATCGGCCCATGCTAGGCTTTCGCCCCTGAGATGCCACCTTTCTATACCAATTGGGATCGGCCCATGCTAGGCTTTCGCCCCTGAGTTCCCACCCTTATATACCAATTGGGATCGACCCACACTAGGCATTTTCCCCTGGGTTGCCACCCATAATTATACAGATTGCTTCACTTAGATTCTTTAATCTTTGAAATTGTTGTTTTGGTGGTCATAATCATTTTTGGGAGATACTATAGTTATTCTTGATTGTTAAGGCATGGAAGCTAAGCTCAAAAGGTGTAATCGCCATTGAAGTATTGTTGAAGGACTAGAATATAACATAAGATACTTGGGAATAGAAGATGGTAGAAATCCTAAATAACCCTCCTCATTCTCAACATCAACATAAGGATTTGATATCATGTGGTCCCCTTATATGATCATAAATCCTACTCACATTTGTTCATTTGATATGTCATTTGCATGTCTCGTGTTTAGGTATATTAAAGTCCTTATTTGTATGAGTCATACTTGTGTATCTTCAGTGAACTACATGGTAAAGAAGGGGTTTAATTTTTCATATTATTATTTCATGAACAATATCTATTGATACGCCATGCTAGACTTGTCTATACATGTTTTAGTTAGTCTATGGATTTTGGATAGTCCTATTTACAATGGGAACTCTCGCAAATCTCTGTATGAAATACCAAGATTAACCGAACTATCAGGTGTACCTATCAGTCGAGGACGAATGATCATAAGGGGGGAGGATGTAACACCCCGTATTCTACATTCACTAGTTCTATTTATATGATGCTTATAAATTTCCTTATGGTATATTTATGGACTCAGTTTCCTATGCAACTAGTGACAGTAGAATAGGTTTAAAGTGAATTGTCCGTAGATTTTGATGCGACCCGATTAAGTTGACGTCGATGGAAGTATTTAAACTTGAGATCATAAAGTGGTATTTGAGTCTAAAGTTTAAATTGACATAGTGTATATAAGTTTTATGTTAAGTTAAAGGTATTAATGTCTAGAAATGGAATAAAATATTGAGGTGCTTGCTTGACTTAGCTAAGCTAGTAGGTGACAAGTAGGTGTATCACCTACTTTGACTTATTGACCGGTCCAAAGGACCAAGTAGGTGCATCACCTACTTTGACTTATTGACTAGCCCAAAGGACCAAGTAGGTGCATCACCTACTAAGACTCTTCTGACCATGTAATTGGGCCAAGTACACTACCACTTACATGCATCTGGCCCAAGTTGAGTAGAAGGATAAGGGGAAAATGAACAGCTAAGGCCCAATATTCTTAAGTCCAAAAAGGCCCAATTTAAAAGGCCAAGTAGGTGGGTCACCTACTTGACAATATTTGGCCCAAAATTGGCCAAGAAAGTCAGCCAATGTACCTCCTTTTTAAAAAGGTAAAGATCAGATCTTTTGCTTCATTTTTAACTTGCAAATTTCAGATTATTAAGTTTATCTCTTGGTCTTTCTTGGATTAACACAACAACCCTAAAACACCTTAGGGTTCTTGAATATTGTCCCCTTTTTGAAGTAAAAGTTTGAAGGAGAGTTTCAGTTCTTGAAGTACAAGTTTAAAGGATAAATTTCCAGAAATAAGGCTACTGCCCATTTTTGCCTCTCCTTAAATACAGGTTTGGGGTGGAGAATTTTGTATATATTTGTCAAGAACTCATGGATGGCTATAAATCCTTGAGTTCAATATTCTCCAATTATGCTGAAAGATTTTTGGGGATTGATAACGGTTGCCTTATGTATATTGTTGTTGGGGGAAGCTTGGGTATCTTGGCAAAGGATGTATGAAGTTGTATTAATGTATAGAAGAAGGGTATGGTGGTTCACCATTTGTCTAAGGGTTGTATGGGCCTACTTTCCGTCAAGTGTTTAGATACTATTTTTTGAGGGCCTTAATGTGATTAGCTACTAACATTAGATTAATCATGACTTATATTGTAGATTAGCACAAAAAAGAGAGGTTGAATCGTGATATTTATATTGGTAAGAAAATAAGGTATGTAAGGCTATTTTATTTTCTATTTCTTTGTCATGAATCCAACACTTGTATTACAAAGTAAGCTTTCTAACTGCCCGTGGTAGTGACTGATCCATAATTGCAGTTCCTACTCCCTAGAGCATTAAAGTGAGTACTCTAATATGAGTTTATTACTAAATGTACGTGCTTACTCTATCAAGTATTAGCATGCACGTATCCTAGATTACACATGGTACATATGTTTATATGTTGGATATACAATCTGCCCATATCTTGCCAACTTGCCTCAATTGTCTATTCCGTCATATATGTCATATTTTCACATGTTCATATGTTCCCTTTATTGGTTATTAGTCACATTGTGTTAGACTATAATGTTACCTCACAAGAGCCATACTTGCTCTATTGTACATTTTATATGTACGTACTTGGAATATGTATCCGTCCTAAAGTTGAATCTGCCTACGTTCTCCCTTGTTTCCACGTTCATATATACCTTGTATTTGATATTAGTTAGTGAGTATTTGGCTATCATATAGAGTTCAAATCTCTTGGCTGAATGTTAAATGTCTTCACTTGATATGTGCTTCAATTTGAGATGTCAAAATGCTTACTAAGTCATATAAGCTTCTAAGTATTACGTTGGTGTCACATTTGCTTCCCATGTCATTATTATTATCATCATATTTATGTCTTCTACTACTGGTCCATAGTTTCAAATCTCAACAATGATTATGACCACCAAAACAACAATCTCAAAAGAGTTATGATCATCAAAAGAACAATCTCAATAGAGTTATGAATATCAAAACAATAATCTCAAAGATTAAGGAATCTAAGTGAAACATTATGTATAATTATGGGTGGCAGCCCAGGGGCAAATGCCTAGCATGGGTCGATCCCAATCTGTATAAAAGGGCTGTAGCTCAGGGGCAAAAGCCTAGCATGGCCGATCCCAATTGGTATAAAAGGGTGGCAGCTCAAGGCCGAAAGCCTAGCATGGGCCAATCCCAATTTGTGGAATTATGAGGACAATATCCCAGGGGTTAATATGCCTAGCATGGGTCATCTTCTTCTACCACTGATCAACTGGTCATTTGTATCAAATACCTTATAAAGATTATAATGCACAAAAAAGTAAAGAGAAGAATGTAACATACATGGTTCCATAAGTATAATTAAAGGTGGTCTCTAATCCTTATCTATTGGTATTTGGTTTCACTTGAACTCTCATTTTCTGATAGTTTTTTTAATCTGAATATTTCATTAGTATTATTTATGATATATTCTAGATATAACATATCTTGGGTTCTTTGGTGCATATATAAATTTTCCCCCATTAATTGTTCTAATAGTTTTATATCTTTTATAGATTCTGTTCAATATTGTAAATATTCGTAGTTCATTTTAGTCTAAATTTATTTTTAAATCATACCATTCTATTCTTTCGTAGTCTAAATCATGTAGGTCTATTTCATACCATTGTTTGTTCAATATATCTTTTGATTCGTTATCATTAAATATTTTTTTCCATATGATTCTTCTTAATTCAATTATTTTTATATCTTTAAGTATATATAAGATTAAAGTTTCATAGTGTTTTATCATTTCATCATGAACGTATGTAGTCATGTTCTTTATCATGCAGGTTTTTTATTTCAAATTATTCCTTCCTATCATATTCATAATTGATTAAATTCATATTAGATTATTACGAACTAGATTATCTGTTTATCATGTTCTCCTGTTACTACTAGCATCGTACTTTAGCGGATACTTCCTTCTTATCAGCGCCTCAACTTTGTTTACTCCCCTAAACGGCTTTCCTCGCCTACCGGTTTCAACATTAGGATGGCATAGTATAGAAGTTTTCTCCCTGTTTCCAGTGTGCTAATAAACTAGAAATCATAATTCAAATAATTCAAATACATAATAACTAACATAAATCTATTCAATCATATATATGATATTCAGGAATATATGAAATTAGTTCTGCATATTTTTTGAACAATATATCTTTGCTTCTTGCTTAGTCATGCTATCTGAAATATCTGATTGGATTTCAGATTTATCCATTAACGTTTAAGTATTTAGTATCTTGAGAGAGTTTTTGAAAGGAGAGGTTTATATATTAGGCATTGCCTGCCTTTTCATTTACATATGCCTTCCTTTATATAGAAAGGATTTGCTACTTTACAACCTTTTACAATACTACATGTACATACTACTTAATAATGTACCTATATAGTATAATCAACAACAACAATATACCCAGTGAAATCCCACTAGGTGGGGTCTAGGGAGGGTAGAGTGTACGCAGACCTTACCACTACCTCGTGGAGGTAGAGAGACTGTTTCCAAGTACCTATATAGTATAATAATGTGCCAAATAATATAGTATGACACATCTACTTATGACACACCATACCTACTACTTATGACACACCATACCTTACTTTACACTTGTCCACCATTCCGATCTACTTACTTTAATATGCACATGCATAATAATGCATACTTGACTAATTTACATCTTATCTACATCTTTTTGACTACTTTACATTATTTACTTTATCTTTTTTGCCACTTTGTCTGCTATTTGCATCTTATCTTCATCATCTTCTTTTACTCTAAATCGACATCTGAAATTATGTTATCTTCACCGTTACATTTCAAACATATGTGATCAGGATATTTATGTCCAATTAATTTGCAATATCTGTTTAATAACTCTGTCGAAATAAATCTTGCCTTTAGTGCTCTCGCGTAGGTCGTTCTTCTGGCTTAAGTAATGACAAAATCCAGCTCTGGAATTCATCCATATTTGTTTTCCTTAGCTCCCTTGAATTGGAATAAATCATTAACTGATCTCTTGCATAGTAACTCCATATGGCGTTTCCGTTTAAATAATTATTTGCTAGCTCCTGTATGATAGTTGATATACCAATTATTCTTTTGTTGGCATAAAAACTTGGTATCTCTATTTTGCATATCTCTTCTTGTTGTTCCATGTCCTCGGGTATAATCATATCTTTAGTTAGTCCTATCTTGATAACCTGTATTAGAGGTTTTATTTCCTCCTATAATATATCTGTTGGTGCTGTATAGAATTTTATATAAAATAAATTTCCTTTTGTAACTCTTTTGTATGTGATGAATGCCTTGTGTAGTTCTGGTATTCCACTAACTTCTTCTTCGTCGTATGTGTATACGGTATTTAACAGTCCATAGTTGTAACATGTTCTTACTAAATTAGCGTTAGTTTTTGGCTGTGCAATTAACTTGTTATATCCTTGTAACTTTTGTGTCAACTAATCCTGGTTTGGTTCTTTTGTAGTTGATCTGGGGTTAAGGTTAAAATAAGTTTGACTTTTGTGTATATTTTCGATATAGGTTCGTGTGATGTAGTTATGTCTTTTTCTCATTTTGGTTTTGCAAACTATCTGCGTATGTAGATGTTTGTGGTTCTATGGACATATGTCTAGGTGTCCTTTGGGTAAATAGTTTTTCGAATAGCTGGTTTAAGTTTGAATTTTTATGTTGTTTATCGCTAACTTGTTTACTTGTACCTGCAACTGTATTTAAACAAACATTATGGATTTTAAGGAGTTTCCCATCGTCTCCTTTTAGCTCTGGGTTTTTTTCGTCTTTCGATTGACGTAGCTCCGCATTTTTATAGTCATGCTGCTGACTAGCTTTAGACTTCAGATTATCTTCATTAGTCTTTAGCTTTTGTATCTCGTTTTCCATACTATCCACTTTTGTAGAAAGTGTAGTAATGGCTTTGAGTATCTTTTAATTGTATCTTCTTCCTCAGTCTCAGTCTGAGTAGCTTTGTCGTAATAGGTAGTCTGCAATAACATTCTTATCAGTTTTTATTACTTCAATTGTAAATGTAAAATTTAATATATTTAATACTAATCTCCTTATTTCTTTTGTTGTTATCAAGTCTTGTATTTTTCTTATTAGCCACCATTTTACTTGTGTATTATCTGTTCTTATAATAAATTCGTTATATACAATATATGGTTCAAATGATAATAAACATTTATATACCGAATATAATTCTTTCCTATTTATTTTCCATCCTATTTCTGCATTAGTAAATGTTCCTGAATAATATCTACAGTGATGTTCTATTTTTTCTTCTCCATACCTATATTTTAATACTCCTCCATAACTTTTTTCACTGGCATCTGATTCTACTATATAAGTAAATTTTTTATTTTCATCCGGAAAATATAGTTTAGGTAGGTTCTTACATAATAATTTTATTTTTTGTATTTGTGTTTGGTCTTTCTTATCAAACTGGTATTCTACGTCTTTCTTTAATTTTTGTTGTAATGATTTTAAATTATCTGCTAATTTTGGTATGTATTCTCTTACTTGGTTTACTAGTCTTAGAAATTATTGTAATTTCTCTTTCGTATCTAGCTGTTCTTTTGAGATAATTATTTTTTGTACTATATGCGTTTGCATTTTTATTCCATTTTTATCTATTTGTATTCCTAGGAATTCTATTTGGCTTTTCATTATGTCTGCGTTCTTTTTACTTAGGCTTATGCCTGAATATTCTATAATATATATGAATTTTTCTAATAGTCTTATGTGTTCATCTTGGGTTTTAGAATATAATAATATATCATCAATATATACTACACAATTTTCTAATTGTTTAAAATAGTTATCCATAAAGTGTTGGTATCTACCTGGTGCATTTTTATATCCAAATGGTAATACATTTCATTCATAAAATCCTTGTGGTACAGTGAATGCTGTTAGTTTTTTAGATTCTTCTTCTAATTTTAAGTGATAAAATCCTAATTTACAATCAAATTTGCTAAAATAATTATATCCTTGTATTTGTCTTATCTTTAGTATTTTATTTGGTATTGGATAGTTATATGTCTTAGTTTTTGCATTTAAATTTCTATAATCAATAACCATTCTACTTTTTTCTCTTTTTTGTTCACTATGTTTATTTACGATAAATGTCAGGCTTGTGTGCTTACTATTGTTTTCTTGTATATACCCTTTTTCTAGTAATTCATTTATATGTATCTTAAATTTGGTTAAATCATTAAAGTTATACTTTAATGGTTTTGGGTTATTATACTATTATTATCAATTAGCTTAATTTTTACTTTTGTTTTATGTTTCTCTCATCCTTGTAAAGGATCCTCACTATATAATAATTCTAACTTATCTTGGATTATCTTCACTTTATCTATGGAGAATATAATTAATTCTATTTTAGGGTCTTCTTCTTTTATATTTTCTAATTTTTGTGTAATTTTTTCGCTTCCTTTTATCCATTCTGTTGTTTTTTTATTATTATTATTTACTCGTTTTACTCCTATTTTTTGTTTACACGGTGTTGTGAACCACCAGTATATTTTTGTTATTATGTGTAGGTATAATTTTTCTAAAAATGGCATCCCTAATAGCATATCTTTTGTAGTCAATTCAAAGTTATATATTTCCTCTATAGTTAATATCCTATCCCATATTTGTATTTTTATATTTTTTTCCTTATATGTGATCATGCTTCTTTCATTATTAAATCATGTTACTACTATAGGTGTTTTTAATTTTTCCCACTTATCTTTTGGTAAATAATTGTATTTACATATATTAGCTTCTGCTCCCGTATCTATCATTGGTATATAATATTTGTTGTAATATCCTTCTATTATTATCTTTGCAAGTATATATATTTTCATATTTTTATCATACTAAAGTCCTTTTTATTATTACTCTTTTATTTTCATAATTTATTGTCAACTGTTTATCTTCTAGATTATATTGTTTTACTTGTTCTAGCCATTTTATTTCTAAAGTGATATTTTCATCTCCTTAATATACTTTAAACTTTATTATTATTGGTATTCCTCCAGTGATTATTTCTTTTTCTGTAGTTTCTTCTGTATATGTTAATGTTTTTGGTAGTTCGGGGCATGATTGTTCAGTAGTTATTATTTCATCTTCCGTCACTAATTCTCTTGTAATATAGGTTTCTTCTAATCCTGTATTTATTAATATTAAATATTTTCGTTGTTCCATTATTCCCGTTATGTAGTAATGATGTGGTTTTCTTTCTTCTTCCATTGATTTTTGTGGAGTTTTATCTATTCTTCTTGAGGTACTCATTTTTTATGATATTTGTGGTATTTCACAGTTTATTCTTTTTTATGTGCTTAATTTTTCTTTTACTATTTCTAAATCTTCTTCTATGTCAATCTCATTATAACTATAATCATTCTTATCTATGACCATAACTATTCTTTCAAAGGGGTCTTCTATTTTTATTTTATTTATTTTGTTTTTTGTTGTTATTTTATGTTTTGTTGTTAAATCATATAAGTTTTTATATCTAGCTGTAAATATTTTACTTCCCGGAGCTAGTTCTATTCTTGACATTTTCCAATATAATATTAATGATTTATCTATATTTCTGTCATTTACTGCTACTGAGTAGTTAACACTTATTATAAATTTAAATTTTTTGTATATGAGGTTACCTTTTACTGCGCTTATTATACTTTTTTCTATTGGTTGTATCATCCTATCATCTGCTAAGTATATTTCTATGGGTGTATCTATTCCTTCTCTAAAATATGTTTTTATTAATATTTCCATTCCTCCTAAATGTACATATTTTATTGGATTTTTAGCCTTAATATCTTGTATTTTTTTTATTTATTATTCGTTTGTTTATTATTGGTATTTTAGCCTTTCCTTTGGTGTATTTGCAATCTATGATATGCTCTCTTTGACTTACTACATAGTATTCTTCTTTTTGTCATTTAAACCAATTTCTTATTGTTAGTATTTCGAATATTTTTGCTACGCTTAGGTCTAATTCTTTTCCTTTTATTTGTTCAAATATATTATTATCAAATATTATTTTTGTTCCGCCGATTCTTCATCTTGATATTTTTCTTTAGTTATTATTTGTATATCTGTTTGAGTCATTTTATATAGTGTTCATTAGCTGATTCTGTTAATGAATTATTTTCCATTTCGTCTATTTCGTTTTCTGATAATTCATATATACTATCTTCACTTTCTAATTCATAATCTACGTATTCTATTTGTGTATATTTTTCATTGTCTATTATTATTTCTGATATTTGTTTTTTCTTTGGATTCTTAGGTAGTTTACAATCTCTAGCTATATGTCCTAAATTTCCACAATTATAACAAGTACATTTCGTTAGTTTTCTTTTTGGTCTCTATGGTCTTTTGGTTTTGTAGTTTTTTACATAGTATCTTCTTCTCGGTTTTTTATATTTATATTTTGATCTGTATTTTTTATTATATTTCTTTCTATTTTTATAATACCTATCCGTACAACCAAATTGAGGTGCTGTTTTATTTTTGCAACATGCCAAGTTTTTTACTTATATTTTTTCCATATTTATTTCTTCTTTATGTTTTTCACATAGTTTCATAAATCATCGTTGCAAGAATTTCATTCTAGCTTCTAAGGTATCTATTAATTCTACTTCATTTCAACTTTTTATTATTTTTGAATTAAAAGGTTCTGGTAATTTTGTAAAATATCATTTTCTTATTCCTTTACTTTCTTCTGTGTTATATGTTCATTTATAATAATATTCTCTAAATGCACATGTATATTCATCTATGCAACATATATTACATATTGCTAATTTTGTCATTAGATTCCGATTTATGATTTTTTCTTTATTTTGTTCTTCAACTTCTGTTGTCATACTACTAAATTCATTTCTTCTAGCTACTTCATATTTATATAATATTTTTATAGTTGTAGTAGCTAATTCGCCATTAGATTTTTTATTACTTCTTAGAGTTTTTAAACTTTCATCTGATAAATTTTGTAGCCATAATTTTACTGTTTCTATAAGCATTCTTTCTATATATCCTAGTGTCTCTATTATTATTATTATTATTATTTTGTTATCTATTAATTGTTTTGATATATATCCAATCCATAATTGGATTATTTTATTTATATCTGCTATACAATCTAAATCTAAAAAATCATGTCGTTTAGTTATTGGTTTAGGTTTCCATTTTTTATTTAATCTTTTGTCCCATATAGTTTTTTCTCTATCATATTGTTCATAGTTTTCATTATAATATTTTGGATTAAAAGTTTTTGGGTTTTTTACTCCTGATGTGCTAGGTCATTCATCCATGTCTATGTCTCCTGTATTTACTTCTAAATTCTTTGTATTATCTATGTTTGCTAAAAGTTCTGTATATGTTTCGCTTGTTTTCGAATGTTGTTCTAGATCATTGTCGTTTATTTCATCAACTCTTATTTCGGGTAGATTAGCTTGGTTATTTTTTTCTTTTTCTTCTAATTCATCTTCTAGTTGCAATTTTTCTTTAAATTTAATTATCTCATTTGTTAATTTTATTTTTTGTTCTTTTTCTTTTTGTTTTATTTCATACATTTCTTTTAATATTGCTAGTTCTTTTTCTAGCTCTATTATTTTGGTATTTTTTACTTCTTCTAATTGTTGTACTTCCTTTTTCGCTTGTTGTTTTACTTTTTCAATTTCCGTTTTTCTAACTATTTCTTCATTTTCTTTTGTTATTCTTATCATAGCAGTTAAACTATCTTCTAGTTTTACCGTTTCTTTTTCTAACATTAGACTTATATTGTCACCTATTTTCTTATATCTTCTTCCTAGATTAGAAAATATTATCTTTATTTTTAATTCGTCATAGTTTTCATATGTTTTTCCATCTATTGCGTATTCTTCCTTATTCATTTATAGATTGTGTTGAAGTTTATATTCTAAGTTATTTATTTGTATTTCTAGATATAAAATAGTCTTTCTTTGTGCTATTATAGATTTGTAACAAATTTCTGCAACTATATTACTGTTAAGTCTACTTTTCCTATATGCTAATTCTTGTCTTTTTGCTATAATTATTTCATTAAGTTTTTGTCTATATTCGTTATTCTCGTTATTCATTGTAATTTTAAATATTGAATATATTTATATTCTACTTTAGATATATTATCTATTAATTGATTTAATTTTTCGTTATCAGTTTTTGTGATATTAAGTTGTTTATATTCCAGATATAATTTGTTTAATTTTCTTCTTATTTTTCTTATCTTTCTACTAGTATCACCTACTACCTTAGTTAAGTCAAGCAAACAACTTACTTATTTTATTCCATTTTTTAAATATTATTCTCATTTTGTTTAACTTGGCACTTAACTTTCAACTTTAAGCTCAATTACCACCTTATCGCCTCGAGTTTAAATACTTCCGTTGGAGTTATAACTTGCAGTACACATGCTGAAATGTGCAAGACATCACATCACCTTCTGAGATAGTTTAAACCAACACTAATCATATAAGAAACATGGTCCTTCACCTATACTATAAGGCTATATCAAGTATCACAAGAATACAACAAGCATATGCGTAATATAGGCTGTTACAGAAAGGTTGTCATCTTTCCAAAGAGTTGTGACGTTTACCCTTTGTTGGCTATAAATAGAGAGGCTTTCTCTTATTGTTCTGCATCGAATTCTTCCCTTCTTTTGCATACATTTCTTACAAAAAAAAAATCAATAGATCGTGTCTGTGTGTACAGCTACTTCTTAATGGTTAATCTATTTTATCTTGGGAGGAATTAATCTGTAACCTCGGGTACTTGAGGGGATTAAATTTTTTAAAGACACACGATAGGGTCTGTGGACTCGGATAGTTCTTTGTTTTTTTTCTTTTAATCTTTTATTATTTCTGATTTGCTAATCTGAATACATTAGATAACATTTTTAATCGCATTTGTCAAATTAGTACTATACATAATGTAGTAAAATTCATCTTGAGAATATTATATCTGACTGTAATAAAAAACTATCAAATCAATTAAAATTCTTAGAGAAATAAAAACGAACGGGAGCCTTGAAAAAATTGTAAATTATCTCTGTTTGACCTATAGGTCATGTATTCAAGCTCTTCAGACATTGCTCACATAGGATGCTTAGCGCACTAGACAATCTCATTTTTTAGAGGATAAAGAAAATATTATAAGAATGATAATTGGTGTATATTTGACAAAAAATCTATAGCCATCCCAAGTTTGTGCGGATACTATTTAATCTAACAGTGATCACGTAAGAAATAGTTATTTATCAATTTCACTTCTTAGAGAGGAAAAAAAAGAGTCTGAGTATTAGTTGTTGTATAGACTTTGGCAAAAACCTCTCAAGTCTAAAATTCAAAAAAGTTTTATTAGCCAAAATAAGAGTTTTAAGTATTGTACAGACCTTGACTTCCCAAACAATATTGATTGGTTAGGAAAAAAGTGTTGGTTGGTGTATAGACTTTGCCTTCCAAGTAAAAAATGACAGGTTTTTTTTCTTTCCATCAATTCCAATAATCTAGAAGGTGAATGAGCGTAGAATAAATAACTACATAATAATCATGGAGCAATAGTACTCATATGTCTTGTTGTTTTTCTTTATATCTACGCCTATTCTTCGGGAATGTGCATTGCATATTTATCTTAAGATATTTAATATAAAATATATATTCTAAATCATAAATTTTAAATTGTACATATATTCTTGAGGGACTTTCTCCATGATATAAAATAAAAATAAAAATAAACAAAAAGAGAGTAAAAACTCATAAGTTAAGGTTAGAAAATCTTGCAAATTTGATGCTACTTTAACGACATCTACAGTACTTTAATTTAAAGGTAAATATATGCTATAATGATAGTATTTATCTCCAAAAAAATGACTATCGTGCATGTGAAATAAAAATTAAACTGATACATATATTGAATCACATCATTATCAACTCAAATGCGGTTAAAAGTCATGGAACCTTGCTTGACAAAAACACATAAATAGTATAAAAGTAAAAATAGAAAAACACGAGATGTTAAATACTTGAAATTTAAAATTTAAGAAGGTTGAGGAGAAAACTCAAGAAACTGTGAACATTTTAACTAAACAAAATAGTAGAAACGACTTATTTATAATGAGATTTTATGCGTAGTAGAAAAAACTCAACTTATTATGAGATTTTATGAGTAGTAGAAAAGATCAAATTTATTATGAGATGTTATGAGTAGTAGAAAATAGTAATTTTATTATGAGATGTTATGAAAAGTAGAAAAGACCAGATTTATAAATTAGCTACTTTTACTTTTAAAACAAAAATATTGTATAAATTTTATTAATTATTATTTTAAATAATTGGATTATTTATATGATTTTAAATTAGTGTAGCGGTAAAACGGTAACCCAACATTGCACTTTGAAGCTTTCCACATTCAATAATGCTAGTTCTTGACCACGTGTATCCTATCCTAAATAGTATAAATACTTTAAAAGTTTAAGAATTTGAACTTAAATTAAAAAAAGAAGTCTAACAGAGAATAAACACACAATTTTTTAATTCAAAAATAATAATTATAAACCAAGATAAAGGAATAAAAAATCGAGCCCACTGAACCTCTTTGGAAAAGTCAATAATTATGAAAAAAGTTACAATTCTTTGAAAAAAGTCACAACCCTTCAATATGAAAAGGTGGTCTGTTATGGAGTGTTTTTAAGTTAATAGAGTTATGTGTGTTTTTAATTGGGGTATTATAGTAATTTAACATTCATGTTAGGATGTGTTTTAAGTTAAGATTGTTATAATAATTTAACATTCAAATTGAGGAGTTTACGCTTTTAAGGTAGTACTAGTTTTTGGGAACGATCGCTGCATGTTTATTTCAAAATGTTTTATATAAATTTTATATTGCAAAATATTGTTTTTGATAATACATTTATCATTGGACTTTTTGTGCTATAAAATTAAAATCAATCGGAAAATCCAAAAAAAAAAGTAACGGTGCTTAGTTTGAGGTTAGACAATCTTGCAAGTGTGATGTTACTTTAGTGACATATATAGTACTTTTTAAAGATAAATGCATACTCAACCATACATAAATATGCGTTTAATAAAAGTATGCAGCTCATAAATTTAACTATTATGCATAAAAATAATAAACTAATACATATAGTGAATTACATCATTATCTCCTGAAACTGAAGATGATGGAAATGAAAACTCAAGAAATTGTGAATAGTTTAGCCCGATCAAAATAATAGAAAAGACTACTAATTAGCAAAATATGTGAAGAGTCTCAATTTATTTAGAGATGTTAAGAGAAAGAGAAAAGACCTCATTCATTTTGATATATTTTCAGGAGCAAATATCTTACTTCATCATTATCTTTTATAGAATCTTCAATTTATAAAAGTTTGACACGTTATCATGATATTGTCTTAACAATTATAGATAGTTTTCTTGAGGTATGCATAGGATATGTGAGTAGAAAACATCAACCCATAATCAACACTTTCCAAAACTTTCCACTTTTCAACCTATATAATCAACACCCATTATTAAAAATAAAAAACTAAAGCATTAAAAACCTGGGTTTCCTCCCAATAAGCGCCTTAGTTAATGTCATGGAATGACAAAAATAAAAATTTAAGGATCATTCTTCAGGTTTGCCAAGGTATCACTTGGTAGTCCCCCTTTGGGCCTTGGATTCAAATGAGAAGAAATTTGACCCATTTGGGTCTCCAACTGCTTGATTGACACGGAATGAGAGGTGACCGTCTAATCATCCTTTATCTCATTCAACACTTTTTCCGACCCTTCAACTTTGCTGAGAATACATGAGAGCATTTCTTCAGTATGGACATTTTCAGACTCCTTAGGATTTTGTCTCTTATGGGGTGGGACGTACCTATCCTTGTCCCCCTCTCTTTCCTTCCAAGTAGAGTTACGATCAGGCCATTCTCTGTCACGGTCTCTCCATTCCTCATATCTATTCTAACCCGAATTTCCACCCGGCCTTGGACAACTTAAACGATAACCTCCTCCATGATTAGCTAGGAAGTTCACTTCCTCATTGTACAATGCTTCAAATTGTGCTTCATCGCGGTTAACTCCACTAGCACCCACAACATTAACTCTCTTCATACCACTGCTCATCACATTTTTTGCCAATAGATCCAGCTGGGTCATCATTTTGGCCATGTTTTGGTCTCTCTCTTGATCCTTTTCGATCTACTCTTTTGTCATTTTAAAGGTGAGAGGAGAGACTTGGTCTTCACGAGTGCACCATGCCCTATTGATCTTGGTCATGCCATTAAGGAGGTGAGACACTACTTTATAGAGTTGTTGCATTATACCTCTAGGAACAAGTTGATCAGCAACTCCTTTGTTCACCGAATCAAGGCTCCTATAAAAGTACTACTGCAATATATGATTTGGCAGCCCGTGGGTTGGACATTAAAGTACCGTCTTCTTAAACCTCAACCATGTTTCATGGATAGGTTCACCTTCAAAGCATTTGATACCTTGGATAGTATCCCTAAGCATCATCAACCTTGACGGGGGAAAGAATCTCACATGGAATGTTGTAGTAAGCTCATTCCAAGAAGTGATGGAATCCCTTGGCAACTCTACAAACCATTTACTAGCCTCACCCATCAAATAAAATGGGAACAACCTGAGACGGACTAATTATTGTGATACTTTCTTGAATGAGAAAGGATTACAAATGTCCATGAAGTTTCGAATATACTCATGTGGGTCTTCGTAATCCAATCCTTCATATAATCCCTTAATTTGTAGGAGCTGTAGCATTGTTCTTGTAACATGGAAGACGACATTCCCTTCAGTTGGAGGTAGACGTATTGCTCCCACACCACCTAATGAAATTGGGTAATTTACATTTGGGTCATTTACATCATTGAGGTTCCCAATATAGTCTTGGTTGCTCACTTGGCTAGCATTACTCCCGTTTACGCTCATCTCTTCCTTTGTTCAACACAAGTAACACAAAATAAAAACTAAAGTAAGTCAATTCAACTACAACCAAAGAGATCACCATTAAACTTCAATAAAAGAATTTCAAACAACATCACTCCCCGCCATCGGCTCCATTTTGATTAACGTTTCAAGCACACCTCATCCAATTCTACGTGCACACAATCGTTAAGAAGTGTAAAACCTAATAAAGAGTTGAGGTCGAATCCACATGGAGCGGTACATGTTCAAATTCAGTTATAAAGTACAAATCTTGTCTAAATATTTATAGGAATATAGGTTATTGAATAAGACGTGTAAACAAGTCTAAAGAGGGTGACACAAATGTCATATGGGGGGGGGGGTTGGTTTGCAATTATCAGTTATAACCCAATAAAAAAAGAATGAAATAACAATATAGAGAGGAATTCTTGGGATGTGATTGATTATAGGAAAATTTCGCTATATGGGTAATTAAAACTGCTAATAAATAGCTAAATATCAGTGGGTAGGTTGGACTATGATTGAAATAGCTTTCTCTCGAAAAACTATTTCGATTCAAGTGATTTCTCTTGAACATCAACAAGCTTAACAAATATGAACAACCAACAACCTTAATAAATCTTCTCTCTCTCGCATGATGGGTAGGATTCGGTTTAAGATTCACTCTTTCTAGATGAACCCACATCAACCCATTACCTACAAACCATTAATCAAAAGCTTTGGTTCAAAAACCTCTCTCTCAAGCAAGCTAATAACTCAAAATTAGAACTGCATTTGCAACGACAATTCATAGATAAAAACACAACTAATGATTAATCCCACTTCAATATAGCATTTAAATTAGTAATAATCAACACCCATAAGCTAATTCAACCCATAATCACAAAATCGTACCCCAAGAATTGGGGTTTTAGTTAAACATTATAAATAGATAAAAACAATTACCAACTAGATTATCCATTAATTGGGTAATAGTCTCCAAGCCTTTACAATGTTTTCCAAATGGTAAATTCAAAAACCCACTTGTAAATCTTGAAGTTTAAGCCTCCAAAAATCTTCAAAGTCTACAATGGAACTCTAAAACTCAAAAGAAAACTCTACTCAATGATAGCAAGATCCTAAATTTTTAGTTCAAAATTCAATTTATAGTGGCCTAAAATTTGGCCTGTAAAGCCATTAGGTGAGGTAAGTCGGGCTCGCCAAGTGGTTTGGCGATCTGCCCTTTGCTCTTTTCCATCGCCATTTTCCATTGGTTCTCAACATCCCCAAGTCCAGTAAACTTGGGTGATCCATTTTGTCATCACAGAATCGATCGGCGTTTTGTCGACTGCCCATTTCTTTCGCCGACTTGGTTTTTTTCCTCACGGATGGAACACTGGAAACTTAGGCGGTCTGAAAAGCCACTCGACGGTTCACCAGGTGGTCTTGGCGATCACCATGATTGCTTTGGTCCACTTCTTCATCTTGTTTTGTTCCTTTTTTCCTGTTAGTGTCCTTGCTTCGCCTCTTAGTCCACATACCTGAAAATCAAGGCTTTAACATCAATTTATAGCATAAATTAAGCATTTGAGGACACTAAAACTATCTAAACAAAGCCCTAAATGAGTCCAAATCTCAGACTCATCATGGCCCCAGCTAGAGGCCAATCTAGAGAGGACTCCCGAGATACACATGTTGAGAATCAAGAGGACCAGGTTCGTCTTGAGTATGTAGCAACTCCCTTGATAAAATGCATAGTTAAGGATGGTGAGTGTGTTAAAGAACTTCTCTACGGGGGTTAGTACAACAAGCACACCACATGGTTCTCAAACAAGGGTAGGTGCTCAAACCCCAAAGTTGCGTTAGGCTCTAGTTATTCACCCATTAGTGGGTCCCGCACCAGCAGTTGTAGTACATATTAATCTTGAGTTACTCTTGACAGTGGATGACTAACTTACATATGAGGATGCTCACAAATTTCTGACTATATGGCATGAGTATCAAGAGGCGGTGGGCATGGTTGATTCACATGGTGTTCGTTATGTTTCACTCTAGCTCGAAGGACCTGCTAGAGAGTGGTTGAGGATGTATATGGGGTCTAGTCTAATTGGATTTCCTCATGTTACTTGGAATATGTTTTTTGGTGCTTTTCTTGACTGCTTTATCCCTTGAACCATGATATATCAAAGACGTTTCAGATTCGAGGATTTGAGACAAGATAACTTATAAGTTACAGAGTATGAGGCCCATTTTTGTAAGTTTGCTAGGCATGATATGTCCATTGCTCCAAATGAGGGGGAAAAGGTCCCCTAGTTCATGAGAGGGATTCTTTTCAGTCCATTGTGAGTACGGCCAAAGAGGCAGAATTGATGGTGAGAAAGGAGTCTGGGGACCGTGTGAGGGCCCATTCAAATAAAGAACCCAACTTGTAAGTTGGGGTCGATACCACGAAGAATATGGTTCATACTTAAACTTAACTCACTATTATCTCCGTTTAGTCAAACTATTTATGAGAAAAGTAAACAGGGGAGATTTTGTAAATAAGTAACAAATTTGAATGCTTAAGTAACAAGTAAACAAGATTTGCAGTTTGAGTTATCAATATAAGATGAAGACTAGGGAAAACGAAGTAATCCTAATAATAGTAATCCTATCCTAGTGTTTGATATTAATGTTTGTAAATTAGGTATCCCTAAGTAATTGTTCCTCCAAGTAGGTAATTTCATCATGCAACTTGGTCCGTCTACAGGTGTATGCTTTATTAACCCTTACCTTTACCCCAGATTAGTCATCGTATCAATTTAGTTTAGTTTTCACCCTCATGTCAATTGATATCAGACTATTAGATAGTGGGAAATCCATAACTAAATCTTTGTTGTTTAATCCTTTTCTCATTTGTTACCCCTTTGGTAAGGTAAGGAGGAACAAGGCAAGTTCTAATGTTTTCAACCATTAAAAAGACTTCTAAATGAAAGGATTAACAATTCATGCATAAACACTATTCAAGAATTACTTAATTCTTATTCATACTTTGTTAATTTCTCATGGTTCCCACAACCCTAGTTGTGGATTTCACTAATCTTGCTTGAGAGTTCACAATTCATAATAAGTTTTACATAATTCATCAACTTACAATTAGAATTGATGAAACGCAAATTTTTGTATTGAAATTCAAAGTGAAAATTGTATAAATCAACTTCCGAAAATTAAATTGCTAAGAGTTTGAAAAATAATCCCAAAAGACCAAGAGCTAAAACCTTACAATAATCTCTAACTCTCAACAACATAATTTCCAACTAATATTTGTAGAAAATAAATCCTAAACCAACTAGGAAACAAAATAAGGAAATAACAGCTTCAGACGCGGTTTCTGTTGACGGCTCGACCTACGGACCTTGGTCACCCTTCGTGGTTCAAGACTTGAGCAATAATTTAGGACCTTCAAACGAAAACTCCACCTATGGTCCGTGGAGTGGACTACGGTCTGTCCTGTAACTCCGTGGTTTGACTAATGAAAATCATTTTTGACCAAGACCTACAATTGTCCATCTATGGCACGTCACTGGACCTACGGTCCATGGTTGGCTCCGTCAGTGGCCTCTTCTGCATTTTTCAGCTCGTATCTTCATCAACATCATCCAAGCCTATTTCCTACAAGAATTACACAAAAAAGATTATTTCTAATAACAAACTAGCCCAAGACACACAAACAAACTTTAAGTGAAATGCACCAAAAATATCGTAAACTCACGGTATATCAACACCCTAAACTTAAACTTGTTGTTTGTCCTAAAGAAACACACTAAACTCTAGACGACACTTATGTAGAGGCAAACATACAAACTCAAGCAATCACATGGCTTTCAAAATCAATTCCATCACTTAGTGCAAATCACTTCATCTAGACTAAACCAGCTAACTCATGAGTCATGTGGATCAAAACATGACATAGACAGACCAATATACATCACAACATACACTTTTTACAATCACCAAGTAACCAACTCTCAAACAATGTGACTAGTGCCCTCACTTCAAAAGAAATCCTTTTGCACACAATAAATCTGAATTTCAAGTTTAAAGATTCATTCAACACTCACGTTCAGACTCCCCAAACTAGTCACTAGGATCACTATATGACTTTCTTAGCTTGTAACATAGGCTCAGGGTCAGGTAGGGTACATTTGGGTACTTTTTGTGATTTACTTCCCTTCTTGACAGTACATTGGCTTTTTACCTTTTCTCTCAACCAATTCTTGACATCTTTTTATTTTCTGCTCTTTTCCTTGCTTTATCTTTAGTACTGATGTGACTTTGACTTAATCACTCTTAATTTTCACTTTTTTTTTCTTTTATCTTTTATTTCATCTTTCTTTGTTTTTCTCAGCATCTTTATCATTCTTCTTTTTGTTTCTTTTAACTTCTGTCACATTTTTTTCTTCAGTTTTTTTCTTCCTTCTACACACTACTCTTTTCATACCTTTTCTTTCGGTTTCCTTTTTCATAGCAACCCTTAACTTATGTATTTTTCATGAGTTAAGGTGCATACTATTTGATGTCGGACCAGGGTCAAGATTAAGGTAACTTGTTGAATTAGCCACCACCCTCAACTTAGGCTTTTGGCATAAGTTAAGGTGCACATGTCCAAGTAGGGACCAGGGCCAAAACAATCCTTTTAGGGAAGGTGAGTTAGGTGAATTGAAATAAGTGGTATTCGTTAGGCTCAAACATTTGGATCAAAGGGGAGCATTTATTTCTTTTGGTGAACTTTTAAGCTTAAGTGGACTTATTTGAACAAGGGCCTATGATCATTTCCCAACTTCTAGCCTAGATTATCTTAGCAGGACCAACGGGGAAAGTTCTAGGCTGTCACATACTGCATGAACATTCAAAGTTTACTTCCACACACTTGACACATTGTTTCATTATAGGATTATTGAATTACCTAGTTCAAGTTTTAGCTTAAGTCATGCTATCATACTGGTTCCTTATCATGTCATATGAAGATCTAACACATTCAACTCATCCAGCCTATAGATCTAGCACATTTCAAAATATTTTGGACAGGTATCATTTCATGCTCTTATGCCATCATGCTTTTATTCTTCTACTTACTTCTACAAATACATTCCTAAACATGCACAAAATAAAATGTAAAGCATAGGGTGAAGCATACTTGTGGCGCAAATGCGTCGAAGACCTATCAAGAAGCGGGTGGGTCCAATTTTCCGGAACCCTCTGGATCAATATTAGGGACGTCATCAGTAGCACCCTCACTAACAATTGGAGCACCATTAGTAGTAGTCCTCGAACCAAAAGGTCCAACATAAACCTCTTGGGTCCGCTGATACCACATCTCCTCATCAATAATGGACTGCCTCCAACTGCTAGCGCTTCTTCTTTCTCAATCGTCGAGCCTCCTTGTGTCGAAAGTTTGATCGAAGTGGTGGCTCTTTCCAACTGCATGGAAAGGATCGGGTGGTGGCATAGTGTTGCCAAAGAGGGAAGTCATTACCACCACATCCTCCTCAACATCATGCGAAAACTCCAATACAACCTCAGCAAGGGCTAACAGGGCATCAACATCAAACCGCAACCTAGCCAACTCCGTCTAAAAAGTGGTCACATCGATAGTATGGGCAGGCCTCTCAAAGACTCTCAACTCGTATGCATCAAGGCGCTTGTTGACCACCTGAATCTTTGCATCCATCATGCGCTTTATCCTAGCCTCAAAATCCTCCACAGATCACTGCATACATAGCCTCATATGCTGCAGCAGAGTGGCCATCTAGGTATCTAACTTCTGGACTGGGGCCAGAGGAATAATAGTGGACCCTGAAGAGGTAGTGGCACAAAAATTTGATATACCCAAATTACACCTCCCTAAAGAAGTATAAGCGGTCGTTGTCAAATAAAGAACCCAACTTGTAGGATGGGGTGAATCTCACGAGAAATATGGTTCAGACTTAAACTTAACTCACTATGATCTCCGTTTAGTCAAACTATTTTTGAGAAAAGTAAACAAGGGGATTTAGTAAAAAAGTAACATATTTGAATGCTTAAGTAACAAGTAAACAAGATTCACAGTTTGAGTTATCAATATAAGATGAAAACTAGGGTATATGTGCTCCGCATAAGCTCTTAACGCAGTAATCCTAATAATAGTAATCCTATCCTAGTGTTTGACATGGAAGGTTGGTATGTTAGGTATCCCTAAGTGATGGTCTTCCAAGTAGGGAATTTCACCACACAACTTGGTCCGTCTACGGGTGTATGCTTTACTAACCCTTACATTTACCCCAGATTAGTCATCATATCAATTTAGTTTAATTTTTACCCTCATGTCAATTGATATCAGACTATTAGATAGTGGAAAATCCTTAACTAAATCTCCTTTGTTTAATCCTTTTCTCATCCGTTACCTTCTTGGTAAGGCAAGTAGGAACAAGACGAGTTCTAACGGTTGCAATCATTAAACAGAATTCTAAATGAAATGACTAACAATACATGCATAAACACTATTCAAGAATTACTTAATTATTTTTCATACTTTCTTAATTGCTCATGGTTCCCAAAACCCTATTTGTGGATTTAGCTACTCATGCTTGAGAGTTCACAATTCATAATTAGTTTAAAAGAACTCATGAACATACAATTAGAATAGATGAAACCCGAAATCTTTAATTGAAATTCAAAGTAGAAATTGAATAAGCCAACTTCCAGAAATTAAATTGCTAAGAGTTTGCAAAATAATCCCAAAAGACCAAGAACTAAAACCTTACAATAATGTCTAACTCTCAAAAATGGAATTTACAACTATTATTTATAGAAAATAAATCCTAAACCAACTAGGAAACATAATAAGGAAATAGCAACTTCAAATGCGGTTTCTGTTGACAGCTCGTGATTATTTTATCAACTACACCTCACCCGATAGTAGGTGTAGACAATTGTTAAGCAGCATAAACCCATCAAATGAGTTGGGGTCAATCCCACAGCGAGTAGTTCGATTTTGAATTCAATTATGAAGTTATAACAGTAATTTCAATAGTTGAAGGAATACAAATTATCGAAAACTTTTAATAAAATTAGAAGGGTGACAACAATGTCATGTAAGGTGTTTTTAGATGAGAAAGCTACCACAACAATTAACTAAGAATAATCAAATAAGTTGAAGATACTTGGGGGATTGACCAACTAATTGTTAAACCTAACTCAATGGGTGTTAATTGATCACCAAAAGTACTAACTATTCGTGGGTAGGATGAACTTTAGATGAGACTCTCGAACAACTACCTCGTTTCAATTGAGTTATCTTGAACCTCAATGTGCTAAATATGAAAACCAACCCATAACCTCACTACATCCACTCTCTCAAGCTAGATACATAGAGTGAGTCTTGGAATTCACTCTCTCGAGTTGAACCCACCATGACCCAATGACTACGAGTGCCAACTTATCACCTTGTTTTACACTTCTTTCTCAAGCAAGCATAAAACACTAAATTGTACTGAAATAAACATTCAACATGGCAATTTAACCACAACAATAAATCATACGCACTTCAAATTAGCACTTCAATTGATAATAACTAACACCCATTTAGCAGAATTTAGTAATTAATCACATTGTCAAACCCCTTAGCATGGGGTTTTAGCTATTCATCATAAAAGAAGAAAATACAATACCTACTACATGCTCCATAGCTGGGTGTTGATTTCGCAAATCTTAAAATGAATAAAACCTGTTTCTATTACAACACCCACTTGAAATCTCTCCCAAAATGTCTTCCAAAAAAACAAGAATTGTGTTTTTTTCTCTCTATTTCGTTCCACAATGACTGTATGCCCTCTCTCTTCCAAAAATTGATTTATACTGATGTGAGATTCAATTTTTTGGGGTTGGTTAGCGAGGAAAGTTGGGCTTCACCAACCAGCCGGCGATTCGCCAATCGCCTCTGTCCATCGCCTTCATGCTTCATGTTTTCATCCAACATGCATTGTAACTTTAGGCGTTCTATATAGGGATCACCGATAACTTCCGCTATGTGCCCTTTCTTCCTTTGGATAGCCAATTTGCTTGCATATTTACTACTCATTCAGTGCTTTTGGCGTACAACCTTTCTTCGCCGATCAATTCAGTGACTCTACGATATGGAACACAGTTTATCCAAATTTCTCTCATTTTAGACATGGTGTACTGTAAAATTAGGTGGGCTAGGAGCCACTCGGCAGACCACCGAGTGGCTTTGACGATCATCACAATCAATTTTCTCTATCTCTTTAGCTTGCTGGTTCTTTTATGTTCGTTGTTATCCTTGCTTTGCTCCTTAGCCTGTAATGCTGAAAATCAAGGTCTTAACATGAGTTTATAGCATAGATTAGGAAATTAAGGACACTAAAAACTATCAAACTAAGCTCCAAATGAGTACAAACTTCAGACTGATCAACACCCCCAACTTAAACTTTTGCTTGTCCTCAAGTAAAACTCAAGATCAGCAGTTCAAAAAGGATGTCCCAAACACTGCTATGTAAGGCTCAACAAGAATGCACACAACAAGGTTGAAATTACTCGTACAATGATCAGTTGTGCACTCAAAGATTCAGATTGTGACTTACCATTATAAAAAATGCTTAAGTTCACAATACTTGCTACAAATGCAAGTTCAAGCTGACCAAAGACACTCAAGTGCCCTAATAACAAAGACGATTCCATAATAACACAAAATATCTCAAGTGTTTAAGGTTCCGGAATCGCACCCAACTCTCACACTCAAAAAGGTAAACACATGCTCACTTCACCCATATGTTTGCCCTTATTTTTCAATCGACAATCGTTTCAGCTCACTTATGATCACAAATGTCTTTTCAAGGCTTATAACAGGGCTGGGTGTAAAGGTATGTTCATTTATGCTTAGTGGAATCTACCTTCATGAAGTATGGTCTGAATATCACTTTCCTCCTTTTCTTTAACATTTCAAACATGCTTGTAATCCATCCCATTATTCAATTCCATATGAACTACCGGATACACCATTTCTTTTGCAAAATACACTACATTACTACAAAAATTTTCCCGACTTTTTTCTTTTTTTTTCTTCTTTTTCATTTGGTTTTCTCTTTTTTCTCTCTTTATTTTTTTTTTACATGGAGGGGTTCCATCTTTTTTCAAAGCCATCACTAAAGGGGGATTTTTAACACTTCTTGGCTTTCCTTCTCTTTTCACCACACCCCCAACTTAGGCTTTTGGCCTAAGTTGGCTATTCAAACAAACCATACTTCCTAAAAGTTATTGGTTAATGGATAAAGAGAAGTCTTAATTGCTCAAGCTTCTTCCAAGAAAAGGAGTAAGGTTCAAGAGGGGTCAAGAAAATTTGACACATCTCACAAGGTTGGCCACAAAAGAGGTCTACAGTCAAATAGTTTCACTTTTCAAAATTGTTGCCTAAGATCATTTCAAGTGCTTGCATCACTCAATCAATCAGACCAATGGGGCAAATTCTAGGTATCCTCACACACAATGTTCAAAATAATGTCATCACACAAGGCATTGGTACCACTATGAAACAAGACTCCACACTTTCTAGCTAGTGTGCAAAGTTCATCACAAGAGATTCATTTGACAACCGGCTAGTCATAACGAGATGATAAAAGTTCACATATTGTCTATGTAACTTCATTTGCCTGATCATAGCCGCACATTCATTTTGTTCAATTCAGAGTGCTATTCAGGTCATCGGTATTAAGCATACCTGACACTTGAAAATTTTGATAGAACAACAGACCCCTACCACTCCCACCAAAAGCATCTAACATTGTCCTCAATGTTGGCAGAGAACAAATACTACACAAGATAAACCAAAAATGACAGCAATAAAGATAAAGTACTGGCACTCAAACAAACATAGTAGGGTGAAAATGAATCTTCACTAGGCGGCCATTTGGCAAAGAATTGTGGTGATTGCTGAACCAATCGACGAACTGCCAAGTTGCATGAAACTCACTGAAATACCCAACATGTAACCACTCCATTTTGGGATAAGACGACAGACAAAGGCAGGTCCACTGATTAGCATCGGCGTATCGCCTAGTGTATGTGAAGCCTCGCTGAAAGTTTCAGGACTCCAACCTTTTGGGGAAGGTGCAAAGGGCAGAGAAAGTTGGGTTCACCCAATCATTTCGGTGCATCGTCGAGTGGCGTTGTATTTCACCCAATATTCCAGTATCTCAACCCACTGTTTATGCCACAAAAGAGAGAAAATTCGTGATCGCCGAACCCACTCGATGGATCGTGAAAGGAGTCTTTGCATCGCAGAATCACCCACACCTGCACATTTAACACATATTATTCAAAGCAACTATTACTTGGGTTGCCTCCTAAGAAGCGCCTAATTTAACATCGTGGTACGACATGGAAATACTTTCAAGTATCTTCCAAGTACACAACTTCAATCACTGAAATTTCATGGCATTCTCCAAAATATAACTTAAAGCATTGCCCATTAACCTTGAAGGCATGAACCTCTTTACCTTCAGCTTCAATGGCTCCATTTGCAAAAGCGCGTGTCACTCTAAATGGACCTGACCACTTTGATTTGAGCTTTCTCGGAAAGAGTCTCAGTCGAGAATTGTATATCAACACCAAATCTCTAACTCAGAACTCCCTCATAAGAATTTTAGAATCGTGCCACTTCTTCATCTTCTCCTTGTAGAGGGCTGAACTCTTATATGCCCTAAACCTGAATTCATCCAATTCGTTTAGCTGATCTACTCTTCCTTTTAAAGACTTTACCCAATCTAGATTTAAAGACTTTAATGCTCATAATGCTTTGTGTTCCAGTTCAACTGGTAAGTGACAAGATTCCCAAAAGGTAGCTGATATGGGGACATGCCAATTGGTGTCTTGTAGGCAGTGCGATATGCCCAAAGAGCATTATCTAGATTTCGAGACCAATCAGTCATATTTGCATTTACAGTCTTAACCAAAATACTCTTAATCTCGTGATTCGAAACCTGCACTTGGCCAATTGGTTGAGGATGATATGGCATTGCCACTTTATGTCACACCTCGTATTTACTAAATATGGATGCAAACAACCTTTTTCAAAAATGTGAACCACCATCATTAATAATAACTTGAGGTATGCCAAACCTAGCAAAGATGTAGCGCTTTAAGAACTGAATAATACTTTTCCCTTCGTTGTTGGGTAATGTCACAGCTTCCACCCATTTAGAAACATAATCTACATCCATTAAAATGTACTTATTACCAAATGAGCTAACAAATGGACCAATTAAATCTATTCCCCAAACATCAAATGACTCAACTTCCAAAATAGGCTTAAGATGCAACTTATGCCTTCTGGGCACCCCACCTTCTTTTTGGAATTGTATACATTTCTTTACCAATTCATGAGCATCTTTGTAGCAGGATGGCCAGTAGTAACCACTTTGAAGAATTTTAGTGGCTGTACGCACAATGCTATGATGACTACCCACCTGTGAAGCATGACAAGCGTAGAGAATTTCATTGAATTCCTCTTCAGGTACACATCACTTAATAATATGGTCTGCACATTCTCTGAATAAATATGGCCCATCTCAAAAGTATTTATTGACATCGAACAAGAACAATTTTTGTTGATGGAAGTTCAGGTTCTCTGACATCAGTCCACACACTACATGGTTAGCAAAATCAGCATACTAAGGAGTTTTTTGTAGAGTGACGGTGAATACCCGTTCATTAGGAAATGAGTCATTGATGTTTACCGCCAGCTCTTCATTCTCCTTGCCATCAAACATGAATAGATGGTAAGCCACCTGATTTTTACAACCTCTTCTATCTTTGACTTCAAAGTTAAATTCTTGCAATAATAGCACTCACCTTATCAAACTTGGCTTGGCATCTTTCTTTGCCATTAAATAACGCATAGCCGTGTGATCAGTATGAACAAACACTTTAGTGCCTAGCAAGTATGCCCGAAAATTTTCAAATGCATATACCACCGTAAGTAATTCTTGCTCAGTAACCGTGTAGTTACGTTGAGCACCATTCACGATTTTTCTTGCATAATAAATGGGATGGAATAGCTTATTGTGTTTTTCCCCAACACAAAACCTAGTGCCGTAGCAATTGCATCACATATAACTTCGAAGGGTGCTAAACAATTAGCACTAATGATAATTAGGGTAGAGATTAATTTCTCATTTAAGAACTTAAAGGCTACCATACTAATTTCACGTATCAGGACACTTCTTCCAAAACTATGTGCCAAAGATCGTTAGTCAGTAATATAACCCAACTAAGTGAGTTGGGATCGAATCCCACAGGGAGTGGTACGCGCTTAAGATTCAAGAGCCAAGTACAAATATGTTCAAGTCAATCATAGGTAAGAACATTTACAAATAAAAGCATGGTTTCAAATCAAGGGTGACACAAGTGTCAAATATGAGGGTTTTGATTGTAATTATCAACTACAACAACAATAATTAACACTAAGGAACAAGTAAAGACACGGGTTCTTGGGATGTGATTGGATTATAGGCTAAGGTAGACAAATGTGTGATTGCAATTGATAGTAAATAGCTATAAATAAGTAAATAAGCTAGACTTTAAAGAGGATTAACTTTCTCTCGAATAGTTTACCCCAAATCAAATTGGTTTCCCTCGAACACCAATAAGCAACAATTAAGAGTAGCCTTCACTTCAGTCCATTCACTCTTTCGAGCTGAATGTGTGGAAAAGGGTTTAGGATGCACTCTCTTGAGCTGAACCCATGAAAATCCAATACCCACAGACCATCAAATTAGAAATCTTGATTTTTAAACCTCTCTCTTGAGCAAGCCAAAAACACGAAGTTAGAATTGAATTTGCAACTACAACTCTTTAAACATCATAAAAAGATAGAAATCGTTACGAAATTGTGTTTCCATCAACTGTGTACGATTAATTTTGTCTTTACAAAGGTCAAGGTTGAAGAATCTCAAAGACCCACTTCCAATTTCTCAAAAATGGAAATCTTCAAATTTTCAAAGATAAGGAAAACATTGTCTCCAAACTTAGAGTTCTAAAACTTCCAAAAACTGATATTCTGATAACTGATCACTGATAACTCATACTAAACTAAGATTTTAAAAATGTATTTATAGTCGCCAAAAATATGTTGCGAAGGACAATTCGGAGCAATAAGTTGGGATATCTGATCTGCTCGGTGATCCACCCTTTGGTCAATTCCATCACCATTTTGCTTTGGCCTTCAACATCTTTAAGTTCTGTAACTTTGGGCAATCTAGCAGTGCATCGCTGAACCATTTGGCAACTCGCTGACTGCTCCTTTCTATCGCCAACTTGATTTTGTCCTTCAGGGCTTAGCACACTGGAACTTTAGGCGAGATTATGGCCTTTCGGTGACTCGCCCAATGGGTTAGACGATCATCATGCCCTCTTTTCTTCAATCTTTTAACTGCCTTGTTCCTTTTTGCACATTAGTGTCCGTGCTTTGTTCCTCATTCCAAATACCTTAAAATCAAGGATTTACATTAGTTACTGGCATGAAATATACATTTGAGGACACTTAATCTATTAAATTAAAGCCCTAAATGAGTCCAAATCGTGGACTCATCAACACCCCCAACTTAAACTTTTGCTTGTCTTGAAATAAAACTCAAGTTCAGCAGTTTAAAAAGGATGTCTTAAACAGTGCTACATAAGACTCAATCATGAATGCACGTAAAAAGGCTTAACTTACTCATGCAAGGATCAATTGTGCACTCAAAGATTCAAGTTGCGACTCACCATTATCATAGACTCTCAAGTTCACAATACTTGCTTCAAATGCAAGTTCAAGCTTAACACAGGTACTCAAATGTCCTCACAAAAAGAGTGATCCATATTCACAGACAATGGTTCAACAATTTAAAGCTCTGGAATCAGATGCAACACTCACACTCATAAAGATGAACACAATGCATGATCTAACCTATAGGTTTGCCCGTATTTTCCTATCAACACTTGTTTCAACTCACTCAAGATCAAAAAGATCTTTTCAAAGCTTGTAATGGGGCTGCGTGTAAAGGTATGGTCATTTAGACTCAGTGGTTGCTATCCGCATGAGAAGTGGCGTGAACATCACTTTCTTCCCTCTTTTTTATTATTGTCATTCATGCTCAAAGGTCACCCCATTATTCACTTTCCATGGACATGTTGGATAACCCATTTTCTTTGCACTTTCACAACTTTATTGAACAACTTTTTCAATCTTTTACTTTACACTTCTTGATTTACCTTCTCTTTTCACCCCAACCCCAACTTAGGCTTTTGGCCTAAGTTGGATATTCAAACAAACAAAAAATTCATGAGGATTATGGGTAATGGATAAAGAAAGGTCAAAATTTCATCAAGTTTCTTCCAAGAAAAGGGTAAGGCTCAAAAGGTATTTAAGCGAAGTTTACACACTCACAAGGTAGGCCACAAAAAGAGGTATAATGTCAAATTGTTTCACACTCTTCAAAGTTGCCTAAGATCATCTCAAGATCTTGCAACTGGATCAACGCGGCATATTCTAGGTGTAATCACGCATGGTTCACGGTAAGCTCATTACACAAGGTATTGACACCAATGTCAAACAAGACTCCACACTTTTGCTAGTGTGCAATGTTCATCACAAGAGACTCAATTTGATACTTGGCTAGTCACAATGAGATGCAAAAAGTTCACATATTGTCTATGCACCTTCATTTGGCCTCATCGTAGATGCACATTCTTTTTGTTCGATTTTGAGCACTATTCAAGTCATCTGTATTGATCAAGACAAATACTCAAATTGGCAAGAGAACAACAACATTCAAACACAAACAAGAGGTAGAACGACATTTTTTGGAAGGGTCCAAAAATCATTTCAATTAAAAACAAGGAGCCACAAGCTCAATCATCCACAAAAATAGTGCAAAACACAGTTATAGCTAAAAAACCCAAATATATACAAAAAAATAGTCACTCAAGGTGGGCCTCACCCCACCACAAATCAAAAGCTATTTGTCCTTAAATGCAAGAAAAATAATATCCACAAGTCAAAGAGTAAGACAGATATGGAGGTAAAATGGAATGTTGTCTACTCAGTCACTCCATATGTTTGGGCATCAGTGCCCGGAGTCACCTTAGAAGGACCAACTCCACTGAACCCACCCATGGATGTCTTTGTCAGCGATGTTTGGATAACCGATTGCACCTCCTCAAGATTCGGCAAATCTCCATTTATGCTCTCCTCTCTTATCTCTATCATTGCCTCGTCGATCTTTGCCTCTGATTCATTAACTGCAGTAGCATCCATATGTACATCTCCGGTGGTAGCCGGATGAATCTTTGAAGTCTCAAAGCGTCCACATCATCATCAACCTCTAGTAATGAAGTTAAGTTAGTAGACTTTAGATATTTCTACATCTTTCCTCAAATCTGCTACTTTGGCTTTCGAAGCCGTAACCTCGGAGGTCTCTCCCTGTATGCTCTCACAAGCCTCAACTCTTGTAGTAGGATGTGTTAATGGAAGTCTGAAGGGGGGTAAATGTAGCTAAGATTGCATCCTTAATCATCCATGGGATAGATCTCTCTAGTCTAGTCGCCCTTAAATCAACTGAATGGGCCAGGTGCCCCATCTTCAGGATCATAGCCTTAGTGATCTTGGTGGGCTAGGCAGTGGTGGATGCACCTGGGGCCTGTGAAGAGGAAGAAGTTGGAGCAGATGTACCTGAAGGCCCGAAGGCTAGAGTAGGCAAAGTTGCCTCTGCAGGTATCGAATTAATATCCACCTTCAGGGATGTATCCACTGGAGCTGCTCTCCTCCTATTAGCCTCCTATCGTGTGTATTCAGCCTCAATACACCAGATGTCAGTGAAGGAAGAGGGGGTAACCTCAATATCTCTCGCATCATCCCAAGGTACTCCAGTACGCCGACACAACTTTGTGATCAGGACCAAGAATGGCAAGGAGGTTTGATTGTGCTTGGCCCTCATGGCCATTTCTTGCTCTATGAGGAGTCCCAAGTCGATGCTCCTCCGAGATATGATAGCTCTAAGGCAGGCTGCCATAGGGTGGTGCATAATGGATTCGTTCTGAGATAGCATTATAGTGCTTCTAATAAAGCCAAACCAGAACCGAGCAACAATGCTCAAATCCCTTTTCTCTATGGGGACCCCTACCTCGATCCATCTTAAGGTGGTATTGGAAATCAATGGAGCCAACTAGCCCTTCAAGTAATCCAAGGACTGAGTAACCGGTAAACCCTCATATGCCTTCGTAGCTCTAAGACCCCTGTCAAGTACAGTATTGATGTACTCGCTATTGCATCCAACTTGTTTACCCCGGACCATGATCGACTTAATCGGTCTGAACTCGCTGGCCTTATTCTGGCTCTTTGGAACTAATTCACCATACGCTGTATAGAACTCCTAGACCCATGAGGGAATATAGGGGCTCCTGGGCCTGGTGAACTGCTTGAACCAGTGGAAGTGGAGGGTGTCCCTCACATCAGAGTATCTTCCCTCAAGGCTCTCTATAGAAAGTAATTTCTCATCCCAAATAGTCTGCAACCCATCTACTTTCAATCTATTAAGGAGTCAAGGAAGAGGAATAACAGGTGGCACTGGAGCCATAAGAGGTGCTGAAGCTGGCACTGTATTAACTGCAGGAGAAGTGGCAGCAGCTGGAACCCTAGATGGGTAAGAACGAGCTCTAGCACGAAGCTCTATCCACCAGGACTGTAGGGGCTGATCATCCTCAGGCTGAGATAATGTAGCCCAGGAGTCAGCAACCACTCTATCTCTGTTGTGCTCAAGAACCTCAGATGCAGGCCTCTTGCCTTTGCCCTTGCCTCATGTTGGAGGCTCTGTTTTGCCCCCGTTTGGAAGGGTTTTCTCCCCCTTAATTTATTGTGATACCATGTGCTCTTTTTCGAGGTGGCATATCGATGTTTGTCCTTACCATATCTACAAAAATCAGGAAAAAATGAGAAACACTTCAAACAAAAACATAGAAAAATAGTTGAAGACAGACTTACCGAATGGTTCGGTGAGTCACTGAATCTGTTTGGCGAGCTAGATCGGGATCACCGAAAGGATTAGCTCAAAAATCTCAGAAAATTTTGGTGAGTCGGCAATGGGAAGGCCTTTAGGCGAATTGCCGATAGCATTTGGTGAGCAAGGATTAGCCCGCCAAAACTTACAGTGCAACTAAAGGTTAAGGGTGCAGACAAAGGGCGATCAAGAAGGACTTTTGGTGAGTCGCGAGTACTTTTGGCAACCTCAGGCTTCTCACCGAAAGTTATAGAACCTAACTTCACATTCAACATGAAATTAAAGGCAAGATGGGGAACTTCGGCGAACCGGTGAGTGGTTCCGCGAACTTGACCCAGCTTGCCAAATGACCCAATTTGCCTACTTTTAACCAAACTTCTCAAATACAACCCAACAACCCCTGAAAGAAAACTTATAAATGCACATATCAAATTAAATTAAGACCCATTACTCCCATGCCCTCGGGATACTCAGCCTTCTCCCGGTTTGGCCAAATTTGGCCATTTGATGACTTCTACCCTTAAGAATGACGTCAATCGCTCCATCATTGGGAAAAAAACGTCATTCGACACAAATACGGGCTACTTAGACTTCACCCAACTAAACCCAACAACATGCAAGCACAACCCCACAGATGTTAACCAATTTTTAAGCACAAAAACTCAGGAATTTAACAATATAAACATTACGGGCAACATTTTTGAATTAACACAGGCACACACATAAACAATTAAGATCAGAGAGGCCCAACACACATAACTAAGATCAAATTACTTGCAAAGGAGTACAGATTGCTAAAAATAAACTCGGGGTTCGAAAAACCAACCTTAGATGCCGAATAATCAAGATTGAAATGCTAGGCGGCAAAGTAATCCACTCCGAACACAAATCAATGACTCAAATATGATAAAAATGCAAGAAATATAGGAAATACTTTACGGGTGTGATTTTGGAAGATTAAAAGTGAGGGAAAGTGAAAGAGTTTGAAAGTTTAAACCTTTGGCCTTTAAAAACCATCCAGTTCTCGCCCATTCAGCGACATTAGTTTTGCTCGCCGACCCACTCGGCGACACGCCGAGTGGGCACTAACCTCGCCGAGTTTTATAGGACCTCCAGTTAATGTGGGGGTCCGAACGACAGACTAGATCATATTTGCCGACCTGGTTGGCAATTCAGCAATTTGCTCTTGGGCTCGTCGAGTTTTACAGACTCCACTTTAAAATTGTCTTAAGTCTAATGGAGGTCTAAGTCAGGCTCGCCGACCTCTTTGGCCAGTCACCGACTATAATTTTAGCTAGCCGATCTCTACCTTTCTAACACTTTTACACTTCAACCTGCACAATCAACACCATTATTCCTAAAACAAAAATAAAGCGATAAAACACTTGGGTTGCCTCTTAAGAAGCGCCTTAGTTAACATCATGGCCCGACTTCCCCACTCAATCTTGATTTGTGGGGTAGAGACGAGACAACATATGACCCATTTGGGTCTCTAGTAGATGAACAAATATGGAATGGGAAGCAATCATCTCATTCAGCACTGAGACATTCTCTTTTATCACATTCAACACTTTGTCGTGATCTTAGACTTTGTGAAGAATGAGATAGAGTATCTCTTCTATTTCTTCACCCTCGTATAACGTAGGCATGATATGCTCGTGAGGGGGGATGTACCGGTCTTTCTTTTTGTCCGGTGCTTCCAATTCCAAGATCTTTTTAGCCACTAGATCCAGTTGAGTTAACCGTGTGGCCAAGATCTGGTCCTTCTCAGTCTCCTTGTTGGTCTTGGCCTTGTGATCAAGGAGATGGGTTGCTATTGCATAGGGTAGTTACGAGAGACCCACCCGGAGTCATTTGGTCAGCCACTCCTCTGTTTTCTGGACCAACATCTCTATAAAAGCATTCCAATAGCATGTTATCTGAGATTCCATGTGCTGGGCATTGTAGTAATAATGACTTAAATTTCAGCCATAGCTCATGGATTGACTCACCCTGTATTTGCCTAAAACTTAGGATGTAATCCCTAAGAATCATCATTCTTAAAGGAGAGAGGTCCATTTGGTCACCATTGCTACAAGACATGCTCCTTTATGCTGCTTTAAACAAGAAACACGCAAACCAAAACTAAAAATAAGTAAGTTCAACTGTAACTAACAAGAACAAAATTTAACTTAACTAAAGAATGTTAAGTAACACCACTCACCGGTAGCGGCGCCATTTTGATTTCACGTATCAAGACACTTCTTCCAGTACTAAGTGCCAACTATCATTAATCAGTAATATAACCCAACTAAGTTAGTTGGGTCGAATCCCACAGGGAGTGGTACGTGCTTAAGATTCAAGAGCCAAGTATAAATATGTTCAAGTCAATCATAGGTAAAAACATTTACGAATAAAAGCATAGTTTCAAATCATGGTTGACACAAGTGTCAAATATTGAGGTTTTGATTGTAATTATCAACTACAACAACAGTAATTAACAGTAAGGAACAAGTAAAAAGATGGGTTCTTGGGATGTGATTGGATTATAGGCTAAGGTAGACAAATAGGTGATTGCAATGGATAGTAAATAACTATAAATCAGTGAATAAGCTAGACTTTAGTGGGGCTAAACTTTCTCTCAAACAGTTTACCCCGAATTAAATTGATTTCTCTCGAACACCAATAAGCAGCAATTAAGAGCAGCCTTCGCTTTAGTCCATTCACTATCTCGAGCTGAATGTGTGGAGAAGTGTTTAGGATTCACTCTCTCGAGTTGAACCCATGACAACCCAATACCCACAGACCATCAAATCAATAATCTTGGTTTTAAAATCTCTCTCTCGAGCAAGCCAAAAACATGAAGGTAGAATTGCACTTGCAACTACAACCCTTTAAATTGAACCATAATTATTAATTGAAATTAATTTTAAACAACAATTAAACTATTAATTAACAATACCCAATAGCTAAATCAACCCATAATCACACCCCAAGATTTGGGATTTTAGCTAGACATCATAAAAAGATAGAAATCGTTACCAAATTGTGTTTCCATCAACTGGGTATGATTAATTTCGTCTGTACAAAGGTCAAGGTTGAAGAATCTCAAAGACCCACTTCCAATTTCTCAAAAATGGAAATCTTCAAAGCTAAGGAAAATATTGTCTCCAAACTCAGAGTTCTAAAACTTCCAATAACTGATATTCTGATTACTGATCACTGATAAATCATACAAAACTAAGAATTTAAAAATGTATTTATAGTCGCCAAAATTATGTTCTAAAGGACCATTCGGCATAATAAGTTGGGATCACCGATCCATTCAGCGATCCGCCCTTTGGTCAATTCCATCGCCATTTTGCTTTAGACTTCAACATCTTCAAGTTCTGTAACTTTGGGCGATGTAGCACTGCATCGTGAAACTGTTGGGCGACTCGCCAACTGCTCCTTTTTATTGCTGACTTGATTTTCTCTTTCAGAGCTTGGCACACTGTAACTTTAGTCGATTATGGCTATTCGGCGACTTGCCCAATGGTTTAGGAGATCATCAGGCCCTCTTTTCTTCGTTCTTTCAATTGCCTTGTTTTGTTTTGCTCATTAGTGTCCATGCTTTGTTCCTTAATCCCATTAGCTAAAAATCAAGAATTTACCTTAGTTATTGGCACAAAATATGCATTTGAGGACACTAAATCTATTAAAATAAAGCCCTAAATGAGTCAAAATTGTGGACTCATCACATGTATCATCAAAGTTGAATTTCACCTCCTTCCCAAAATTTTGCACAATGGGTTGTGCAATTTTTTTAAAGTGTTTGATGAACTTCCAGTAAAAACCAGCATGCCCCAAGAAACTACGAATACCTTTTACTAAGATTGGTGGTGGGAGCTTCTCAATTACCCCGATCTTTTGTTTATCAACTTCGAGCCATTTTTGTGGCACTTTGTGACCAAGAACTAGACCTTCCCTAACCATGAAGTGACATTTCTGCCCATTTAGAACAAAATTTGTTTCCACACATCTTTGAAGGACCTGCCCTAGATGTGCTAAGCATGCTTCAAAAGTATCACCCACTACTTAGAAGTCATCCATAAAGACTTTCATTGAATCTTATACCATATCAGCGAAAATAGACAACATGAAATGTTGAAACGTTGCTGGTGCATGACTGAACCCCAATGTCATCCTTTTGAAAGCAAAGGTTCCATATGGACATGTGAAAGTGGTTTTATCTTGGTTCTCAGGAGAAATAGAGATTTGATTATATCTGGAATACCCATCCAAAAAGCAATACCATCCTCACTTCAAAAGTCGATCAAGCATTTGATCCTAAAAGGCATGGGAAAGTGATCTTTTTCGATGGAAGAATTTAACTTCTGGTAGTCCATGCATAGTATCCATGCAGTTATCGGTCTTATAGAAACAAGTCCCTCTTTTCATTTTGGACTACCATAATGCCTCCCTTTCTGGGTACACATTGTACCGGAATCACCCACTTGCTATATGTAATAAGGTAAATCACACCTGCATCCAACCACTTTATTATCTCATTTTTCAACACCTGTTGCATCGGTGGGTTTAATCTCATTTGGTGTTCGACACTTGGTTTACACTCACTATCAAGTTAAATTTTGTGAGTGAAAATGACGACTGAAATGCCCACAATGTCAGTGATAGTCCACCCAATAGCTTTGATATATCTTCTGAACTCTTCAAGAAACAACTTTAGTTTCCATTCAAGCAAGTCAGCTGCAATGATTATGGGGAAGGTGTTATTTTCCCCCAAGAAATCATATTGAAGATGAACGGGGAACACTTTTAACTCAAGCCTTGGTGGTTCCTCCGTTGATGGCTTGGCGGGAGGATTTTCTTGATTCTTTAGGTCAATATCCAACTTTAATGGGTTCCTTGAATATTCTCCTAATTACAAAATAGAAACTACCACCTCATCGTAATCTTGGACTTTGGGCTCATCATAGTTTAGAAGCACAGCCTCAAGCGGCTCAGTCATACACATCAAATGGCTCACACTAGCCACTGCTTCATCAATTACATCAATTGTCAATACTACATGAATATCACTTGGGTGCTTGATTGACTTACGCACATTAAAGGTGACTTCATCTTCGTTCACCCAGAACATCAATTGCCTGCTTTCAACATCCACTAGCACTCTCTCGGTTGCTAAAATGGTCTTCCTAAAATAATGGGAATTTCAGCATCAATCTCACAATCAAGGATGAAAAATTAGTTGGAAAGATGAATCGGTCAACCTTTACCAAGATATGATAGAATATTCCCACGGGGTGCTTGATCGATCGGTCTGCCATCATAAGCATCATTGCTGTGGATTTCGGTTAACCCAGCCCAAGTTGTTTATAGATTGCATATGGCATTAGATTTTTACTTGCCCCCAAATCACATAGGGCTTTGGAAAATTGGAGCATACCGATAGTGCAAGGGATGGTGAATGCTCCCGGATCTTCTTTCTTTTTAATAATCTCATTTGTCATAATTGCACTACAACTATGAGAGACTTCAATTGTCTCAAAGTCCAAGCTTCTTTTCTTTGTGACTAACTCCTTCATGAACTTGGCATAACACGACATCTCCAACACTGCTTCCACTAATGGTAGATTTATAAAGAGTGTCTTGAACATTGATAAGAACTTCTTATCCTCATTTTTCTTCTTGAGACGTTGAAGAAATGGAAGGGTTTTTTTGGGAAGAGGTTTCACCAATTTTTGGATTGAGCTGCTCTTTCCTTTATCTTTTTGTAACTCCTTCACAAGGCATTGTTGGATGGGAATCTCTTCTTCATCAATATCTTTTTCTTCTTCATGATCTTGTGCTTCATCATTACCCTTCATATCACATACCACTACCTTTCCACTTCGAGTAACCACAACCATATTTTTGTCACCATCCTCCCTCAAAGTTGTTATGTATATGGCTTTGCCTTTCCCCATTACTTTGGGTTCCAATTGTGCTGAAAGTTGACTCAACTGACCTTCAAGTTGCTTGATTGCATCAGCATGAGACTTCACTCTATTGTTTAATGACGAGAAATTGGCTTTCATCAATTTTAGCATGTCATCCGAGCCCTGAACCTTGTCCAAGGATACGAGACAACAAATCATTCACTCGTAGACTACTTGAAATACCCTTTAATTTTGGGCTATCACTCAATTTTGTGCGGTCCTCTGCATGATCATTTTCTCTTCTCCAATGGTCACTTTGTTCAGCCCATTCTTGATAGTATCATCTCCTCTCTTCTTCTTTGTGAGAGTTCAAACCTTGATTCCCACCCTACTTCAAGTAGCTTGGGTGGAAACCCTACTCAACCTTGTGAGAGTTCCAACCTTGATTCTCTCTCGGCTTTGAGTAGCACGAGTGAGAACCCTCCTCAACTCTAAACACTCTCCTTGCTTCATTGGGTTTGCCTACATTTTCTAGCACTGGTTTTTGTAGCAACTTCATTTGGGATAACATCTTGCTGATGTTCTTATCACTTTCTTTTTCCTTATTGAGTTGTTCTTTTTTCATCCTAAAACAAAAAGGTGAAACGTTGTCTTCTTGAGTGTACCATGCTTGATTTATGTTCGTCATGTCATTAAGAAGAGATGAAGCCACCTCAAACGATTGCAAAATTATTCCTCCTCGAACAAATTGATCAAGTACTCTTTGATTTACCGAGTTAAGACTTCTATTGAAGTATTGTAGTAGAATTTTGTTTGGAAGTCTGTGAGTTGGGCATTGAAGTAGTAGCTTCTTAAACCTTAGCCACGTTTCATGGATCGGTTCACCTTTCAATTGCTTGAAACCTTGAATGTTGTCTCTCAGTAGCATCATCCTTGATGTGGGAAATAATCTCACATTGAACATCGTGGTAAGCTCATCCCAAGAGGTGATGGAATTCTTCGGTAACTCAGCCAACCATTTCCTAGCTTCACCCTTCAAATATAATAGGAACAACCTGAGACAGACTGACTCTTGTGACACGTTCTTGAATGAGAATGGACCACAAACATCCATGAAATTCCGCATATTCTCATGTGGTTCCTCTTGAGACAATCCTCTGTAAGGCCCTTTATTTGGAGGAGATGTAGTGTTGTGCTAGTAATATGGAATATAACATTCCCTTCAGTTGACGGTAGACAGATTGCACCAATTCCATCCAATTGGATTGGGTCATTTACATTATTGAGATCCTTAATATTGCGTTGGTGGCCCACTTAGCTACCGTTACTTCCTGCCTCACTTATTTCTTCTTCTGTTCAACACAACCAACATAAAAACAAAACAAATTAAATCAATTCAACAACAGCCAACAAAATCACAAATTAAATTTCAATCGTTAAGTAGTACAAACCCAACAAATGAGTTGGGGTCGATCCTACAGGGGGTAGTTCGATTTCGAATTCAATTATGAAGTTACAACAATGATTTCAATAGCTAAAGGAATAGAAATTATCAGAAACTTTTAATAAAATTAGAAGGGTGAGAACAATGTCAGGTAAGAGGGTTTTATATCATAGAGCAACCACAACAATTAACTAAGAATAATTAAATAAGTGAAAGATACTTGGGGATTGAACAACTAATTTCTACACCTAACTTAAGGGGTGTTAATTGATCTCCAAAAGTACTAACTCCTCGTGGGTGAGATGAACTTTAGATGAGATCATTTTTTCTTGAATAACTACCTTATTTCAATTGAGTTTTCTTGAACCTCAATGTGCTAAATATGAAAACCAGCCCATAACATCACTACATCCACTCTCTAAAGCTAGATACATATAATGAGTCTTGGGATTCACTCTCTCGAGTTGAACCCTCCATGACCCAATGACTACGAGTGCCAACTTATCACCTTGGTTTTACCCTTCTTTCTCAAGCAAGCATAAAACACTCAATCGTACTGAAATAAACATTCAATAGGGAAATCTAACCACAACAATAAATCAGACCCACTTCAAATTAGCACTGCAACTTATAATAACTAACACCCATTTAGCCAAATTTAGCAACTAATCACATTGTCAAAACCCAAGAATGGGTTTTAGCTATTCATCATAAAAGATGAAAATTCAATACTACTACATACTCCATAGCTGGGTGTTGATTTCACAAATCGTAAAATTAATAAAACCTCTTTCTATTACAACATCCACTTGAAATCTCTTCGAAAAATTTCTTCCAAAAAACAAGAATAGTTTTTCTCTCTCTATATTTCATTCCACAATGATTGAATGCCCTCTCTCTCTTCCAAAAATCAATTTATACTAATGTGAGATTCAACTTTTTGGGGTTGGTCGGCAAGGAAAGTTGGGCTTTGCTAATCTGTCGGCGATTCTCCAATCGCCCTTGTCCATCACCTTCTTGTTTCATGTTTTCATCCAACATGCACTGTATCTTTAGGCGGTGTATATTGGCATTGCTGATCAGTTTTGCGATGCACCCTTTGTTCTCTTAGATCATTAATTTTCTTGCAACTTTACTGCTCATTCAGTTCTTTTGTCGTACAACCTCTCTTCACTAATCAATTCGGTGACTCGTTGATATGGAACACATTTCGCCCAAGTTTCTCTCATTTCAAACATGGTGTACAGTAAAATTAGGCGGGCAAGGAGCCACTCAGCGGACCACCGAGTGGTTTTGGTGATCATCATGATCGCTTTTCTCCATCTCTTCAGTTAGCTAGTTCCTTTATGCTCGTTGCTATCCTTGCTTTGCTCCTTAGCCTGTAATGCTGAAAATTAAGGTTTAACATCAGTTTATAGCATAGATTAGGCCATTGAGGACACTAAAAACTATCAAACTAATCTCCAAATAAGTCCAAATTTCGTACTCATCAACTCGACCTACGAGCCATGGTCACCCTCCGTGGTTCAAGACTTGAACAATAATTCAGGACCATCAAACGATGACTCCCCCTATGGTTCGTGGACTGGACTACGGTCCATCCTGTCACTCCGTGGTTTGAATCCTGAAAATCAGCTTTCTGACCAAGACCTATGACTGTCCATCTATGGCCTGTCACTGGACCTACGGTCCGTAGTTGGTTCCGTCAGTGGCGCCTTTGGCATTTTTTTGCTTATATCTTCATCAACCGCATCCAAGCCTATTTCCTGCAAGAATTACATAAAAACATTATTTCTAATAAGAAACTAGCCTAATACAAACACAAACATTAAGTGAAATGCATTTAAAATACAACAAACTCACGATATATCACACTACAATAGTCATCCGCACTAAGGTCATAATTTGGGTGTGGGGACCATGATGTACTATGGATTTATGGTACTTATAATGCTTTGAACTTGGATTTTTGTGAGTGTCTTAAATATTCTTTAGTAGATTTGATGGTTTTTACTTGTATTTTATATGTAAATAGGTTTTGGAGTAGTTAAGATACAAAAAAGTTGAAGCATCAATAATTTTTATGATTAACAACTCGACCTACAATCCACTAACCTTTCTAAGAGTCATAGGTATGAGTCACAAACTTAGATATTGAAAATTGGGGCTATATGTAAAACGACGGTCCCATATGTGGACTCGTAAGGACATTTATGAGTTATAGAATTGAGTCGCCAAAAAGATAAAAAAGTTTGAGCTCTAGTGCTTAAATGATCGAATAACAGGATAGGTCGTACAAAGTTTTATGGATCATAGAATATACATGTAGTAGACTCTAGAGTTAAGAGGAAGAGATGCTGATTGACAGAAGGTTCCCATGAGTCAGTAACACCTTGTATCAGAAAAAAGGTAATAAACCAAATTATTGGTAGGTTGCAAGTGCCAGCCACATAGGCCAACCACGGCCCGTGGATTTAACCACATACCGTAGGTGGGTTCTTGGGTTGGCCACCGTGACTATTGGTTTGAGGTCCAAGACCACGGCCAGACCTACGGACTGTAGGTCAGACCACGATCCGTGGTCAGGGTTCCTGGTTCGAGGGCCCAATAATCAGTTTCTGATGACCAACCTCGGTTCACCAGGATGGACCATAGATGGTCAACTGTCAGTTATTTTCAGGGTTAGTTGGGTCTGTTCCTAAATAATTAATTCCTATACTACGTCATTTTACCTATGTTTAGGACACCTATATAAGTCTTTTAACCCCTAAATTCACCCCATTTATTTCATTCTTCCAATTTCACAAAAAGAAACCAATTCCTGTCCAAATATTCTCTCTCTAGACACTTGAAGCAGAAGAAGAAGGATTCACCTAGGGTTTCAAGCTAAGGTTTCAATTCCTCTATTGAAGGCTAGCTTTTGGAGTCAAGGTATGATAGCTTTCATCCGTGAAGTTTCTAAATATCTCTATTTCAAAAGGTAGAATTTCCCAATTGAGTTAGGGTTTTCATAAATTATCATAGGTTCTCTTTATTATTGATTTAAATGATTGAACTATAATCTATTATGCATGAATGGATGATACATGATGGTGTTATGATGATTTCCCCATGAACCCATGTAATCCCACATGTTTTCAAGTTATCAATCATATACTGTGAGATTTTGATCTTCAAGGAAGAATTTTATGAGATTGAGCATGTATTGCAAGCTTTACATGTATTTATGATGGAACCCATATCTAACCCATGTTTTCTAAGACTTTATGATTGAAAGTGGGTTTTGAGCTCAAGAGGTAAATTATAGACTTATGCATTAGTTATGATATCTATTCAAATGTTTTAAGGGTGCTTGAGAGTAAAATACCAATAATGATGATGTTGTGTTGTGAAAGGAGATTCTCACCAAAACACATACTAGCATGATGTGAAAGGTTTTCTCACATAGAAAGGATTCGTAGGTTGAAAGGCTTTTTTACCTAATTGAATCAAATACTAGGAGCTATCATAATGAAACTAGCTTGAATTGGTTGTCCAAGGGCACCTTTTCATGAGTAATGAAGTCAAGTAAGAAATGACTATTCCGTGAAATTTATGCTTAGCATCGAGTGGATATTGATAATGAGATGGAAGATCTCCCATTAGTAGAAGCCAGGTTTCCAAAGTAATCTCATGAGATGGAATCTCCCCCGTCCCTGGAGATTGGGTTTCTAGTAGAAATCTCCTTATCCTGTAACTATGTGCCCACATAGGTTGATTAGCTAGTGGATCAAATTATGCTAGATGTTCAAGGTTCTACATTCGGCAAGTAGGACACCTCTTTTCGGTGTGGGGTTGTCACCGGATTCCAAGTTATAGCTCACATGGTCTCAATGTTGGTTAAGGCTAATTCCCCACAAGTAATAATGAACTCAGGTTATTTCAAGAAGTATCGTGTATGAGTTCAAAGGTTTTTAAATATGAAGTTAGCTTTCATTGATCATGATTTATGACTTATGTTTTATAACTTTTTCATGTGATTTTTAACTTGGTCAATTGGATGTCATTAAATTAAATGTCCCTTTTAGAATTATTTAAATGATTTATGCATGATTATCATACTCGGTACATTGTTTTGTACTCACGCATACTCTAGCCTATACTTTTCCCAAATGTAGGGTTCGACAGACAGGTTTCCAAGTTTCTTGTCTAGTAGATGAGTTTATGATTTTCCCGAGCTTTGGTGAGTCCTCATGCTTTGAGGATGAAGTTTTTATTTGTTTCATATATTTCTCATTTGGACATGATGTATGGGCTATGTCCAATTTCATTCTATTGTACTAGATGGCTATGATGAGACAAGAGTTTAGACTTCCACTTTCATTTTAAAAAACATTTTGGACTTGAAATATTATTTTACTCTTATTGTTCTATTTCATATGTTATGAGGACTAAGTGGCTTGTATGGAGTCCTTCGGGGTTTTATACGCCATGTTTATATAGGGGGTACCCCTGGGTCGTGACAAACGTGGTAATCAGAGCACAAGGTTTAGAATGGTCCTAGAATTTCTAATAAGCCATGTCTAGTAGAGTCTTGTTCTTGAGTGTGTAGCATGCCATATTCATGAATGAGAGGCTACAAGGTGATTACGAAACTGCACTTCTTTTATTACTCTTAAGTCATGAGATAGAGTTTAACTCTATGAAGTCTCTCTCGTAATCTTTATCTTATATTCTTTGGGATATGGCTACCCTAAGAGATTATGCTAGAATGAATGTGAGGGACAATGCAAAATAGGAAGCTCCTCCCCTAGATCCTCAAGTTGCAGTCAATTCTTTTGCCGAGTATGTTTCTAATATGAAGTTTAGGGCTATTTTTCAAGTGTTGGTCAATCCATGACGGCCTAATCCAATAGGGAGGTTGTGGTTCCCGTAAGCTCAAATGTGAATTCAGCGGCTTTAATAGTGAGGAACTTCACAAGGATAAATCCTTCGAAGTTTCATGGTTCCAAAGTTGAGGAAGATCCTCAAAAGTTTATTGATGATCATGGGTGTTACGCCGGTGGAAAAGACGGAGTTGTCCTCTTACCAATTCAAAGGTGTGGCTCAAATATGGTACAACCAATGGAAAGAAGGGAGACCGAAGGTTGCGGGTCCTCTTGATTGGGAGAACTTAAAGGCCATGTTTCTTGATAGGTTCTTTCCCCTTGAGATGGGGGAAGTCAAGATGCTTGAGTTCATTAACCTTCAACATATGAGTATGAGTGTGAGGGAATATGCTCTAAAGTTTAGTCAATTGTCTAAGTATGCTCCATCAATAGTTGCCAATTCAAGGGCTAAGATGAATAAGTTTGTATCGGGTCTATCCAAAATTGTTGTTAAAGAGTGTTGAAGCATAATGCTCATTCATGATATGGACATCTCTGATCTAATGGTACATGCACAACAAATTGAGGAGGATAAACTCAAGGAAAATTTTAGGGAGGCAAAAAGGGCTAAGGCGGGTGATGGTAATTTCTCTAACACAAGGTCTCAAGGACAAGGCCGTCCAAGATTCCGACAAAGGTTTTCCGGTCAAGGTTCCTCCAATACTCCTCCTAAGTTCAACGAAGATAGGGTGTCTAACCCTAAGCCTCAAGGAGGTAATGGTATTGGATCTTCATTGCCTAGGTCCAATTGCACTAAATGTGGAAGGAAGAATGATGGTAGGTGTCTAGCCGACATGGATGGTTGTTATGACTATGGTAATAATGGTCACAAAAAGAGGGATTTTCCGATGCTTATGGCTAAAAGAAGAGAGGGAAAGAAAGCTACTATTAGTGGTGTGGGTTCCAATGCTCCTAAGCAAAATCGCTTTCATGCTCTTTGAACTAAAGGTGAACAAGAGATTTCCCCAAATGTGGTTACCGCTATATTGAAAGTTTTCCAACTTGATGTATATGCTTTACTTGATCCCGGTACTACCTTGTCTTTTATGACACCATATATGGCTATGAGCTTCGATGTGCTCCCCGATGTGTTGTTAGAAACTTTTTCTATCTTTACTCCTGTTGGTGATTTAGTGTTGTCTAAGAGGGTCTATAGAAAGTGTCCCATTTCCTTCTCTCATAGAGTTACTCTTGTTGACTTGGAAGAGCTTGATATGTTAGACTTTGATGTTATCTTGGGTATGGATTGGCTGCACTCTTGTTATTCTTCTATTTATTGTAGAACTTGTGTAGTCAAGTTTTAATTACCGAAGGAGCCTATCCTAGAGTGGAATAGGGGAAATTCTATGCATAAGGGTCAATTTGTTTCTTATCTTAAATCTAGAAACATGATTTCCAAGAGTTGTGTTTACCTTCTATTAATGGTAGGGGATGTAGATTTCAGAACCCCTTCTCTTAATTCAGTCCCCGTTGTAAATGAGTTTTCGGAAGTGTTCCCAGATGACTTGCCTGGTATTTCTCCCGAGTGAGAAATAGACTTCGGTATTGACCTTCTCCCAAATACATAACCTATCTCTATTCTTCCTTATCGTATGGCTCTGACATAACTTAAGGAGTTGAAATAATAGCTGAAGGACTTTTTTGGATAAGGGTTTCATCCGACCAAGTATCTCTCTATGGGGTGCTCCTATTTTGTTCGTTAGAAAGAAAGATTGGTATTTTCGTATGTGTATTGATTATCGATAGTTGAATAAAGTGACCAGTAAGAACAAGTATCCTCTCCTAAGGATAGATGATTTATTTGACCAACCTCAAGGGACAAGTTATTTCTCTAAGATTTATCTCCAATCGGCACCTATTGAGGGTCAAAGATTATGACATTGTGAAGACGGCTTCTTGAACTCGGTATGGTCATTATGAGTTACCAGTAGTGTCATTTGGGTTGACTAACGCTCTGACGACATTTATGGACTTAATGAATAGAGTGTTTAGACTATACCTCGACATGTTTGTGATTGTGTTTATCGACGATATTTTGATCTATTCAAGAAGTGAGGATGAGCATATCGATCATTTGAGGATCGTGTTGCAAATCTTAAAAGACCATCAACTTTTTGCAAAGTTTAGCAAATGTGAATTTTGGTTAAAGTCCATAGCTTTCCTTGGTCATACTGTCTCAAGAAAGGGTATTGAGGTAGATCCTAAGAAGACAGATGCGATCAAGAGTTGGCCTAGATCTCTAACTCCTTCATACATTAGAAGTTTCTTTGGTTTAGCCGGTTACTATATAAGGTTTGTTGAAGGTTTCTCTTCAATTGTCTATCTTTTAACGACTTTGACTCAAAAGAAGGCTAAGTTCATATGGTCAGAAGGATGTGAAAAGAGTTTTCAACAGTTCAAAGATAGACTTATTTTCTCTCTGATGTTGGCCTTACCAGAAGGAACACATGGTTTTGTTGTTTATTGTGATGCCTCAAGAATTGGGCTAGGGTGTGTGCTTATGTAAAATGGGAAAGTTATTTCCTATGCCTCAAGGCTACTTAAAATCCATGAGAAGAACTATCCTACTCACGATATTGAGTTAGCAACGATCGTATTTGTCTTAAAGATTTGAAGGCACTGTTTGTGCGGAGTTCATGTTGATGTGTTCTCTGATCACAAGAGTTTGTAATATGTGTTTAATCAAAATGATTTTAATCATTGCCAAAAAAGGTGGCTTGAGTTATTTAAAGATTATGTCATGAGTGTTCTTTATCACCCAAATAAAGCTAATGTGGTAGCAGATTCTCTTACTCAGTTATCTATGGGTAGTGGTGCTCATATTAAAAAAGAAAAGAAAGAGTTGGTTCGAGTTAATCATAGATTCACTCGATTAGGTGTTCAACTAGTGGGCTCTAGAAAAGCTCTTGTTATGGTTAAGAATGGTTTCGAATTATCTTTTGTGGCGGATGTGAAAGCCAAACAAGGTCTTGATCCAATTTTGGTAGAGTTGAAAGAGGATGTTCTTAAGAAATCAGTTGAGGCTTTCTCCCAAGGGGAAGATGGGGTACATAGATACCAAGGTTATTTATCCATTCCCAATGTGGATGACTTGAGGGAGCAAATTTTAACAGAAGCCCATAGTTTGTGGTATTCTATTGACCCGAGAGCCACAAAGATGTATTGTGATTTACGGGAGGTCTATTGGGGGAATGGGATGAAGAAAGATATTGCGGGATTTGTGGCTAAGTGTTCAAATTGCCAACGAGTAAAGGTTCAGCATCATAAACTGGAGGCTTGTCCCAAGATATTAGCATTCCTACTTGGAAGTGGGAAGATTTGAATAAGGACTTTATTGTTAGGTTGCCTCACACCCATCAACAACATGGCTCTATTTGGGTTATAGTAGATCGGATGATAAAATTGACTCATTTCCTTCCTGTCAAGGTTTCCTGCTTGGCAAAGGACTATGCCATGTTGTACTTGAGAGAAATGGTAAGGTTGCATGGAGTGCCCTTGTCCATTGCTTCCGATCATGCTACCTAATTCACTTCTCAGTTTTGGAAGTCATTCCAAAAGGGACTGGGTACTAAAGCTAAGCTTAGCACAACTTTTCATCCTAAAATCGATGGTCAAGCGGAGCATATTATCCCATTGATAGACTTTGCCTATAATAATAACAACTATCACTCAAGTTTTTATATGGCTCAATTTGAAGCGTTGTATGGTAGGATGTGGTGATCTCCCATAGGATGGTTTGAGGTGGGTAAAGTTGCCATAATAAGTCCTGAAGTGGTACAACAACCATGGAGAAAGTTCTGCTTATAAGAGAAAAATTGAAAACGACTCAAAGTCGGTAAAGTCCTATGCCGATGTGAGAAGGAGGGATCTCAAATTTGTCGTTAACAATTGGGTTTATTTGAAAATATCAACCATGAAGGGTACGATGAGGTTTGGTAAGAAGGGGAAACTTAGTCCCCGGTATGTAGGATCGTATTATGTTTTTAGATGCATTAGTAAGGTTGTTAGTTAGATTTACCAAATGAGTTTGCAACCGTGCATCCTGTTTTCCATGTCTCTATGCTTAAAAAGTGAGCTGGAGATCCGACATCCATAGTTTCCCTAGAAGAGTTGGGAGTTGATGAGGGTCTTTCATGTGAGGAGGTTTCGGTTGAGTTTTTGAGCTAGTCAAGAGATTGAGAAACAAGGAAATAGGTTCCGTGAAGGTTTTGTGGAGAAAGCAATTAGTTGAGGGTTCTACTTAGGAGGTCGAGGCCTACATGATGTGCTGATATCCTCATCTCTTTCCTTCTACTCCTATTATAGTTTGAGGTAATGAGTTTCCTCTTGGTTTGTCCTTGTTTAGGGAGTCACATGTTTTTATGTGTTTCTGTGATTTCCTTATGTGATGCATGTTGATGAAAACTTGTGTTTTGACATAAAATGAATTTATATGATTAGTTTTCCTCATGTTGTTGTGATTGAGTATGTGTTGCCTATAGACTTCATGAGATGAATTGATGAACATGCTTTAGATATGCTTTTTGAGAGGGAATTGCATATGAGCTCCATGAGATTATGTTGAGCATGCATTTAGCTTCGAGAATAAAATGCATGCATAATAAGGTGATAGAGTTAGTTTCACTCCTCTTATGATATTTTTAGAACATCCTAGCTTTGAGTCGATAGTTCCCCCTTGGTTGTATGCATTGCATTGTAGGTTGGGTTGTTAGTTCCTCCCCTACTATTTTAGAACAAGTTTAAATATCATTTGAGGACGAATGGTCCCAAGGGGGAGATATTGTAACACACCGTATCTAAAAAGAGGAAATGAACCAGAATTTTGGGAAGTTGCAGGTGCTAGCCATAGAGGCCAACCACGACCCGTGGGTTGAACCACAGACTGTAGGTGGGTCTATGTGTTGGCCACCTTGCCTAGTGGTTTGAGGTCAAAGACCACGGCAAGACATACATGCCATAGGTCAGACCACGGTCCGTGGTTCAAGGGACCCAAAAATCAGTTTCTGATTACCAACCACGGTTCACCAGGACGAACTGTAGGTCAGACCATGGTCTATGGATGGTCAACTATCATTTATTTTCAATGTTAGTTGGGTCTTTTCCTAATTAATTAATTCATATACTATGTCGTTTTACCTATGTTAGGATCCCTATATAAGTCTTCTAACCCCCAAATTTAGCCAATTTATTTCATTCTTCCAATTTCAGAAAAAGAAACCAATTCCTCTCCAAATATTCTCTCTCTAGATACTTAAATAAGAAAATGAAGAAGGATCCACCAGGGGTTTCAAGCTAAGATTCCAATTCCTCTATTGAAGGATAGCTTTTGGAGTCAAGGTATGGTAGTTTTCATCCATGTATTCCTTTTATCCATGGAGTTCCTAAATCTCTCTATTTCAAAAGGTCGAATTCCCCAATTGAGTTACGATTTTCATCAATTATCATGGGGTATCTTTATTATTGATTTAAATAATTGAATTATGATCTATTATGCATGAATTGATTATATATGATGGTTTTATTATGAATTCCCGATGAACCTTTGTAATCCCCCATGTTTTCAAATTATCAATCATATGTTGAGGGATTTTGATCTTCAAGGATGAGTTTTACGAAATTGAGCATTGATTGAGAAATTTACGTGTATTTATGATGAATTCCATATCTAACATATGTTTTCTAAGAGTTTATGATTGAAAGTGTATTTTGACCTCAAGAGGTAAATTATGGACTTATGCATTGTTTATGAAATCTATGCAAATGTTTTAAGGGTGCTTGAGAGTAAACTACCAATAATGATGATGTTGTGTTGAGAAAGGATATTATTACCAAAATACATACTAGCATTATGTGAAAGGTTTTCTTACATAGAAATTATTCTTAGGTCTAAAGGCTTTCTCACCTAATTGAATCAAAGACTAGAAGCTATCTTAATGAAATTAGCTTGAATTGATTGTGCAAGAGAAACTTTTCATGAGTAATGAAGTCAAGTAAGAAATGACTATTCTGGGGGAATTTATGCTTAGCACCGAGTGAATATTGATAGTGAAATTGAAGCTCTCATGTTAGTAGAGGTTGAGTTTCCAATGTAATCTCATGAGATGGAAACTCCCCCATCAGTAGAGGTTGGGTTTCTAATAGAAATATCCTTATCCCATAACTATGTGCCCACATAAATAGGTTGATTAGCTAGTAGATCCAGTTAAGCTCGACGTTCAAGGTTCTACATTTGGTAAGTGGGACACCTTATTTCGGTGTGGGGTAGACATCAGATTCCATGTTATAGCTCGCATGGTCTCAATGTCGGTTAAGGCTAATTCCCTACAAGTAAGAATGAACTAAGGTTACTTAAAGACGTATCACATATTAGTTCAAAGGTTTTTAAAGATGATGTTAGCTTGCATTGACCGTGATTTATGACTTATTCATTATAACTCTTTCATGTGATGTTTAATTTGGTCAATTGCATGTCATGAATTGAAATGTCCCTTTACGCATGATTTAAATTTTTTATGCATGGCTATCATACTTGGTACATTGTTTTGTATTAACGCATACTCTTGCCTACATTTTCCCTAAATGTAGGGTCCGACAGACATGTTTTCGAGTCTCATGGCTAGTAGTTGAGTTCATGATTTTCCTGAGCTTTGGTAAATCCCCATGCTTCGAGAATGGAGTTTTTGTTTCTTTCATGGATTTCTCTTTTGGACATGATGTATGGGCTACGCCCAATTCATTATATTGTACTAGATGGCTATAATGAGACATGAGTTTAGACTTCCACTTTCATTTTATAAAATGTTTTGGACTTTAACTATTGTTTTACTCTTATTTTTCTATTTCTTATGATATGGGGACTAAGTATCTTGTATGGAGTCCTTCGGGGTTCTATATGCCATGTTACATCTATGGGGTACCCTTGTGTCATGAAATAGTCGTACAAACGAGCCATTGAAAAAACAGCCAATCCAAATTTTCTTTAATTTCCTTTTTCTACTTTATTTAGGATTTCATGTATATAAATATTAGTTTTAATTTTCATTTTTGGGAGTTAGAAAATTAGGATATTTTTATTTTGGCTTTGAGAATCTTTTTCCATACACATTGTGCATTTAACTCTTCAAGTGTGGTTTATAATATTGCTTTTTGTTTGTCAATTCAAGATTCCAAATTTCATCTACTCTAATTGTTAGTTCATGATTTATTTTACAAAACATATTATGAATTGTGATCACCCAAGCATGAGTTGCTAAATCTAAAACTAGGATTGTGGCGACTATGAGAATTAACAATGTAGACCTAATAATTAAGTAATCCTTGAATAGTGGTTATATATGTATTCTTGATCTCTTTGATTTGAATGCTTTTTAACGATGCACAACGCTAGAGCTTGCCTTATTCCTACTTTCCCTACCAAGGAAGTAACAAATGGGAAAAGAGATTAAACAGTGAAGATTTAGCATTGGTAATCCCCTATCTAATAGCCTAACCTAAAGATGCAAGGGCTAATCTTGGGTCAAGGGTAAGGGTTAGTAAAGCATACACCCATAGAATAAATAAGTTTCTGGTGAAATTCCTTACTTGGATAACCAATAACTAGGGGGATACTTAACTTAACGACTTTGCATGTCAAATAATTGATAAGGTTTACTACTTTAAGAACTTGTGGGGAACATAACTGTAACATTCCAAAACTTGTAAACTAAACTAGTGTCTAACATAAAACTAGTAGGCTAAGTTAGAGCTTGACTTTAGGGTTAGAGTCTTGAAAATGAATCCCCATACCTTAAAATTTCATGGTTTAGATTTAAAATGTCAAGGCCTAAACCCCAAGGACCAACCATGGGTCCCTTGAGGAAAAGGTCTAGCAGGCTGCATGGGTAATGACCCAAGAGGGCACCTACGCCCTGTAGGTCCACCCACGCCCCGTAGGTGGGGGTCGTGGTTCAAGCCCCCAAAATACCAAGATGCAGATCAGTCACCATAGACCTGCAGGATGCCATGTGAGTACACTCACGGACCATGGGTCCTGGGTCGTAGGTGACACCTGAAACTGCCATTTGGTAGAGGCCTTTTTGTAATTTCTTTTTTATTTAATGGTTATGTAGTGTCATTTTAGGCATATTTTATACAACAATATAAGCATTTTCCCACCTAAATTAACCCATCTAAAGTTATAATTCATAAATCCCCAAAACAAAATCAAAACCTCTCAAATATTTCTCTCTCAAGAACACCATGGAAGAAGAAGAAGAAGTTGAAGTCTAGGGCTCAAGGATTCATCTTTTCTTCCCAATTTCGTGAATAATCTTCATCTAAGGTATGGTAGTCTTTGATTCATGGTTAGCTTTCATCCATGAAGTCCTCAAACTCTTAATTTCAAAGTAGAAAAGTCTCCAAAGCCTAGGGTTTTCAGTCCAAGTCGTGGATTCTTTCTAAAAACATTTTCAATGATGTAATTATCTTATATGATGATTGAATTGCTGTTTTATGGTGGTTTTATGTTAAAATCTCCCATGGATCCATGAATTCCCCATAACCCTAATTTATGACTTGTAATTTAGGTGAAATATAGTAATTGTGAGATTGTACTTGTAGTAGTTTAGTTATTTGAATCATGTCACCATCTATATCTAATGTAGTAATTCTAGATTGATTGGTTGAATGTGATCTATATCCCTTGAAGGGAAAAAATGAGAATTAGTTATGTGTATGAGACTTGTGTGTATACAATTAGATTGCTTTAAGAGTAAAGTTAATACATTATAATCTAATTGTTGTGTTGATCGGATGATTATCCTCATGTACACACTTAGGTATAAATGTCATACAATGTGAAAGGCTTGTCACATGTAGTGATTCTAAGGGTTGAAGACTAGCCTCCGCTAATGAATCTAGGAGCTTTAGCATGAGTTTGTTGGATTGATTGTGAAGAAATTCTTCCATAATTAACAATTTATGTCAAGGCATAATATAAACTCAATGGGAATTATTCTTAGCACCTAGTGGATAGTGATATGAGATGGAAGCCCTCACGTTAGTAGAGGCCATGTTTCTAGGAGCAATCTCTTGGGATTGAAGCCCTTACGTTAGTAGAGGTCAAGTTTTCTAGTAGCAATCCCCTTATCCCATAAACTATGTGCCCTCATAGGTCTTTTAGCTAATGGATCCACCTAAGCTAATAGTTGAGTTCTACCTTAGGCAAGTAGGACACCCCTTTTCGGTGTGGGGTAGACCTTAGGAAACATGGATACCGTGTGGCTATCTGAGCTCCCATATAACTCAATCACCACATGGATAGAGCTGCATAGAATGTTCTTCGAAAAATACGTAGAAACTCAACAACTTCATGGCTCTACATGGGAGTCGGTCAGTGATTCTTGGAAAATATTTATATGTTTCATGAGAAGTGTGCCGAACAACCGTATTGATGCTTAATCACTTAAGGAGTACTTTCACAAAGGGAAAGATGAAAATGGGAAAGTTGTGTTAGATACTATTGCTAGAGGACCTTAAAAGGAGAACACATTCAAGGAGATTCCATAGAAAGTTGAAAAGATCTCCAAGAATAATAAAGCATGGAACACTAGAACTTTGGCTGCCACAACGAGAACTTTTTTATAAAAGCGAAATAGAATCAATCCAATGATTATATTAGTGAGGAGATGAAGCAGTTGAGAGCAGAGGTTGATTTAGTGTTGAAATTTTTTAGTGGAAGTACTGAGAATGTTAAAGTAGTACATTTTCAGAATAAAGATCTACCAGCTGATGAGTATGTCTATGAAGAGGATGCAAATTATGTTATTGAGTAGACGGGTGGTTTCCGGACTAACCCTAAATTATGAAAGGATCACAAATTATGAAGAGGATGCAAATATGTTAATTAGGATAATTGACGCCAAGGTAAAGAAAATCAACGTCGAAACTATAATAAATACAATCATGAAGAAAACTATAATCATGATAACAACTATAACATGAATGAGTATAATAATAGAAACAAAAAAATGTGGTCCATATGTTCCACCAGGATATAAAGATGGAGGATCAAGTTTGAATTGCATTGAGGATATGATTTCTAAGATGATAAAAAGTTCAACTAAACTGATGAGAATGTTTAAGAGATGCATACTGATTTATCAATTATTGGGCAAAAGGTAGATTGACATGCCATATCTATTAAAAAGATTGAGCAATAACAGTATTAAATACACCAAAATAAATGAATAAAATCGTTTATGTCTGAAAACTACGGACATCATTTCACGAGCAAGAGAATCCAACACAAGCTGGAATGAATAGCTCACCCTAGAACTTGATGTGCTGGAGATTGGCTAGAGCTGAGGGCGAGTCGAAGTCACTGATACACTCGTTGCGCTCCACAAAAAGAAAAAAAAAGAAAAACACAAGTAGGGCTCAGTATAGGGCAACATATGTACTGAGTAGATATCATCGGCCAACCCAAAATAGAAACTAATATGTAATGAATAATAGTATAAAATGAACAATGACACTTAGCAGGTGGCAAGCAACATGCACATGAACCAATGTCAACAACATTAAAGTAAGTACGTAATAAGTCAACAATATCAAGATAACACATGAGGAGTCATGCCTCCAAGCCACACTACTTTGAGAATTGAGTTCTTTGAGATTGAGTACATTAAGTTAATTAAATATCTTTTTCCTTAAATGTTACCGTGTCTGTCACGACCCAAGTCTAGGGCTTAGACGTGACCGGCGAATGGGGAACCCGAGGGAACCCCAAACAAGCCTCATAGCATATCATTACACATCCTTGGTCGCGGAAGCAATTAAAATGACCATAAGCGATACGCATAATCAAGGGGAAATTGGGACTAAGGGAGCAAGACAAAAAGAGAATAATACATAAATACCATAGATGAGTCAAGCTCAAACATAATACACAACTTGTCCAACACCACCTCTAAACATGGATACTTAGCGGGGGCCGAGACAAACTACCGGGCTCACCCTCATAGTCAATACATAATTAAAAAGGAAAAGGTCTTATACATAGCAAAAGATCATGAGCAACATCCCCGGAATGGAGGACTCACCAATAACCTTGATAGGAAATCGTATTAGCCACGTGGAGGAGGATGGTAAGACGGTGCCCCGGTCCCTACATGGTGACATCATGTAGGCATAGAGTATGCATTAGTACGTTTGAATGTACTAAGTATATGGGATGCAATGCAATGCAACAATGGATGGACATTATAGGCAAAATGCATAATCGTACCCGATAGATAACATATTAATGAGATGATATGTATAATGATGCTTATATAAAAATCATATTTAGTAGGGCATAGTATATGTGTAGTGAGTGACCATCAATATAGCATTTCCAAGGCCTACCACCCCCTTGGAGAGGCGAAAGAGGTACAAACCCCTCAATGTGGTTACCCGGGCCTACCACCCTCCGAGCTAGGGACCAAGGTACAAACCCCTCGATATGGTTATACGGGCCTACTACCCCCGTACTAGGCAACCAAGGTACAAACCCCTTGATACGGTTACCCGGGCCTACAACCCCCCGAGCCAGGCTTGGTCGACTCACACACTATATAGAGAAAATTATATACATGTATTCATTTCATCATCATTTCAATACTTATATAATCATCCGACTCATAGGACGTACATTGGACCTTCCATTTCATAAGAATTCTATAAATGACATTTTATCAAACATATGATGGGCTACTTGTTCATGTAAATAAAATCATGTGTTTCAAGAGTACTAAGTCCAACCAATTTTCAAAATCCATATAAAACAGCCCACCAACAACATACATATATATATACATATATAACAACCTTCATAATTTGATCATGGAGGCATGAAAACCATAAACATCACATAATAATACCATTTCATGAAAATATGCAAGATAGACCTTAATAGGGTGTGTAGTAGTGATTCCATAATTCAAGAGTTCATAAATGATCATAAGGACCCATAAACTTGAAGTAAAATAGAGGATAAATGGTTGGACTTGTGGAAAGGAAGGTTTCCACAATCAACCCACATACCTCAACTTTGGAGAATTCTTGATGAAGATTGGAATGGAGAATTGCTTGAGATTGAATCTTGAATCCGGATTAAAGCTTGGGATTCTTGAATTTGGTGGATGATCTTGGTGGAATTTTTGGAGAGGGCTTAGAGAGAGTTTTTGGATGTTTTGAAGTTAAATGACTAAGTATGGATATGTCCCCTTTTTATAAAAAAACGTCCCAACACTTAGAAAAAAAAATGAGGCGGGTGAACAGTGTTTTCGGCTACTGGAATTTGCATTTTCTGCCGGACAGGTTTTACGAAAACGGTCATAACTCCTTCATCCTAACTCGGAATGAGGTGAAACAAATTGCGTTGGAAAGCTAACTCATAGAGCTTCAATTTTGATAGTTTGAGCTCCTTCCAGTTCCTTGTGTGCTGAGATATATGCCCCTTTAAAGTTGACCCTCAAAATCGCATTTTTTGCGATTTTCGAATTTTGATACGGTTGCTCTAAAATTCGGGTTAGACCCATTTCCCACTCAATTTGACCCCCTGAATAAGAATATGAAGTCGAATTTTTGAAATGATGCACGGATTTTGAGATATATGGAAATTACAATTTTAGGTGTTTCCGAAGCACATTTTCGGGCATTTTTGGGGTCGTTTCAGTGTCGGAACGTGACACTCTGATCCAATTATACCATGTCGAACGTGACACTTTGATACAATAATACCGTGTCAGAACATGACACTATGATCCAATTAGACCGTGTCGAAACATGACACTCCGATCCAATAATATCGTGTTAGAATGTGACACTCCGATCCAATTATATCGTGTCGAAATGTGACACTCTGATCCAATAACATCATTAATTATCACCACTTTTTAATTCATTAGCAATATTTCATCAAGCCTTTTTTATTCAGGGCATCACTTCGATAGAGAGGGTTCAAGATTATAAATTCTACGGTCTCAGGATTTCAGACCAATCACAAACCACAAAACCAAGCTACACAATCACAAAACCAAGCACATAGAGAACTTCACAATATCATTCAATGCATATCAATCACTATTAAGAGTCTATCTATCAAATAGAATAACTCATAATCTACCTCCACCAAAGAACCGAAGTCAAGCAAGCTACTTCTCCAATACTTTTCATTTCCTCAATGCCTCCGAAGCTTTCCAATCTATCAAGTATATATGCATAATTTGTAAGTTAACGAGTCTATATAAACTCATATTATTCTATGTCTAGTCTAGACCCAAAAACTCACCTAATTTTATAATCAATTTCCTAAAGTTCAAACCTAAGGGTAAGTCTTAGCTCCTCCAATTAGCATAACTTTAGTGGAATTTAACTAATTCAGCACACCTAATATTAAATTGCCTATCTCAATGTATTCAAAATATAGTCTATAATGTTAGAGCAAAATATTTTAATATATAAAGGTTGAAGCCACTGGTTACGAAACCAGTGGCAGACTAACAACAACGTCCAGAACTTAAATTTGATTAACAGTCGTTGTACAACCTTAGTTTCTCCTCATAATTGTTTGATCTCCACTCTCCAATCACATGCGCCTTTAACTATTCAAGTCATCCTTATATAGCCATAATAATAATCCTATAACAATACAATAAAATAAGGACCACCACGTTTCCACCAGTAACTTGAACTACCATGTATTCTAACCCCTAAATCTATTATATACTGCCAATTATCATTCCCCAATAGTCATCATTACTTATTAATTACCCATCCAAAAACCTATTCCAAAATCATCCAATTTAAAAGACATAGCAAATAAGAATTGTCGTTCAGCCTTTAAGAACCCAAAATTTCAGCTATAATCAATCATTCTCTTTATATCCAACAATATACATAATATGACGTCTTAATGTATTTATTAAATCCAACATATGAACGCACACAGAGTTTGTGAAAACTTACCTGATGCTATCGCCGTTTTACAAGCCTCAAACCCATATTCCTTTTACATAATATTTACTCTCTAATTATTATATAAGACCAACAATAAAGTAGTAAAAGTGACCCACTATTAATTTTACTGTTATTTCCTTTAACCTCCAACTAAATAAATTATTAAAACTACCCCACTAATTTCATACTTATAATTATGAATAGTCCAAAACACCCATTTAAAATCTATTGGAAAGTATTTTATGAAATAAAAAGCTCTAGTAGTCAAAACAACCAAATGGGTCGTTATATGATCACACTCTTTCACATACATTATGGAATCCTTGAACAAAGACGGCCAAAAGAAGAGAGATTGCAATACCTTATTTATCGTGGATTCTCTTCCATGATGCCCTTCATAATGACTTGCATGACAAGTCTCGAGCACTTTCATTACAAGTCTCGAGCACTTTCTTTACCTTGCTTTCTGGAATGAATCTCCTCACAACTTGATCCAATCCTTGTTTAAAAAAGAGCGGTTCATCCCAAATATAAAATTTAGCATAGTGTTTGAGATTCTTTATTTGTTGAGTAGTTGCACCGGGTGAGAATACTCCACTAACCATAGATTCACTATATTGACATACCACGACACTTGAGAGATATCAAAGGCAATCAATTGCTCATCCAGAAATCTTCACGTGTTTGGCCACCTTCATTCAAATGATAGAAGTTTTCTAACCTTCAAAGATGATAAACTATTTGATCTTTTGTACCTTTTCGGTCTTTGATTTCAAGGTAAAATTATTGGAGAAGAAATATCCATTGAATGAGCCTTGGCTAAGAATCCTTCTTATTGAATAAATACCTAATAGTTGCATGGTCAGTATAAATAATCACCTTGGTAACTAACAAATACGATCTTAGCATGTCAAAGGTTAATGTTAAATCAAGCATCTCCTTCTCAGTCACTGTGTAATTAGCTTGAGCAGAATCAAGGGTCTTCCTAGCATAATAGATCGAATGGGAAACCTTATCTCTCCTTTGTCCCAATACTGCACCCACTGCTACATCATTTGCATCATACATGAGTTCAAATGGCAACTCTCAATTAGGAGCAATCAAGATTTGAGCTTCCATTAAGTTCCGCTTCAACATATCAAATGCCTTCAAACAATATTCATCAAACTCAAATTTCACCTCTTTATCGAAGAGACTGCAAATAGGTCTGGCATTCTTGAAAAAGTCCTTGATGGATCTTTGGTAAAACCCCGCATGCCCAAGAAAACTTCTTCATCCTTTGAAAGAAACTGGAGGTGGTAATTTCTCTATAACCTCATCTTTGGTTTTATCAACCTCCAGTCCTTGCTTCGAGACCTTGTGACCTAAAACTATACCTTCCCAAACAAAGAAGTGACATTTTCCCAATTGAGTACTAAATTTCTATCTTAAAAAACGAACAAGTACCATATTAAGGTTTCACATACATACCTCAAAAGACTTCCCAGTGATATAGAAATCATCCATAAATACCTCCACAAAGTCCTCAACTATATTTATGAAAGATATCCATCATATACCTTTGGGATGTAGCCGGAGCATTGCAAAGTCCAAATTGCATATGCTTGAAAGCATATGGTCCATAAAGATAAGTGAAAGTGGTCTTTTCTTGATCCTCGGGGGCAATTGAAATCTGCTGGAATACCTATCTAAAAAGTAATAGTGCTCCTGCCTTGCTAAACGTTCAAGAATTTAATCAATAAAAGGGATAGGATAATAATATTTTCTCATGCCACCATTTAGTTTCTAGTATTCCATGCAAATCTACCACCGTGTAACAATTAGTGCGAGAACCAACTCATTCTTGTCATACTTCACTACTATCATACCACAGTTCTTTGGTACATATTGCATGTGACTTGCTCATTTACTATCGGAGATAGGGTACACAATCCCAGCTTCTAACCACTTTATCACTTCTTTTCTCACCACTTCTTTCATTAAATGGCCTAGCCAAAGTTGATGTTGTCCACTTAGCAGGTGGTCTTCCTCCATATAGATTTTGTGCATACATAATGCCTTACTAGTCTCATGAATATCAGACATCTGCCACCCAATAGCATTCCCCCTTTCTTTTAAAATCTTCAATGTTGCATCAACCTATGCTTCCGATAATTCTGTAGAAAGTATCACAATTAAGGTTTCATTATTTCCAAAATATGCATACCTTAGGTGAGCCGAGAGAGATTTTAACTCTAACTCGGGTGCCTCTTCAACAGAGGGTTTTCGTTTAGGCCAAACAGTTCATCTAATCGCTCCATTACACCTCTTTGTGTTCCAACTAGTGCCACATCAAGACAAATTGTCATCTCTTGAGCTTCTGTATCACCATCTATGTCATGTTCCACTAAAACTCTTTACAAGGGCTGTTTTGAAACAATACAATGTTATTGTATGGCTAGATCCAAAACAACTATTGTAGACAACTCTTCATAGAGGGAAGGTAGTTTCAAAGCGCCATAGATATCAAATACCTCAACCTTATCATATTCTCTCACGATCAATGCTCTCCCCGTGGCTAAGAAATATTATCCAAAGATGAATTGAACTTCATGACCTAACTCAAAATTTATTCCCACAAAGTCCACCGAAAAGATGAGCGACCCCACTTGTATTACTAACACATCTTCCACTACACCTTTTGATCTCACAACAAATCTATCTACAAGTTGTAGGCTAACTATTGTTAGTTTTGGACTTCCCAACCAAAGTTTCTTGTACAAGGATGTCGGCATGAGATTGATACTAGCACCCAAATCACACAACCCCCAGGCTTGGACACTTTGTCCAATTGTAATTTGTAACGTTAAGATACTTGGATGCTTCAAATTTTTGGGTAGTCTATTTTCAATTCTAGAACTGCACTCCTGAGTAAGTGCCACTATTCCATACTCAGCCAGTCTTTTCTTGTTCACCACTATCTCCTTCACATACTCGACAAATTTAGGAATTCCTACGAAATATCAACCAAAGGTAGATTGATGTGAACTTGTAAAAGGAGATAGAGAAACATACTAAAGAATTCATCTTCATTTTTCTTTATGAACTTTTGTAAAAAAAAAAGGTGTTTTCATGATGAACAATGTTTTTGACATTTGAATTTTCCCCCACCTGTCCTTGTTTGTTTTTTCCACTTACTACTTCATTTTTCTATTCTTCGTAGCCAGCTCCTCTAGTTATAACCCACTTCTTGTACATATAACATTTAATATTTTCGGGTTAGGATTAGTGTCACCCTAAAGAACTTCTTGTGGACACAAATTTAGCGTGTTAGCTATTTGTGCAACTAATATTAGCTATTTGTGCAACTAGTCTTTCAAGATTTTGATTCGACATCTGGTGATTCATCCTATCGTTTCCAAGCCTATCTACCCTTGATTTGGTTTTAACATTCTCTGCACCATTCTTACCTATCTCTACCATCATATTTTGGTACAACTCTTCATTAGTCATACCTCTTTGTTGCACACCTTGATTATTACCTTGGCCATGATTTTGATACTGTGGCCCATTTCCTTGTGGTTGGTATTGGTTTTTACCTTAAATGTTGTTTTTCTTTTGATTTCCACCCCATGCGAAGTTAGGGTGATTCCTTCAACATGAGTTATACGTATTACTGTATTGCTATGCTCCTCTACCTAATTTTGCATTACCCACATAGTTCACGGAGTCTGAATTTGTTGCACATCATTCAATCACATGCTCCCTACTATCACAAACTCCACACCATCCATAAGGTTGTTGTACCGCATTCACTTGTCTGTGTTGTTAACCTATTGTGAGTTTCTTGAACTGTGTTGTAATGTGATTTTTCAACGCATCCAATTTTGATGCTAATATAGTTTCTTGATCCACTTCTAAAACTCTTGCAACCTTTTGCGCCAAGGCTCTTTGTTTCTTTCCAATAGTTTTTCTAGGAGTTTAACTAGTTCATCATAGGTTTTTTCAAATGCTTTCCTTCCTGCTACACTATTTAGAAGTACTCTTGCATTATATTCGAGATCCTCACAAAGGGTGTGAGCTAGTACCTCATTTGTCTAGTAATGATAAGGACAAGCATTTAACATTTCTTTAAATCGAGCCTATGTTTGATACATATCCTCTCCATTTATGTGCTTGAAACTCAAGATTAAATTCCTCAACCTTCCAATTTTCCTGATGATAAGAATCAACTTAGGAACCTCTTTTATAGATAATTCCACGCAGTGATGAAATTTTGTAGCTCAAAATCAAACCACCGCCTTGCTTCTCCCAATTGTGAAAATTGAAAAAGAGTCAATGTCACATAATTAGATGATACCCCATTCGTAATGTATGTGTCACTTATTTCCAAAAAAATTCTTATATGCACTTAGGGGTCCCATGAGGATGGCTAGTGAATTTCCTAGTTGAAAGAATGTGGTGTACTATATTCTGTTTTAGCTCAAATCTCCCACCTAGTGGTAGTTTCAGAATAATCGATGCAACATTAGCAGTGAGTAGGACTGTAACATCATGGACTGGCCTTTCCAGAATTACTATAGGTATCTCCTGTGGTTCGTTAGACATATTATTCTCATGGTTTCCCTCAGTATTTCCTGGGAGACCTAGTCCTAATTCCTATTGTTGTCCTAGGCCCACAAGCTCTCTTCGTCTACGAAGAAATCTTTCAGGTTCATCATATTGTTTAACAAAATCTCCTCTCTAAGCCAAAATTTATCTCTAATTATCTATGATATAGAACAACTAAGATCAAGTTTTTAACACTTGAAAAATTAAATAGTAAACTTAAAAGAATTAGATATAAATGAATTGTAAAGTCCCTAACAATGGCAACAAAACATGTTTCTTCCAATTGCATACGCAAGTGTACATTGTCATGCAAGTTATCTAGTTCCTTTTAAAACTGAGTTGTCAAACCCAAGAGATTTATGATCAATTTATATTAACTCTATTATTTCCACAGTTTAAAGAATGTATTTTTAAGATATAGTGATTTTTGTTTACTACTAATGTGAACTACTAAATTATTTAAAGTATTTAAAAAGGACGACTTCAATTTCGTTAATTTGAACAATTAACGACAGATTCCAGGACTTCAACATGCGTAGGGTTTCATGTATTGCATCTCATGTATTGAATTAACTAAGGTTATCAAATTACTGATTTACAAGGTTTATTTTATGATCATGTTCTCCTGACCATAATTGCCTACTCCAGTTGACCGTCTAACTACATAGTTGATCGGGGATAGACAAAGTCAATTGATGAGCATTTATATTTCATCTTGTTTTATAACCAAACTCGGTGGTCACATGGGTGTCAATCCTGAACACGAATATAAAAAAGTGATATACAAGAGAGATGAAGCTCTTTTTATTCTATGTTCTATCTACCTCTTCATCTCCCAAATTCAACAATAGACAGTATGTTTATTTCTATGGTGGAAAACCATGAAATATTACAATAAGAATACAAAAGTAATTTTAGCGATGACTAACATTAATTAATAAATATTCTATGTTCAACAATTACCCGTAGCTACAACCTAGAATAAAAGTGTTTAGCCACTCATAATATTCATAAACTCAAAAACAATTGTTTTCATGCTATTCAAATTTAAATAAAGAGTTGAAAATTGATATCTAAGAAAAAGTGTTTATCCCTACTCTTACACACCAAAAAGAAGTCTAACCTTTACCAAATAACCATAGGGGTAATATTTATAGATTTTAAGAAATAAATTTCTAATTCTTATCCAATTAGGAATCCTAAATCAACTAAACTTTGTCGGGAACGTCGGTCAAAGGCATGGGGTGACACAACAAGGTTGATGCTGAGGAATTTAATTCCTAGTCACTTACGCCAGTAGTGCGGCCAGGCTTACCATCTAAATATTAGGGCCTGATGCCCTCAGCCAGGGGTGCTTGGCCAGTTTTCTAGTTCATTTCATATGGCGAGTTCTCCTCGGAGTTGCGTCCATGCTTCCCTTCTTTGCTCTAGCTCCCCTAAGCTCCATTTAATGTTGAAAACTTCTGCATAACCTAATCACATGTCTTAGTGTGTATTCATTGCAATTTACAAAACTTAATAAATAGCTTAAAGATTATTCTCAAAATGCAAGCCATATGTGGACAAGCATAAGTAAATAAGAATTATATTTATTCCTATGATAAAAAAGTACAATGATTTAGTTGCTACACTTGAAGATTATACTCGTCGTTCTCCAAAGAATCTTGATTTAGATATGAGAAATCATGAAACTCCACCAGCAAAACCATCAATTGATGAGCCTCCGAAGTTGGAACTAAAGGCTCTCCCATCTCATTTGTGGTATGTGTTCTCAGGCCAAAATAGTACCTTGCCAGTCATTATTGCTGCTGATTTAAATGACGAGAAATTAGAAGCTTTAATATCAGTGTTGAACCATCTAAAAAGGGTGATTGGATGGATAATATCTGACATTATTGGTATTCCACGAGGTATATTTCTCACAAGATTCAAATCATGTCGAATAGTAAACAACATATTGAGAACCATAAAAGATTGAATCCACCAAGGCAAGAAGTTGTGAGAAAAGACATTATCAAGTGGTTCAATGTTTGATTAGTTTATCCTATAGCTAACACTAATTGGGTGTGTTCGATTTAATGTGTGTCGAAAAAGGGAGGAATCACTATGGTTCCTAATGCAAAGAATGAAATTATATCGATGAGGACTATTATAGGTTGGAGGGTCAGCAAGGATTACCACAACTTGAATGCATGGACAGAGAAAGATCATTTCCCAATGCCATTCATGAACCAAATATTAGATCATCTGAGGTTGAATGAGCTAAATTAACTTGATGAGTTTCTCCTAAAAGCATATGAAAGTTCAACCTTCTATAAAGAAAAGATGATTAAGTACAATGATAAAAGATTGAAAAGCGTTAATTTGCTCTTTCTATTCAATTATAAGTTGCACTTATCTCTTGCCAATCTCAAATCAAAGTGGACCGGACAATTTAGAGATGTACAAGTGTTTTCACACGGAGTGGTTGAACTTGAGAATTAGGAAGGAACAAGAAGATTCAAGGAAAATGACCAGAGGATAAAATCTACTTGGTGCAACCAGAGGAGGTCAAAGAGGTGATCGAAGAATGGGATATTGATAAATATTAGTATCCAAGGGGTCTGTGATGGGCCGCAATGTTAAGTCAAGTGATGCTTGGGAGGCAACCCAAGATTTTATTTACCTAGTTTAGTAAATTTCTTATGTTTCATTTTTTATTTTTGGCTAGAATAGGTTATGTTAGGGTCTGTGTCCAAAAAATGTCAAGAAAATGTAAGAGGAATTCATAATGTTTGCTACAAGTGAAGGAAAGAAAGAAAAATCTGGAAAACCTTTAGGTGCAAAGGGTCTTACATATGGGTCCTACAGGTTGTATGAATTCCTACAAACCATAGGCCTTGCTCATAGAACTTCACGTGAGAAGAAAACTTTAACTACTTGTTCTACTGTTCCCCTCTACGAGTTGTCATTCATTCAATGAACTGTAGATGGCAAACATAGAACTTAAGTCCAAATGCACCTGCAACTTTAAGTCTACGGGTGGATAGTACAAACCGTATAACACTTGATGGTCTGTAGTTTGCACTCATAGAACCCACGTATGTTTCTTCAATTAACCTAAGTGTTGAATAGAATGATGAAGGTTGTCTATCGACAGTAAGAATTTCTATGGTCCGTAGATAGGCTTTCATCGAAACCTTTCAGTTTAAATTAAAGGACCCAAGTCATGACCCCTTTTTCAAATTGTCATGACTTGAGCCTACACCCCGGACGTGAAACGACATACAAGACTCCAAAAAGCCTCATAGCATTCATAATATATGACATAAGAAAAATGGTACGAAATTTAAACTTTGAATCAATACAATCGAAAACTTTATTTAAAACAGCAGAAGTCTAACTTTTGTCTCACATGGCCATCTAATACATCTTTAGAATAAAAAGTAGGCTCACAACCCTTTAACATAGTCCAAAACGTAAAATGACATAAAGGAAACTACTAAGGACTCTCATATGTCCTCAAATCTTGAGGACTCACCAACGAGCCTTAGAGAATAGTGTATCCAAGCCTTGAACCTTATAAATTACCTAAAGATCCAGAACCTACACTTTATAGTAAAAATAGAAGAAATATGGGTTAGCACACAAAAATGTACGAAGTATGATGACCATGAAAAAATCATGCTTCAAAAGCACATTTTGGTTGAAAACCATGCTTTATGCCAATTTTGAGAAACATCATGAACTTTAGTATAAGAGGCATAACATACAAACATATTCAACATGCATATCATTCAACATATTAGAACCATCATCTTAGGCAACCCTAAGTTATACTTGTGCAATGTATGAATGGCATCCGATAATACCACCCACACTAAGTACCCCTTTGAGGCCACTGATGTTTGCATAATCAAGACGCCACTTCCAATGCAAGTATCTACAATCATACAATAGTATAGTAACCCAACTAAAGGTTGGGGTCGATTCCCATGGGAGTGGGCTTGAGAATTAATAGAAAAATAAAATTTAGTTCTAATTAGTCATATCTAAAATCATTATCGAAGGTAAACATGTTAAATCTAAGGCGTGATGCAAGCATCAATTATCAATGGGGGGGTTCTTAAGCAAGTAAAGAGCAAAATCAGCAAAAATGCAAAGAGTACTAATCAAGGAGATGGGATTCTTGGGATGTGATAGAAAAGCCGGATAAACTAAACTATTGGGTACATGATTTTGATAATAAATACGTTGAATATTTGTGACTAGGCTAGACTATAGTGGGGGTAAATTCTCTCTTGAGCAACTTACCCTGAATCAAATGGGTTCCTCTCGGACACCCACTTGCCGCATGAAGAAGAGCCTTCGCCTTAGTCCACTCACTCTCTCGAGCTGAGTGTGTGGGAGAAGGACTCTCGAGCTGAACCTCATGTCGACCCAATCCCATCGGCCATCAATTTAGTAGTCTTAGTTTTACGACCTCTCTCTCGAGCAAGCCAAAAACACAAAGGTAGAATCGTATTTGCAACTACAATTTCATTAATTTCCACCACAACAACTAAACGAAATCTTATTTACACAACAAATAAACCATCAACAAGCAAGACACAACTGATAATCTAACCCATATTCACAAAATCACACCCCAAGAATTGGGGTTTTAGCTACACATGTAAAAGAGATAGAAATTTATACCAAAATGAGTTTGCATTCAAATGGGTATGAATATTTAACTCTCAAAACAAGCAAAGAATCAAGAATCCACAAGACCCAAGTTCAAATTCTTAGAGTTGATACCCTTTGACTCTCCAAGTTCTACAAAACCCTCTCCAAACATAGAACTCAAAAGTCTATGTTAAAAACTCTTTATTAGAAATGTGATATTAAGCTACAATTCTCAACGAGTATTTATAGTTTTCAGAAATCTATGCTGCAGTGGATTATTCGGCATCCTTAGTCGAGATTGCCGATCAACTCGACAATCCGCTCTTTGGTAGGTTTCATTGTTGTCTTGCTCTATCCTTCAGCATCGTCGTGTTTTTGATCATTGGGCGACATAGTACTGCTTCGTGGAACTGCTCAGCGACACGTTGACTACTCCTTTCACCACCTATTTGATCTTTTCTTTCAGGGCTCAACACACTGGAACAAAAGGTGAGGATAAGACCTTTTGGCAACTCGCCGAACGAGTTCGGCAAAACTCAGATCTTCATTTCTTCGTACTTTCATCTACTTTTATTCTTTTTTGCTAAGTAGTGTCCATGCCTTCCCTCAAACTCCAAATACCTGAAACTTAAGGGTTTTTATAAGATATTGAGATAAAATATGCATTTGAGGACACTAATTCTATTAAAATATAGCCCTAAATGAGTCCAATTTGTGGACTCATCAACACCCCAACTTAAACTTTTGCTTGTCCTTAAGCAAACTCAAGTTTAGCCATTCAAAAAGGGTGTCTCGAATAGTGCTACACAAGACTTGGTCACTAATGCACACAACAAGACTCAATTTAGTTATGCAAAGATCAAATGTTCACTTAAAGATTCAAGTTGTGACTCACCTATATCAAAGAATCTCATGCTCACAATACTTACTTCAAATACAAGTTCAAGCTCAACCAAAGTGTTCAAATGCCCTTACACAAGGAATGATTCCATATTCACACAATGGTTCACAATTTAAATCTTCGAAATCAAATGCAACACTCACAGTCACACTCACAAAGAAGAAGACAATGCATAATTTCACCTATAGGTTTCTTGTATTTTCCAATCAATATTTGTTTCGGCTCACTCAAGATCAAAAAGGTCTTTTCAAGGCTAGTACTAGGGTTGAGTGCAAAGGTATGGTCATTTAGGCTCAGTGACTTTCATCCTCATGAAATGTGATACTCACAACACTTACTTTCCTCTTCCTTCATCATTTTCTTTAGTGCTTAGAAGCCATCCTATTATTCACTTTCCATGAATTGTTTGGAAACCCCATTTGTTTTGTACTTTATTCCACAACTTTCTTTTTCATTCTTTTTCTTTTTCTTTCTCTTTTCTCTCTCTCTCTCTCTCTCTCTCTTTTCATATGGAGGAGTTCCATTTTTCTCAAAACCATGGGTAAGAGGGGACTTTCCTTGCACTTCTTAACTTACCCTTATCTTTTCACCACACGCCTAACTTAGGCTTTTAGCCTAAGTTGTCTATTCAACTAATCACAACTTCATGAGGATTAAGGGTATTGGATAAAGAAAGGTCTAGTTTTCATCAAGTTTCTTCCAAAGGAAGGTAAGGCTCAAGGGGTGTTCAAAAGCAGTTCACACACTCACAAGGTAGGCCACAAAGAGGTATATGTCAAGTTTGCTCACACTCTTAGAAGTTGCCTAAGATCATATCAAGAGATAACATCACTTAGTTGACCGTACCAACGGGGCAAATTCTAGAATCCATCATGCATAGTTCACAGGTAAGCTCATCACACTAGGTATTGACACTACAATCGAACAAGAGTCCACACTTTTGCTAGTGTGCAATGATCATCACAGAGACTCAATTCAATACTAGGCTAGTCAGAAAGAGATGCAAATAGTTCACATATTGTCTATGCAACTTCATTTGGCCTCATCGTAGCTGTGCATTCAAGTTCATTAGATTGAGAGCATTATTTAATTCATCGGTATTGATCAAAATCAAGACTTAAATTTTGCACAAGAACAGCCACAATCAACACACGAGAGATGGGAGAAAATTTTGGACGGGTCAAAATCATTTTGCAATTTAAAATAAAAAGGAACCATAAGCTCAAACATCCACAGAAAGCAAGCTAATCATGATTTAAGCACAAAGCCCAAATATAAACAAAGTACGATCATCAATAGCACACAAATGTGGGCCTTACCCCATTACAAATAAAAGCAATTTGTCTTTAAATGCAATTAACCCAAAATTTGAAATGTAAAATAATGAAAGACAGAGAGGGAGGTAGAAAGGGGATCCTGGCTAATCGGTCGCTCCATCTGTCTGGGTTTTAATGCCTGGAGTAACCCCAGAAGGACTAGATCCAGCAATAGGTGCTAAGGAAGCCTGCATAGTAGCATCTATCATAATTGTTTCCATCTCGGTCAGGTCATCATCTGTAGCACCCTCAGTCTCCCCATGCATCTTTTCATCAGTCTTTGCTTCTGACTCAGGATAGGTTGGCTTATCCGCTCTATCCCCATGTCCAGTGGTGGTCTGAGGCATCTCAGGCAAGTCTGGAATCTCCATTGTTCCGCAGACCATGGACACATCGGTGGACTTCGGGTGGTCTACATCTTTTCGCAACTCAATAATTGCAGCTTTTAAAGTCGTCACCTCCTCTATGGCCCCTTATTTGTGCTCACGCACCGCTATCCTGGCCGCTAGGGAATCAATACTAGTGTTCAGAGGTGTCACAACATTAGCTAGGGTGATCTGGATCATGCCTGGAATAGAGGCCTCTAGACTGGCAATATAATGATCAGCAGAAAGGGCCAACTGTCCCATCCAGCTGGGTGAAAGCTACCCATAGACCAAAAGCCACCATACCTTAATGGAGTTTTCCCCTAAATTTAAGAATAAAGACCTTGGTTCTTCAAGCCCTAACCCCCACTTCTTCTTCTTCTTCTTTGGTAACTTTTAGAAAGAGAAATTTTGGAGAAAATGAACTCTTTTAGTTTGATTTGGGTTTTTTTGGGAACAATTAAGTAAATGGGTTGTTTAATGACTTAAAATCATTAATATATGTGAAATAAAACAATTAAAATTGACCCCATAAATAACTAATTAAAAAGGATTTTACAAAAACGACCCTACTTAGGCAGCCAACTCCCAGGCACCACGAGAGGACCTCACAAGTCGTGGTCCTTGGGAAGTGGCTAAGTCTTGGGGTCTTGGCCTCCATAAGCTTAAGGGGTCTTCACGACCCCCTTCACGATCCGTCAAGGTCACCATGGCCCATTGTGGTGCGCGTGGTCCCATTACCAGTAGCTCCTCCAAGTTGTCATGCCTCCCATGAGGCAAAGGAGACCCCACGAGCCATCCCACGGTACGTGGTCATGACCATGAGCCGTGAAGTGGTTCGTGAAGGGGAGCCTTGACTTGGGCACTATAGGGGCACATTGCCTCACCAACCACGGGTGGCACCAAGGCTCGTAGTGGCCACTATGGGTCGTGAAGGCTCTCCTAGTCATGGTAGGCAGTGTCTAGGTGAGTTTTAGGCTGCCTTGGCTCCTTAGCCATGGGCTTCACCCAAAACCTTTGGCCCTTGCCCACCCATGACGTTGACCCTCACATTTTAGGCTCTAGTTCAACCAACTAATATCCGAGGTGTTACATTGTCTCCCTCTTGGGAACATTTATCTTCGAATGACACATTTAAACACCTTACAAAATTAAAAACTCAAGACTAGAAACCCATCATGCATGACACATCAATATAATGCACAAATCATAGGAGGAAACATCAACTCCATATCAATAAAGTCAATGCAACACAATGAAGTAGGAACTACATCTACAAACCCATTATGCATGGAAACATCAACATTTCTCATTTCATTGGAGGAATTTCCTTCTCCAACTCAAATCACGTTCATCATAACATCATTAAGCCAAATATGCAATTATTTTCTAAAGAACATTTAAGCATGTTCAACAAGTCATCTCATGAAACATATACACAACTCATACTAGATGCACATCTATATGAGGAATAAAAATCATAATAACTCATTTTCCCATTAAACATGAATTCATCAAGAACATGCATTAAGTAAGGAGATCATGGAAACACATACATAACACATGACTCCAAAATATGAAACAAGCCATAAGGAACTCTTGGTCTCAAGCTTGAATAGGAATAGAAGAAAGCGATAAGGATATAAGAACTCTCAACAACTTTACTTTTCAACATACCATCTCCCCCTTGGGAGTAAACCCATACTTAGGCTAACATGAAAATAACATATGGACCTTAATAAAACATTCACAACTTTAAGAAAGTATCAATATACTGGTGCCTTCATCCACAAGGGCTCCTTTGTTCTCTCTAGTAGCATCCTCTACTACTAACCCTTAAAAGACCACTCCTCACCATTTCCATGGAAACAACTTCCTTACTCTTCTATTTCTTAACTTGCTAGTCTAAGATCCCAACCGGTACTTCTAAACTAGGGAGGTTCATTAAGAAACTCTTGCTCACAAACAACCTTAACAACATCGCTCAAGGTCTCATATGAGTCTACCAAACTGGGTCTAAACTTCTCAAACTCAGTACACCTCTTAAGGTAAGAATTTCAAGAAAACCTAACTCATGAACATAAAGGATACTTAACGACCTTACTATCTAAGCACATTATCTCTCCCTTGGGAGCAAGCCTATACAAACTCTTTTAAGCATCACTTATTCAAATTCTAAGGTCGAAGAAAGTCATCACTAAGACTTCACACCCATCACACAAGATGATTTTAAACCAAGGTGAATTACACTTCTACCCTTCTTAAAGGAGTCTACTCTCTCAACACATCTAGGCATTTCTAAAACACCTATTCATCAAATCTTTCAACATACCTCAAAACTCATCATGACTTTCTACCAACAACACACATAACCATAGATCAACCCATATATACCAGAGGATTTCATGTAAAGCTATCATATCAAGTCCTATCTAGTCACATAGCCACAATTTGCATCACTACTAACCTTTTATCCCTCGATCCTTGTAGCATTAGCCCTTCGAGTAGTCGCATCTTGAAGACCATCGGTTAAGGAATAGGAGAGAGATCTTATAAAGTTAAACTCTATGGAATGACTTAGAGTAATGAAAGAAGTGTAGTTTCCTAATCTCTTATAGCCTCTCATTCATAAATATGGTGCACTTCACACTATGAACAAGACTCTACTAGACGTGGCTAATGAGACATCAATCCTAAAGACCATCTCAAGATCTTGTGCTCTAATACCATGTTTGTCATGACCCGAGCCTACACCCTGGACGTGGCATGACCTCCAAGACTCTGAAAAGCCTCATACAAGCCTCATGCAATTCATAACATAAGACATAAGAAAAATGGTATGGAATTTAAAATTTTAATCCATACAATCAAAAACTTTATTTAGAACAACGAAAGTCTAACATTTCTTTCACATGGCCATCTAATACATCTTTAGAATGAAAAATAGGGTCACAGTCCTTTAACATAGTCTGAAACATAAAATGGCATTAAAGAAACTACTAAAGACTTTCATATGTCCTCAAATCTTAAGGACTCACCAACTAGCCTTGGAGAATAGTCTATCCAGGCCCTGAACCTTAGAAATCACCTTAAGATCTAGAACCTACTATTTGTAGTAAAAATAGAAGAAATATGGGTTAGCACACAAAAATGTACTAAGTATGATGACCATGCAAAAATCATGCTTTAAAAGGACATTTTGGTTGAAAACCATGCTTTATGCCAATTTTGAGAAACATCATGAACTTTAGTATAAGAGGCATAAGATACAAACATATTCAACATGCATATCATTCCACATATTAGAACCATCATCTTAGGCAACCCTAAGTTATACTTGTGCAATGTATAAATGGCATCCCATAACAACACCCACACTAAGTGAGGCCACCATAGACAATGAACATTCATACTCAATAAGTCATGACAAGGAAAGTAACTCATAATAACATTTCCAAGTTAAGCATTCATTATTACAATAAGTCTGAAGTCAACATTCTCATTACCTTCATTAAGAGAACATTCATTTCATTAGACATTAAGACGTTGGATAATCACACCATAGCCCTCTCAAAGCCTACTTGTGCAATGCATGAATGACATCCCATACTACCACCCAGAGTTCATAGAACCTCTTAAGGGACCATAGCACGTATCTCACATGATGGGAATAAGTATTAACCGACATAGACTATGTGAGTTTAACATGGAATTTAGTGTTTATCCCACACCTTAAAGGGTTTGTCTACTTGTCTAAGGTAGGACCGGTAACATTTTAGCTTAGGTGGATCCACTAGCTAATAACCTATGTGGGAACATAGTTATGGGATAAGAAAGATGTTCATTGAAACCTGACCTAAACATGGGGAGAGCTTCCATCTTACCATATCCACTTGGTGCTAAGCTTACATTCCCATAGAGTGGTTCATTCACATTTACATTATTACACATGAGAGGCTTCCATTGACTTACTGACCCAAGGTACATTTATTCACACATGAAAGGGTGCCATAAGCCTATCGATTCAAGGTACATTGCTAGGATAACTCATTGAATCCTCATGAAAGGGTTCCATAAGCCTAACGATTCTAGGTTCATCATTGTCATAGTCATTATGGAAGGGTTCCATAAGCCTACCGATCCAAGGTTCATTATTATCATGCATGGAAGGGTGCCATTAGCCTACCGATCCAAGACACATCATTAGAATAGTTTATAGACTCATCATGCAAGGGCTACCAACATTAGGTCTACCGATTCAAGATAAAGCCTAGAATACTTCATTAATGATTCATGAATGGGCTACCACCGTTATGTTTACCGATTCAATGTTCATTAAGTCAAGATACAGTAGTTAGACTAGAAGAGGATGCCCTAAGACTACCAATTCAAGATGCAACATTACATTGAAGAACCTTTCACATATATCATCATCAGTCATAAGTTTATAATTGAGAATAACGTTTCAATAATAACACAATTGCATTGTAGACATGATCACATTACTTTCATTGAAATCACAAAGCATATACATAGCATCATGATTATACAATATTCTCCATAATTTGCCTTACAAGTCCATAAGTCATAATTCACCAACACATCTAAAGTTAATACAATTTAGGCATGAATAATGACATAATTCAATAAACTCAATCAATATAGACATAATCTATTCATATGCTTCCATAATCAATCAACCCACTTTATGAAGTCACAATTTAGTACTTTAGGAAATTCAAGGGTTCTGTCACGACCCAAGCCTAGGGCCTAGACGTGACATGGCGAATGAGAAACCCGAAGGAACCCCAAACAAGCCTCTCAAACTTGTCATCACACTTCATCGGTCGCGGAAGTACATTCAACATTAAATAACGGGAATTAGGGACTAAGGGAAAACCATTTCAAAATAACATCATAGAATAAGAGTCAAGCTCATTTACAAAATACTTGTCCAACGCACACCTCTACATACATAGATAGGACGGGGGCCATGACATACTACCGGCTCCCCTCATAGTCAAAATACAATTGCAAGCTAAGGTCTCAAAACATGGGAGTAGGAAAAATAACATGGCCCTCGAATCATTGAGGACTCACCAACAAACTCGGATAAGCACCGTACTAGCCACGTGGATGGAGAGAAGGATCAAGAGTAGCTTCGGTCCCTACATGGTGACATCATGTAGGCAAAATATGCGTTAGTACTTTGGAATGTACTAAGTATGCGGGGTGCAATACAACAATAGACAAGGACACAATCGAAATGCAAGAAATAGTTCCATAGGCATAAGGAATAACAATATGAGGATGTATGATCAAAGTGAAGTCAAAACATGTTTAAGTAAATCTATATTAATAGTAGATATCACATGTGTGTGCATAATCCAACCAACCTATAACCCCAACTTAGGATGGGGGATGTCGTTCACACCCGGACACCCTGGTGGCAAGGTATAAACCCCTCACATGGTTGATGTTGGTCACACCCCAAGCATCCTAGGTGGTGAGGTAAAAACCCCTCACATGGTTGATATTGGTCACACTCCAAGCATCCTAGGTGGTGAGGTATAAACCCTTCACATGGCTGATGTTGGTCACACCCCAAGCATCCTAGGTGGTGAGGTATAAACCCCTCACATGGTTATCCGATTCTTTTCCCTCGGACCGGGCATGGTCATGCAACACTTTATATAGGAAATTCACATTAGGCTCTAATGCAATCTCATGTATGGAATGAACATATACACAAGCTTAGTTTGTTATCAACACATCTCTGAAATGTCATACATCTCATAACTCAAGCCTTAAAGCATCAATTCATCAATTCTCCATAATTGGACATTTTGTCAAACACCTTGAAGGCATGTAATGGGGTCAAAGAGCATTGAAAATAGGGTAGTAATTATGCAGCAAAATCAGTGAACAACCTGCAACAACGCTTTTTAACACCCACAAGACTACATGAAAAAAAATCTCCACATCAATTCCAAGTTTAGATTCAAGTTCTAGAGTCACAACATACTCAAAACAATCACTTTTCATACTAGAATTCACTGTGTAGGAAATTTATACAAGGAACAAGACTAATTTATGAATCTCAACTTAAACCATGAATTAGTGAGTAAAATAGAGACTAGGCACTATGGGTGGAAGGACCCATGAGTTCAACACCACATACCTTGAGTCTTTATGAAGGTCTTGAGAGTGTCTTCAATGGAAGCTTGGAACTTGGAGCAAGAGTCTCTTCAATCTTGAGGAACGTTTTGGATTAGGGTTCTTGAGAGAAAAAGTGTCTAAGTATGGGAGAGGTATTTTGGGAAATGTTTTAGAGATGGGAATTGAATTAATGCTATATAGAAAATAAATTATGCCCTTGGAAAAAATGGGTCCAACACTTAGAAAAAAAAATGAGGCGGATGAACAGTAAATTTGCTCTCTGGAAATTGCATTTCCTGCACGGACAGATTTTACGAAAATGGGCATAACTTCTTTGTTCGAACTCCAAATGAGGTGAAATGAAGTGCGTTGGGTAGCTAACTCAAAGGGATTTCCATGGATATGTTATGGGCCACCCAATTATTTGTGTTCTAGGAGATATGACCCTTCAAAGTAGACCCTCGAAAAAGGCTTCACTTGGAAATTTCGAATTTTGATACGGTTGCTCTAAAATTTGGGGTAGACCCATTTCCCACTCAATTTGACCCCCTAAACAAGAATATGAAGTCGGATTTTCGAAAAACAAAATGGATTTTTAGATATAGCTAAAACAAGTTTCCGGTAATTTCCGAAGCACATTTTTAGGAACTTTTTGGGTCGTTTCAGGTTCTTAAGGGGATTTAATCATAAATCAATAATTAAATATTAATTTAATCATAATCCATAATAAATCAATCTGTGAAAATGATTTAGAAAACAAAACATGACTTAAAGTGAAACCCTAGGTTTTTGAGAAATTTGAAAGCTTTGAAATCTACTTTTGAAGGGACTCTATGGGTGAAAGTTACCCATAGATAAAAAGCCACCATACCTTAATGGAGTTTTCTCCTAAATTTGAGAAGAAAGACCTTAGTTCTTTAAGCCCTAGCCCCCACTTATTCTTCTTCTACTTTGGGAATTTCTAGATAGAGAAATTTTTGAGAAGATGAACTATTTTGGTTTTATTTGGGTTTTTTGGGAACAATGAAGTAAATGGGATGTTTAATGACTTAAAATCATTTATATATATGAAATAAAAAAATTTAAATCGACCCCATAAAATAACTAATCAAAATGGAATTTACAAAAAGGACCCTACTTAGGCAGCCCACTCCAAGGCACCACGAGAGGACCTCAGGAGTCGTGGTCCTTGGGATGTGGCTAAGGCTTGGGGTCTTGCCTACACAAGCCTAAGGAGCTTTCACAAGACCCTTCACGATCCTTCAACGGCACCACGACTCGTGGTGGTGCTCGTGAACCCTTGACCAGTAGTTCCTCCAACTTGTCATGCCTCCCATGAGGCTAAGGCAACCCCACGAGCCTTCCCATGGTCTTTGGCCATGACCACGAGCCGTGAAGAGGATCGTGAAGAGTAGCCTTTTCTTGGAAACCTTTGGGGCACACTGCCTCACCAAGCACAGGTGGCACCATGGCTCATGGTGGCCACCACAGGTCATGAAGACCCTCGTGGTCATGGTAGGCAGTGGCTAGGTGCATTTAGGCAGCCTTGGCCCCCTAGAAATAGCCTTCACCCAAAACCCTTGGCCATTGCCCTTAAACCTTGACGTTAACCCTTGATGTTAACCCTCACGTTTTAGGCTCTAGTTCAACTTACTAATTTTCAAGGTGTTACACAAATAAAACCCCTCACTATCAAATTCATCCAACCTTTCCCAGTATCTTCAACTGTAACAAACTTTTCTTTCTCATCCCAACTTTCCCACTATCTTCAACTGTAGCAACCCTTTCTTTCTCTTACCATTCTACCATAACTTCCAACCCCTCAAATTCAACTTCTCACCATTTAAACCCTTCTTCCCTTTTCCTTCCTCTTTCCTTCTATCTTTCTTACATTTTCTAAAACTTTAATTCACCATATTCAAGGCAATTCATGGGTCAGTCAAATATTAAGTGTGGGTTTCGAAGATTAAGTGTCTACGTTGAAAATGCACTCACACAACTTCAAATCACTTTTCAAGGTATGATATTCAACCCTCAAATTGATTCAATTACGAATGTGGTTGAAATTTTAAGGTGATATTTGACCTAAGGTGTTAAGATCTGTGTTAGTGATTTGTTTTATTTTTTAAAAATAATTATTGTGATGACATTATTGTGAGTGTTGTCAATTTTTTGCATATCTATCATAGTATTATTTGAATAATTCACACAAAATTGTGTTATTGACTTAGGGTGCAATTACGGTGCTAAATTGATTAACTTGATTCAAATTGCCTTTGTAAACCATAAGGATGACCAAATTACATGAAAACTAATATGTTGAAATGCATTATCTAGGATAGTTTGGGATGATATACTGAAATTATGTTAATACGTATAAGTTTTGTCATGAACTACCAGTATTTGAAGCTGATGACTTTTATCTATGGGTCGTAGAACTTTCTACGGCTCGTAGGTCAGTCACGTCAATGTGATTGCATAAAATAGTAGCCTAAGTTAGTAATGAATGTTTGGTTTACAATCAATAGAAACTTTGATGCACCGTATTGGTGATGACGAAGTCCAATCGTAGGGCAAAAATAGTGTCGTCTATGAATTCCTTTTAATTTTATTTTTTTTGTAGTTTTATTTCCATTAATCTTGCTTTATTTTTTCATGTTTTTAGTAATAGTTAGTCTCCCACAGGTACCATGCCTCTAAAGGGTACAACTAATTATAAATGAAAGAAGAGGTCCAAGCCCATACCACCTTAGCCCCGACTGTAACATGCTAATGAGCCTACCAATGATGAGTTGAGCATGTGTGAATTCAACCCAAGCACAAATAATGACTCCCTTAAGGCACCCCAACAAGCAAGACTAATTGACATAATTCTGATGCCGGATGCATCAGAATCCCAAAGTCAAGCTATTTCTTCCCAGTCTAAGGAGGTAGCATAGAGTTTGGGCAAATGAAGTAAAGATTTATAGACTAGGGCAGCCTCTGGTTAATATCATGACGCACAGCCCGAGTCATGCTCTAGCTCAGATTAAGTTATGCATCTTCTTCTCATGCTACCAATTCTGGAGAGGCACATGATCCACCTCCTACTTGATCTAATGAGCCAATATGGATTGCTTGAAAACAAATTATGTGGTGTGTTCACAAAATGTTTCAGCTTTTCCTAAATGCTATCCATTAAAGTTCCCAACAAAAGCATGCCCGCTTGATTACGCAGGAGCGCTGGATTATTACAGGAAGCCTTTATAATGTACCAACTATTCATGAGCTATTTAGGAGGCATAGGTGTAAGTGGATGGCAGAAGCCTCAAGAATATATTATCCTGTCATGGTACATGAGCTCTATGCTTCTTACAAAACTATAGTGAAGACTTCCCTACATGCGAGGGCCACAGAGTTAGATCTACCTCCGCTCTTGACCACATTAGTGTGGGATATTCCCGTGGATTTATCAAGACCACAATCCACCATTTTTTACAACCCATCTCATGCACAACCGATTAATACATTTAAGTTTGATTACCAGATGCAACTAGTCTAGAGCATAGTAGATATAACAGACACAGAACAGAGCCAAATATATCACAGAAAATGGAGTCGAAGCTGAGTGAGTTTGGGACTTGACACTTCTTATAAAGAAAGCTACACTAAATTTTGCTACTAGTTTTAGCTAATTTTTTGGGTAAGTTGTCTCCTACGATGATGGAAAACTAGTTCACATAGGATTGGGTAGTAATGATCTCTTGTAGGATGGTTGGACATAAGATTGATTTCACTCATTTCTTGATTACTAAGATACATGAGAGGGCGTTCTGGAAGACTACCACGCTGCCATTCCCTTGTTTAATAATTCCCTTGTGCAAAGAGACCATTATTCTAGTTATTTGTATTCATCAGATGATTAAAGTAAAGAAGACCATGGACGTCAGTCTAATTCATTATAAGGCCGAGTGTGTAGCACCAATATGATGTATTCTGATTGATATTCCACCAATAGGTGAGTCATCTGCATAGGATTAGCCTAGAGAGGGAGACCTCTGGCCTTTACTACTGAGTTGGCTACTCTTATCATATCTCCATTGGCTGGGAGCACACCTTATGGTTCTCCTATTTTGGGTATCCGACAAGACTTGAAAATCTGGAGACGTAGATGACTATGCTAGTACAACATATTATGCCTTGGATGCGGCAGTTTATTGAGGACTCTTAGGCGAGGATTCAGGTTTCTATGGCGGAGCAAAATTTAACTATGCAAAAGAGGATAGATGCCTTTGAGATGAGAATACTAGCCAGACCTTAAACCATGCTTAGTATTGATTATACAGTATTCCAGATAGAGTTGGCAACACTTTGAGATGATTTAAATACACTGGTTGTTGAGGTCTTTTTTACACCATGTCTTACACCTACCAATACTTGGGGTGATGTCATTCATGCCCTATTTGGTGATGATTCCCCTTTTCATGTTCCTGATCATGCTTCAAGAAAATGCCCTCAAACTTCAGATAATTATATTGATAGAGCAGAGTATCAAAGAGCAAAGGAGAGAGAGAGCGACGTGAGTATGAGGTTGCACAACGATAGTCCTTAGCTAATGAGTTTAGACGATAGAGAGTGTTGGACTTAGCAGTTTGATCTTTGTGTTTGAGGGGCACAACGGATGGTGCTCTTCATATGGTTTCGGGGGGAACTACTAATTTTGTTCCTCAGGTTATTTTTTAGGGCGTTACTAATTGTGTGACACAGGTTAGTGTAGAGATGCTTATTGATACACCAGGGTCAACATCGTTGCACCCCTATGCCTCTATTTAGTTCATTGGTGCTTCTGCGCCACATGTTTGTCTTCACCCTTCATTCATAATTTTTTTGTGCATTGAGGGAATTGCACCATATTTCATGTGCGGTAGGGTGAATCTGTAATGAGTGTAAGGTGAACTTCAAATAACCAAAACACCATATTTATACATTCAGGTTTTCTTGCTAGTGTTTTTTTCCCCAATGATTATTTAATTTATGTTGAACCGGCATGTTTAGGATGTAAAATTTACAAGTAAACTAGAAATAAAAGCGTGTTAGCAATAGAGTATGAGGTTACCCTTCAAAAACATTGAAAATTGTGCTATATTTGTGTGATTGATTAGTAATCTGTGTCTATTAATTGTATGAAATGATAGGAAACAATTGGATAACTTGACTTAAGCTGAAGTATGTACTAGATATATTGATAATTTGATGAGTGAAACAATGTGCCATTTGTGTGTCAGAATAGATTTTCATTTGTACTACATATGACAATCTAGAACTTTCCCCATTAGTCTTGTTAAGATGATTTAATTGTTAATTAGGAAAGGATCATAGGCCATTGTTGAAATTTTGTACACTGAATACTAAAAACAACCAACCAAATGAAAAAAATGCTCCCTTCGACCAAACTTTTTGAGCCTCACTTAGACCATTCTTTCAATTCACCCAACTCACCTTCCCTGTGGAAATTCTTAACCTTTATTTTGTCCCTAGTCCCTCCTTGGACATCGTGCACCTCAAACTAGGTGAAAAACCTAATTTTAGGATGCTACTATAAAGGAAAGATGTTACCCTTTGTTTTGGCGATGGTCTATTCTTGGGCATTTTATACCTTAACTCAGGATTAAAGCTTATGTTGAGGGTTGCCACTAGACAGGAAAACAAGAAAAGGAAAGGGACATGAAAAGATTTATGTAGTGAGAAAAGAGTAAATAAAAGATTAAGATGGTGTGGCAGCATATAGAACTTAAAAGAGAGAAAAAGATGAATAAAAAGTTGAAACGTAAAAGAAATATGATTAAAGGCAACACTCGAGCTTCAATAAATAGTGAGGAGAAAATAAAGATAATTGTGCTACTCGGATTGGTTGTGTAACACCCCGAAAACTAGTAAGTTGAACTAGTGAGTTCTAGAGCTTTTCGTAAGAGTTTTGGAGTGTGGTATGAGGATTAAAAGTCAAAGAAATGACTCCCATGCTTAGAATGGAGGTTTAAGGGTTAGGACGTCAAGGTACGACTCCCCAAGGACTACCCAAGGGATCCGTGAGGAGGACCTCAAAACAGCCCAAAAATCTATCAAAAAACAACATCTTACGCTTGGCCACCTACTGGCCATAGGTGGACCCATGTCCCATAGGTTGGGGTCGTGGGTCAAGGACTTTCATGGCCTGCAAGTTTAGCCACAGAACCAGCACATACGAAGGTGCAGTGTGGAGTGTGGACCCACCCACGGTCCGTGGGCGGGTGGTTCGTGAATGGGGGCAAATATTTAGTTTTAGTTTTTAGTTAGGGGTATGGGGGTTAAGGTATGTCGGTTAGTTAGTTATTTAACCACCTATAAATACCTAATATGCCCTTAAACTAAATCATTTAACTCATTCATCTAAGACCCCAAATTCTCTCCAAAAATCCTCTCTCTAGAAGTGAAGAAGAAGAAGAAGAAGAGAAGAGAAGAGGGCAGATTTCCCTCATTGATTAAATCTTGATTTGGTCTTTGAAAAGAGGTATTTTAGCTTAATCATCCATGGGTTCTTCCACCCATACAGCCCCCCTAGGTTTTCCCCCAATTGTGAAGTCAAAAACCCAATCAACTAGGGTTTCCGTCTACATTATTGGTAGGGTTTAGGTATGATTCCAATCTAGTGGATAATACCTAATTATGATTATATTGGCTTTGAATTATGATATTATGATGAATTTATGTGATTTATATGGTAAATCCTAGTCCAAGTTGATGAATGTGATATTTGTGGATTTATACCATTGAGATTAAATTGAAGGTTCATAGGTGATCTTCCTAAATCAATGTCATGTGTAGTAATTGTTCAAAGATAGGAGCATATAATCATGACTTGAACTAGACCTTATCGAATATGGTTGATCTTGACATTAAAAGTTAGAATTGAACCTTTATGAATCAATTATGACTAGAATCACTTACTAATGAATAATGTTATTGAATTACCTTGAAATCTAGGTATGATGATGAGATTAAGAAAGAAAGTTTGAAGTAGGGCTTGTAGTCATCAATGTTAGGGCTTTGGGGGTAAAACCAACATTACGTGATTTTGTTGTGTATTGCTTATCTTTTACACACTTAGGCATAAAGATGCTAGGAGATCCAAGGTTCTCTCACATAGAATGATTCTAGGTTGGCTTAATAACCTAAAATGAATCAAAGCATGTTAGACTAGAATAGCTTGAAGTTGTTACACATGTTCCTTCATGTATAGCTTGGCTTAGTAGGATAAGACCAAGTTTGATAGCTTAGGATGGAGGATCTATACTCTTCTAAGGACAACTTTACTTGGCATTGAAAAATTCATTTCATGGTAGCATAAGTTAGGAGTTGTCATGGTAGCCTAGGATTGAGGATTTATACTCTCATATGGATAGGTTGAACCAGGATTGTTAGTATGCCATCATGATAGCATGACTTGGTTTGGCCAAGACCATTTCATGGTAGATTTAGGATTGAGGATTTATACTCTCCTAAGGATAGCTTTGGATTGAGAATCATACCCTCCAAAGGATAGCTTACATTAGCATCTTGGTGTGCTTATCAGGGTAGCTAGACTATGCATTGTAAGATGCATTTCAAGGATAGCTTAGGATTGAGGATTTATACTCTCCTAAGGGTAGCTTAGGATTGAGGATTTATACTCTCCTAAGGGTAGCTTAGGATTGAGGATCCATAATCTTCTAAGGGTAGCTTGACTTTGCATTGTAAGATGCATTTCAAGGGTAGCTTGAATTAGAATTAGTCATGGTAGCTTGGGATTGAGGACTCATACTCTCCTAAGGATAGGTTAGGATTGAGAATCATACTCTCCTAAGGATAGCTTGCATTTGTATCATAGTATATTTTCAAGGGTTGCAGAACTTAGTTGGTCTAGGACTATTACATGGTATCTTGGATAGGACACTTGTACCTTTCCTAGAGTAGCTTGGACTTACATGTTAGTGTGTCTTCCAAGGTGGTTAGCTTAGCTATATAGTTATGTTAGTAAGATGATAGCTTGGTCTAGCCTATTAGGGGGTTATTCCTTAGTAGCCTTGAATTGTGAAATAGAGTTCATTCATGGGTTGTGACTTGCCTAGTACTAATATAGAAGTACCTTCAATGAATAGAGGCAAATAGTCAAGAGGGACTAGTCCCCAACTAGTGAGCATTCATGATAGTCTAAAGGAGTACTTAGTGTGGATAGTATTATGGGATGTTATCCATACAGGATACAAGTATGACTTGGTTGTTAAGGGTTCTCTTATGTAGTATAGTCTAGCTTGGGTTGTTGCCATAGTTACCTTCCAAGATATGATGGACTAAAGGTGATAGTTCCCTTGCCTATATGAACTAAGCCAATAGTAAGGCCAAAGGAGGGTAAATATGACTAGGATGACTTCAATGTCATGCTTAGTGTGAAGGGTAGTATGGGATGCCTTTCATGCATTGCACAAGTGTGCTTTAAGGTTACTTACAAGTATGGTGCCCTTATGGTAAGAAAAGCTTAAAGACTTGATAATGTATATATGCTATTATTAAGATGACCAAAAAGGTATACTTGGCTTGGGTGGTATTATGGGATGCTATTCATGCTTTGCAGTTGTATGCTTTTGAGGTTACTTGAGAATGGTTCTATTATGGTAGAGATGACTGAGAGTCAATTATGCTTATATGATGCTTATGTTGAAGACTTTGGCTTATTATGATTATGACTTATCTCCTATGCTCATTAACTATGTCTTATGTTGACTTATGATTATATGATGCTTATGTTAGAGATTATGCTATGACTATGTTATTATCTATTATGCTTACGTCTTATGTTGACTAACCATTTGAGATGCTCTTATGATGGTGTGCTAGCTATCATAGTTGGTACATTTTGTACTAACGCATACTTTGCCTACATTCTAAACAAATGTAGGGTTTCGGAGATTGAGTTCCTTTGAAGGCTAGGTTTCTAATTAGCAAAAAGAGTTGAAGATTTGTTGAGTCCTCATAGCTTCGAGGACAAACCCATTATTTCCTTTATGTCATTTCTTTATGTTTTGAGACTATTGTATGGGCTATGTCCTAAGAGTTTAATCTAAATTGTATTAGATGGGTTGAGATAAAGTATAGAAAAGCTTCCGCTTGATTTTATGAAAATGACTTCGATTGTAAAAAGTTTTAAATTTTCCCAGATTTTCTATTATCTTATGTTCATGATATGCTAAGGGCTTGTATGAGACCCCTTCGGGGTCAAGTACAATGTATAACTTCTAGTGTATACCCCTGGGTTGTGACAGGTTGTAAAAGAGTAATCTAGCCAATCTTATGTCAAGGAGGGGCAGAAAAGTCACTTAAAATATAAATATATGATACCTGACCTTGAGCCTACATTATAAGCTAAGGTAGTCCTAGCAACCGAAATCGAAAAATATGAAAGAATAGGCTGCCAATTGGTATGTTTTATTAAGTATCTGAAACAGAATATGATGGTGGGTAGAGATGACAGAGGTATTCATGGAGAGGAATTTCCTAGAGGCAAAAGAGCTACAAATGCAGGATGAGATAGGTTCTCACAAGCAGCTACCAGGTGAAGCAATGCATGATCAATGGTGGAGGTTTATACATAAGCTAAACAAATGCCTTAACCATGGCCTCACTGACAGGTATTTGAAGTATTCCACAGGTCATTAAACTTTGTGACTAAACCGGTTTTTGATGTAGTATGTGGAGGATCATTCAAGAGGAAACTATTTCCTCAGATCATGGTTGTCATGGATGAGGTATAAAATAACAATAGAGTCTTGCACACAATATATACATAGGTTGGAGACCGTGGGTTCACTTTTTAACTCTCTGATGAACAGAGAAAGAGTGAGGAAGAAAAGGACCAACACATAGCCCATATGAAATCCCAAATGGATTTCATCATAAAACATCTCACTACATGTCAAGAAAAGGTAAATGTAGGTGCAACAAATATGTATTAGGAGCAGGATGTAGACTTTGATGAAGAGGCGGAGTATTTGAACAACCAGGGAGGTTTACAAAATTATAACTCGGGTAACCAGGGGTATAATTCTGGAAACCAAGTGAGGAACTATCAGTGAGATAGTCAAATATGACAGAACCGGTTGAAAAGATTAAGGAAGCTAGTAAACTAGGAGTGTGCCACGACCCAGGGTACACCCTAGATGTAACATGGCGTACTTGATCCCGAAGGGGTCTCATACAAGTCCTTAGCATATCATAACATAGGATAATAGGAAAGTGCGGAAATTTTAAAACATTTTTCATACAATCAAAGTCGTTATAAAAGCAAAGCACAAGTCTAACTACACTTGTATAAAACAATCTTTAACAACATTGAATAACTCGTGGGACACATCCCATAAAATAGTTTCAAAACATAAAAGAAAGACATAAAGGAAATGGTGACTTTATCCTCGATGCATTGAGGACTCAACAATCTTTAAATCCTTTCTCTTCTAGCAACCAATCCTCAAGAATGGAACTCAAAATCGCCGAACCCTACATTTGTTGAGAATGTAGGCAAGAGTATGAGTTAGTACAAAAGTAGTAAATATGATAGCTACCATAACATCATAAGAGCATAACATAAGGATTAGTCAACATAAGCCATATGTCATAATCATAAAAGATACTTCATGAAACGCAAACTATAAGCATAAGAGACAATATCATAATCATAAGCAAAGTCTCCAACATCGGAATCATATAAGAATTAGTCAACCCTTAGTCCTTCATATTATAAGATAATTACTTCTCAAGTAACCTAAAAGCATACTTGTGCAATGTATGGATAGGATCCTATAATCCCATACATGCTAAATATTCCCTTCGGTAATAATAATCATACTTACCATCTTATGGTCTCATCCTTAACTTAATTCTTCATAGCCCAAGGAATCTCTCACATTTATTCAATCATAACAAGGAAGGCAACTATAGAACAATCCTATCTAAACATACATCATATAGACAAATTTGATGTTACAACATGCTTACAATACTTCCTTGAGGTAGTCTAGTTTCATCATACACATACTACTTAGATTAGGGACTTGTCCCTCATATTCATAATAGTCATGGAAGAGACATGCAACACATAAGAGACATGCTTCATAAGTAGCTTTAAGTTATACTTGTGCAATGGATGAATAAGACCCCATAATCCTACCTATGCTAAGTACTACTTTAGGATATCATACATCAATGATTACTATTTATCATTCTAGACTACCAAGGAATAGCACCCTATTAGGATAGACCAAGCTACCAAGCAAACACATCCTAACATGCAAGTCCAAGCTATTCTAGGAAGGGTACAAGTGTTCCATCCTAGCTACCATGAAATGGTCTTAGACTAACTAAATCATGCTACCATAAAATGGTCTTGGTCTAACCAAGTCATGCTACCATGCAAGCATTCTATGATGCTAATGCAAGTTACCCTCAGGAGAGTATGATTTCTCAATCCACGGGTACCATGAAAACTCATAAATCAAGCTACCATGCATGTTATTATCTTACCAAGTCAAGCTATTCGTGAAGGGATCTTATGTAACAACTTCAAGCTATTTTAGTCTAACATGTTTTGATTCATTCTTTGTGCTTCTAGTCATAAGTCATCAGAAAGGTTCAACTGAAAACTTTACTAGCCATGATCCATCAAAGTCACATTATTCTAGTTAAATTCATGTCTATATATTTCTATTCTGGAACAATTACTACTCATATCATCAATTCTAAAAGATCACCTATGGAAAACTTATAATTTCATCATAATATCATGATTCACTGCTAATTCAATAATAAACAATCAATACCCACTCAATTGGATCAACATACAACATAACCCACAACATTGAAGAAACTCTAACTTGAATTTGGGATTTTCTTCATCAATTTGGGGAATTCTAGGGGACTCCATTGATGGAAGAATCCATGGATGAATAAACTATCATACCTTGATTATAAATCCCTCACAATGCTTGGAAGATTGGAGGAATTTGACCTAGCTTGGCCCTCTCTTCTTCTTCTTCTTCTTCTAGAGAGAATTTTTGAGATGAAGAACTTTGGGATCTTTTGTGCTTTTTGAATTAATGACTTCAATAGGGTGGTTAAAGGCTTAAAATATTTTATATAGGTGTATAAAGTCTATACAAAATGACCCCCACTTAATATTAACTAAATTTTTTTTTACCTAAAAGCCCCTCACTAGGCAGCCTACTCACAGGCATCACGGCAGGCTCCACAAGCCGTGGTCCCTACCACGAGCGGTGGTCCTTGGGCAGTGGCCAAGGCTTGAGGTCTTTGCCTCCAAAAACACTAAGGCCTCATCACAAATCCTCCCATGAGTCGTGGTCTTCACCACTGGCCGTGATGTTGCTTGTGAAGGTGAGCCATTCCTGGGCAGCCTTGAGGGGTTCACTGCCTCACCACCATGAGTAGCCCCACGAACCGTGAAGGCTCTCGTGGTCCTAGGTAGTGTCATGTCAAGCTTGGGGCAGCCTTGTCTCTTGCCTTGCTACTTGCCGCTTTTCCTTGACTCATGCCCTCTAGTCTTGACTTGTAGCCCTCGTACTTAACCCTAGATGGTCTACTAAACTATGGTGATGTTACATTATCTCCCCCTTGGGGACATTCTTCCTCAAATGACGATTCTAAACAACGACTCTAGACTAGCAACCCATCATGCATGCAACTCCATGATAAACATACCCAATGCAACACAAGGAAATAGGAGCTACATCTAACAACCCAAAATGCATGAAATTCTATTTATACTCATATTGAAGGAGGAACTACAATCTCTTAGACAACACACGCTCAACATACACTCATAGAGCTCATATGCAATTTACTCTAAAAAAGCATTTATTCTAGGAGTAATTTTTGAACTCCAAACTAAGACATGCTCATATGTTCATCTCATGAAGTAAAATAGGCAACTCATACTCAATGCACTACAACATGAGGAAATAATCACGCAAACTCATTTTCTTTTAAATCCCAAGTTTTCATGAACATGCATCATATAAGGAAATCATGACAACACATAAACACACAATAACCTTTTATTTAAGCACACCATCTCCCCCTTAGGAGAAGGCCTATACGAACTCTTCTAAACATCATTCATTCTAAAGATAACATCAAAGTCTAGCATATTAAGTCACAAAAGACAAGAAACTTAAGAATTTTATAAAGAATAAAAAACATACCGATAGCAACATTAGGAGGTCACTCTTGTTCATTTATAGCTTGAAGAACGTTGAACCTATTTTTCTTTTGAGCATTCTCATTCGGACCACTATTGACAACTTGCTTACCCTCTCTTCTTGAAGCCCTTGCCTTTGGACAATTTTTTATCTTGTGGCCACTTTCACCACAACTAAAGCAACCCTCTCTACCTGCCAAACACCTACCCTCATGTCTGTTACCAAACCTAGCACAATTCGACCATAGGGACTCATTATTAATTCCTTGTGGCTTAGGGTTTGACACGATCTTCACATTATTCTTAGGAGTATTAAAAGAACCTTGTCCGGAAAACCTTTGTTGTTTCTTAGAGCGACTATGTCCATCAGACTCATCATGAAAAAACTTATCACCATCCACTCTAGACCTTTTTTTTCTCCCTAGATTTATCTTCAAGTTTCTCCTCCATTTGTTGAGCATAAACAATAAGACGTGAGATATCCATATCATTATGGAGCATTGCCAGATGACATTCTTTTGCTACCATGTCGGACACTCTCGTCAAGAACCTACTCATCATATCCCTCGAATTCGCCACCTTAGATGGATCATACTTGGATAGTTGGGTGAATTTCAAAGCATACACCTTAACACTCATGCTACATTGCTTAAGGTTAATGAACTCTTATACCTTAGCTTCCCTCAACTCTCGGGGAAAGAACCAATAAAGAAATGCTTGTTTGAACACTTCCCACTCTATTGGGCCCGCTCCTACCGGTCTAGAATCTTTCCATTGGTCATACCATATTTGGACAACATCCTTCAATTAGTAAGCGACTAACTCCGCTTTCTCTATCGAAGTCACCCCCATGATAGCTAGCACCTTATACACATCATCCATAAAGCCTTGAGGATCTTCCTCCACTTTGGAGGGTTCAACTTCATAAACTCCCTCACTCTAAATGCTACAGAATTCACATTAAGGTTCACCAGAGATACCATCTCTATATTGACTTGAGCCGTCACGACTTGATCTTAAGTAGTCAAAGCTTGGGCCAACATTGGGAAAGCCGCCCTAATTTCCACATTCAACATATTCTCCCCTATAGGGTCAATTGGAGCTTGAGGAGGGGCTTGGGGTGGAACTTGGAGAGGAAACTCTTGATCCACATTGCCTTCCTCATCCCTCCTAGTATTTGCCCTTGTATTAGCCATACCCTGAAAACCATACGGCACTGATTAGGAGAAAGACCTAATAGAACCAAACTATATGGCACGACTTAGAGAATGAAGAAATGAAGTTTCCTAAACATCAAATTACCTCATATTCATAAATGTGGCGCGTTTCACATTTATGAACAAAACTCTACTAGATGTGGTGTGAGACATCCTAGAACCATTCTAAACCTTTTGCTCTGATACCAAGTTTGTCACAACATAGGGGTACACCCTAGATGTAAAAAAGTGTACTTGACCCCGAAGGGGTCTCATACAAGACCTTAGCATATTATAACATAAGATAATAGAAAAGTGTAGAAATTTTAAAACATTTTCCATACAATCAAAGTCATTATAAAAGTAAAGAGGAAGTCTTACCACACTTGTCTCGAACCATCTTTAACAACTTGGAATAACACTTGGGAAACAACCCATACAATAGTCATAAAACGTAAAAGAAAGACATAAAAGAAATGGTGACTTTCTCCACAACGCTATGAGGACTCACCACTTTTCAACTCCTTGCTCTTCTAGAAACCTATCCTAAAGAATGGAACTCAAAATCGCCGAACCCTACATTTGATGAGAATGTAGGAAAGAGTATGCGTTAGTAAGAAAGTTCTAAATATGATAGCTAGCATAACATCATAAGAGCAGAACATAAGGATTAGTCAATATAAGCCATATGCCATAATAATAAGAGATACTTCATGAAACATAAATTATAGACATAAAAGACAATATCATAATCATAAGCAAAGTCTCCAAAATAGGCATCATATAAGCATTAGTCAACCCTTAGTCCTTCATATCATAAGAGAACTACTTCTCAAGTAACCTCAAAGAATACTTGTGCAATGCATGGATAGCACCGTATAATCCCATACATTCTAAGTATTCCCTTTGGTCATCATAATCATACCTAACATCTTATGGTCTCATCCTTACCTAAATTTTTCATAGATTAGGGAATCTCTCACCTTTAGTCAATCATAACAAGGAAGGCAACAATAGCACAATCCTATCTAAACATAACATCATATATACAATTCTCATGTTAGAACATGCTTACAATACTTCCTTGAAGTAATCTAGTTTCATCATACACATACTACCTATATTAGGGACTTGTCCCTCATATTCATAATAGTCATGGAAGAGTACCACTTTACTTAGCCCAAGACAAGTCATTACTCATGAATGGCCTTAATTCACCTATTCAAGGCCACCAAAGAAAAGTACTATTACTCAATCCAAGCTAAGCATGCAACACATAAGTGACATTCTTCATAAGTAACTCTAAGTTATACTTGTGCAATGCATGAATAAGACCCCATTATCCTACCCATAATAACGACTACTTTAGGCAATCATACATCAATTATTACTATTTATCATTCTAGACTAACTAGGAATAGCACCCTATTCGGCTAGACCAAGCAACCAAGGAAAGACATACTAACATGCAAGTCCAAACTATTATAGGAATGGTACAAGTGTTCCATCCCAGTTACCATGAAATAGTCTTAGAACAACTAAATCATGCTACCATGCAAGCATTCTATGATGCTAGTTCAAGCTACTCTTAGGAGAGTATGGTTCCTCAATCCTAAGCTACCATGAAATTGTCTCGGCCTAACCAAGTATTTCCACCATGCAAGCATTCTATGATGCTAATGCAAGCTACCCTTCGGATAGTATGGTTTCTCAATCCAAGGCTACCATGAAAACCCCTAACTCAACCTACCAAGCATAGTCTTATCTTAACAAGTCAAGATATTCATGAAGGGATCTTAAGTCACAACTTCAAGCTATTCTAGTCTAACATGCTTTGATTCATTTTAGGAAATTCTAGTCATAAATGATCATAAAGTTTCAACTTCAAACTTTACTAGTAATAATCCATCATATTCACATTATGATAGTTTAATTCATATCTATATGTTTCTATTATTGAACAATTACTATTCATATCATCAATTCTAAAAGATCACCTATGAATAATTTCTCCCTTCACAAGACATAAACCCACATTACAACAATTTAATCCATTAACATAGGGTTAGCCATGGAAAACAAATAATTTCATCATAGTATCATGATTCACTACTAATTCAATCTTAAACAATCAATACCCACTCAATTGGGTCAACATACAACATAACCCACAACATTGAAGAAACCCTAAATTGAATTGGGGATTTTCTTCAACAAATTGGGGAATTCTAGGGGGCTGCATGGATGGAAGAATCCAGGAATGAATAAGCTATAAAACCTTAATTATAAAGCCCTCAGAATGCTTGGAAGATTGGTGGAATTTTACCTAGTTTGATCCTATCTTCTTCTACTTCTTCTTCCTCCTCCTCTTCCTCCTATTCCTCTTCCTCTTCCTCCTCCTCCTCCTTCTCCTCCTCCTCCTCTTCTTTTTCTTCTTCTTCTTTTAGAGTTTCTTAGAGAGAGAATTTTTTAGAGGAAGAACTTTGGGATCTTTTGGGGGTTCGGAATTGATGACTTCAATTGGGTGGTTAAAGGCTTAAAATAGTTTCTATAGGTGTATAAAGTCTATACAAAATGACCCCCAATTAATACTACCTAAAAAGGAATTTACCTAAAAGCCCTTAACTAAACAGCCTACTCCTAGGAACCACGGCAAGCTACACGAGCCGTGGTCTTTCCCGTGGTCCTTGGGTAGTGGCTAAGGCTTGAGGTCATGGCCTCCAAAAACACTAAGGCCTAGCTTGACCTTCTTCTTCTTCTTCTTCTTTTTCTCCTCTTCCTCCTCCTCCTCCTGCTTCTCCTCCTCCTCCTCCTCCTTCTCCTTCTTCTTCTTCTTCTTCCTCTTATTCTTCCTCTTCTTCCTCCTCATATTATTTCTCCTCTTCTTCCTCCTTTTACTCCTCTTCCTCCTCTTTCTCCTCCTCTTCCTCCTCCTCTTCCTCTTCCTCTTCCACCTCCTCTTCCTCTTCCTCCTCTTTCTCCTCCTCTTCCTCCTCCTCTTCCTCTTCCTCTTCCTCTTCCACCTCCTCTTCCTCTTCCTCTTCTTCTTCTTCTTCTTCTTCTTCTTCTTCTTCTTCTACTTCTAGAGTTTCCTAGAGAGAGAATATTTGAGAGGAAGAACTTTGGGATCTTTTGGGGCTTCAGAAATAATGCCTTTAATGGGGTGGTTAAAGGCTTAAAATAGTTTATATAGGTGTATAAAGTCTATACAAAATGACCCCTAGTTAATACTAACTAAATTTTTTTTTACCTAAAAGCCCCTAACTAGGCAGCCTACTCCTAGGCACCACGGCAGGCTCCATTAGCCATGGTACTTGGGTAGTGGCTAAGGCCTCTTCATGAGCCTTCCCACGAGTCGTGGTCTTTTCCATTGGACGTGAAATGACTCATGAATGTTAGCCATTCTTTGGCAGCCTTGAGGAGTTCACTGCCACACCACAACAAGTGGCCCCACCGGACGTGTTTTCCACCACGAGCCGTGAAGGCTCTCGTGGTCCTAGGAAATGCCATTGAAAGCTTGGGGAAACGTTGGCATTAGCCTTGGCCCTTTCCTCTTTACCTTGGATCATGCCCTTTAGTTTTGACTTGTAGCCCTAAAACTTAACCCTAGATGGTCTACTAAACTATGGGGTGTTATGGAGGGATACAAAAATGAGTGCAATGGTGTGTATGTTCCTCCATGTAACATATATCGAATAGGTAGTTGTTTTAGCAGTTCAATGATGGAAGACATTTTAGTAAAGGTTATATAGAGAGTTGAATCTACTGGGAGTAGAAGAGTTGAGAAATGATTTCTTCAACATGAGTCAACTTCTAGAGTCAAACTCTATTTCTATTAAGCAATTGGAACAACAAATTGGGCATTGTCAACCTTACTTAACCAAAATAACAATGGGACACTGCCTAGTTATACCATTCAAAACCCAAATAAAGATGGGAACTACATGGCTATCACCATAAGAAGTGGTAAATTAGTAGTAGAACCTACACCCAAGAATTGAGTAGGAAGTATTTTTGCAAACTCCCTGGTATGCAGATTTTGCAAATTACATTGTGTGCGAACTAATGTCGGATGAGCTGAGCTTCTACTAACAAAAGAGGTTCACGTTCGATATTAAAAAGTATTTTTGGGATGAACCATACTTGTTTCGAGAGTGTGCAGATCATATAATTAGAAGGTGTGTTCCAGAAAAAGAAGCGGTAGGAATTCTCCATGCTTGTCATGCGTCTCCAGTTGGAGGCCGCCATAGCGGTGTGCGCACAGCCGCTAAAATCTCCAAAGTGGATATTACTGGTCATCCCTCTACAAGGATGCGCATGAATTTTTAAAGAAATGCGCCCAATGTCAGAAGCAAGATGGGGTCTCTAAAAGCCACGAGTTACCCCTTTCTCCTATTTTAGAAGTGAAACTATTTGATGTTTGGGGAATAGATTTCATGGGCCCATTTGTGAGACCGTTTGGAAATAAATATATCTTGGTGGCTGTAGATTATGTTTCCAAATGGGTGGAGGCTGTTTCACTTCCAAATAATGAAGGAAAAAGCGTTGTCCAATTTCTGAAGAGCTACATCTTTGCGAGATTTGGCACTCCTACGGCGATTATTAGTGATGGGGGTTCGCACTTTTGCAACAAGTGGTTCTTCGTTGCATTAAGCAAGTATGGGGTGAAACACAAAGTAGAAACTCCATATCATCCCCAAACAAGTGCCAAGTCGAAGTGTCAAACTGGGAGATCAAAAGTATCTTGGCCAAGACAGTGCATGCAACAGAACTGATTGTTCGCGATTGCTTGTGTTGAAGTGCAAATTTGGATTGATAGTTAAAACCCAAAATTTGAAATTTGAATATTAATTGTGGATGAATTGTTTGATTGAAGAGATTGCCATTGTACTTTTATTATTGAATTTGAAGGAAGTACTACCTTGTGAGATTGACCCCAACTCACATAGTTGGGTTATTATACTAACGAACGATCATTGGCATTTAGTATTGGATGAAATGTCTTGATATATTAATCAAAATGGCGTCACTAGCAGGGAGTAGCTTTACTTAGAATTCTTTGATTGAAGATTTGACACTCTCAAATTCATTGGCTGTAGTTGAAGTAGTTTCGGCTGCTTTATGTAAGTATTGGTTGTACTACGTAGAAGTGAGAATGAGTGAGGAAGATATGAATGACAGCAAAGCAGGTCATCTAGAGGGTGTAGACGACATCAATAGTATCTATAACCCAGCTCAATCGGGTGGGATGGGTGCAATTTGCATCCAGTAGACTGATGAGAATGCGATGTTTGAAGACACTAGCACTACACTTCATCTTCTCCAAATGAGGGGATTATATGGAGGGCTAGATTACGAAGACCCATTTGAGCATGTGAGAAACTTTATTGAGGTTTGCAACCCTTTTTCATTCAAAAATGTGTCTCAAGAGTCAATTCGGTTGCGGTTATTTCCACTGTCCTTAACAAGAGAAGATAATAAATTGTTAGCCGAATTACCAAACAATTCCATCACCTCATGGGAGGAGCTGGTTATAGCATTTAACACAAGATTCTTTCCTCCATCAAGGATGATGAAACTTACAGATATACTTTAAAGTTCCAAGCGATGGGAGGGGGAACCCATCCATGAAACGTGGGTGAGATTCAAGAAGCTCCTACTTAAATGCCCAAGTCATGGGCTTCCAAACGATTTGTTACTTCAATATTTCTACCGGAGTCTAGATTCGGTTAATAAAGGAGTGGCTGATCAATTAGTACGAGGAGGAATAATGTTACAACCATTTAAGGTAGCTTTGTTTCTTCTAGATGACAAGACTAGGATAAACCAAGTATGGTGCACCCAAGAGGATCAAGTCTCTCCATTTCATTTTTGACTAATGCAAGAGCAACTTGATAAGAGAGAGAGAGAGGGATGAGAACATTAAAAAGATGTTGACCCAGATGGAAGTTCTACAAGAGCATATGAAGGGGACATGTGGAGTGCTTAGAGTTGAGAAGGGTTCTTCTTTCGGTTACTCAAGGCCGGGGGAGAATCAAGGTTGGAACTCCAAGATATACGAGAAGGGTTTCCACCCACGCTATCTATAGCAAGGCAGAAATCAAGGTTGGAACTATCATAAGGGAGAAGAAAAGAGGAGATACTATCAATATTGAGCTGAGAAAAATGATTATTGGAGAACGAAATATGAATACGAGGAGAACCATACTCACTCAAGTGATGGCCCAAAATTAAAAAGGAGTGCAAGCAGCCCTCGGGTGAATGACTTGTTGTCACACATACTTGACAAAGTTGAAGGTTCAAATAATTTGTTGAAAAGGATGGAAGATGACTTATCATCATTGAACAGCAAAGTGAACTCTCATGCCGACGCCATCAAGACACTTGACAGAAAACTGAGTTTATTTTCAGCTCAATTGAACCCAAATATAGCAAGGGAGTGTGATGATAGAGGGTTGGTTGTAGTTACTCATAGCGTAAAGGTGGAAATAGGTAATGCGATAGGAAATAAAGATACTCAAAAGCATGAAGAAGGTGAAGGCGTGGAGGAAAAAGAGTTGATTATTCATCAAAACCTTGCCAAAGAACAACAAAAGGAAGTGGACCAGCGCGTTCAAATTGCAAAAGTCATGCAACCCTTACCCAAAATACCTCCACCATTTCCTCAATGATTAAAGAAGAAAAATGAAGATGGGAAGTTCAAGAAATTATCAATCAACCTCCCCCTTGTGTAAGCATAATTGGAAATGCCGAGATACGCCAAGTTCATGAAAGAGTTGGTCACAAAGAAGAGGGGTTTGGATTTTGAGACAATTGAAGTTTCCCATAGTTGTAGTACAATTATGACGAAGGAGATGATCAAAAGGACAGAATATCCTGGGGCATTCACTATTCCTTGCACCATAAGCATGCTCCAATTCGCTAAAGATTTATGCGATTTGGGAGCAAGCATTAACTTAATACCCTATGAAATATACAAACAACTTAGGTTGGGTGAACCGAAAGCAACCAAAATGAGACTCTTGATGGTAGACCGTTCAATCAAACATCCAGTGGGGGATACTTTATGACATCTTGGTAAAGGTCAATCGGTTCATTTTTCCAGCTGATTTTGTGATTTTAGATTATGAAATAGATGCCGAAATTTCCATTATTTTAGGAAGCCCAATCTTGGCAATCGGGAGAGCATTGGTAGATGTTAAAGTGGAAAATTGAAGTTTTGGGTGAACAAAGATGAAGTAACCTTTAATATTTGTAAATCCATGAAACACCCAAGTGATATTCATACGGTGTCTACTGATGAAGTTATTAATGAGGCGGTAGCTAGTGTGAGCCATTTGACGTGTATGAATGATCCCCTTGAAGTTGTACTAGCTAATTATGATTAATCCAAAGTTTAGGGCTATGAGGAAGTAGTAGCTGCCCTGTCCGGATTAGGAGGGTATTCAAAGACTCCAATCAAGTTGGATATTGACCTAAAAATAGAGAGTCCTCCTGCAAAGCAATCAACAGAAGAACCACCTAATCTGGAATTGAAAGCTCTTCCCTATCACCTCAGATACGCTTTCTTGGGGGAAAATAACACTTTACCAGTGATCATTGCAGCTGACTTGCTTGAATGGTAGGTGAAATTTCTCCTTGAAGTGTTGCGAAAGCATATAAAAGCTATAGGATGGACCATCGCTAATACAGTGGGCATTTCTCCCTGTATTTGTACTCACAAAATTTGGCTTGATAATGAGTGTAAGCCTAGTGTTGAGCATCAGCAGAGATTGAACCCACCAATGCAAGAAGTGGTAAAAAATGAGATCAGCAAGAGGTTGGACGCAGGTGTGATTTACCCTATTGCGGATAGCAAATGGGTAAGCCCGGTACAATGTGTACCGAAAAAGGGAGGTATCACCATAGTCCCAAATGCAAAGGGGTAGCTTGTGCCGACTAGATCGATGATCGGGTGGAGAGTATGCATGGATTATTGAAAGCTCAATTCATGGACTGAAAAGGATCACTTTCCAATGCCTTTTATGAATCAAAGGCTTGATCGGCTATCAGAGAAGGGCTGGTACTTCTTTCTAGATGGGTACTCCGGTTACAACCAAATTTCTATCACACCGAAAGACCAAGAGAAAACCACTTGCACCTGCCCTTATAGAACGTTTGCATTTAAAACAATGTCATTCGGGTTATGTAATGCCCCAGCAACATTACAGCATTGCATGTTATCCATTTTTGCGGACAAGGTAGAAGACTTTATGGAGGTATTCATGGACGTAGGGGATACATTTGAAGACTTCTTGGCACACTAAGGGAAAGTACTCCAAAGATGCGTGGAAACAAACGTTGTTCTGAATTGGGAGAAATGCCACTTCATGGTGAAGGAAGGCATAGTTCTCGAGCACAAGGTGTCACAAAAGGGATTGGAAGTCGATAAGGCAAAAATTGAGGTGATTGAGAAGCTACCTCCTCCAATTTCAGTGAAGGGTGTTCGCAACTTCTTGGGACATGCCGGTTTCTACCAGAGGTTCATCAAGGACTTCTCAAAGATTGCACACACCCTGTGCAAACTCTTGGAAAAGGACGTGAAGTTATATTTTCATGACTCTTGTATGGTGGCATTTTGATGTTTGAAATAAAAATTGGTATCCACATCGGTCATTATCAGCCCTGATTGGTCAGAATCTTTTGAAGTAATGTGTGATGCTAGTGGCATAGCATTGGGGGTGGTATTGGGGAAAAAACGCAACAAACTTTTTCACCAATTTATTATGCAAGCATGCTCAACGTAACTATACCGTCACTGAACAAGAGTTGCTTTCAGTAGTCTACGCATTTGAGAAATTCTAGGCATACTTGTTAGGCACTAAAGAGGTTGTTCACATTGATCATGTTTCACTCCTTTACTTGATGGCAAAAAAGGATGCAAAGCCAAGGTTGATAAGGTGGGTGATACTATTACAAGAATTTGACTTTGAGCTCAAAGATAGAAGAGGTTGCAAAAATCATGTGGCTAACCACTTATCGAAGTTGGAAGAAAAGGAAATGGCGAGCCTTAGGTTAACATAGATGATTCCTTCCTCGATGAACAAGTGTTTGCAATATCCCTCAAACAAACTCCCTGGTATGCAAATTTTGCAAAATACATTGTGTGCGGACTAGTGCCAAATGAGCTGAACTTCTACCAACAAAGAGGTTCATGATCGACGTTAAAAAATATTTTTGGGATGAACCATACTTGTTTTGAGAGTGTGCAGATCATATAATTAGAAGGTGTGTTCTGGAAGAAGAAGTGGTAGGAATTCTCCATGCTTGCCATGCATCTCTAGTTGGAGGCCACCATAACGGTGTACACACAACCACTAAAGTTCTCCAAAGTTGATATTACAGTCTATCCCTCTACAAGGATGCGCATGAATTTGTAAAGAAATGTGTTTAATGTCAGAAGCAAGGTGGAGTGTCTAAAAGCCACGAGTTACCCCTTCTTACTATTTTAGAAGTGAAACTATTTGATGTTTGGGGAATAGATTTCATGGGCCCATTTGTGATATCATTTGGAAATAAATATATCTTGGTGGTTGTAGATTATGTTTCCAAATGGGTGGAGGTTGTTGCTTTTCCAAACAATGAAGGAAAAAGCGTTCTCCAATTTCTAAAGCACTACATCTTTGCAAGATTTGGCACTCCTAGGGTAATTATTAATGATAGGGGATCACACTTTTGCATCGAGTGGTTCTCCATTGCATTAAGCAAGTATGGGGTGAAACACAAAGTTGCAACACCATATCATCCCCAAACAAGTGGCCAGGTCGAAGTGTCAAACTGGGAGATCAAAAACATCTTGGCCAAGACAGTGAATGCCAACAGAAATGATTGTTCTCAAAAGCTTGATGACACACTATGGACATATCATACCGCTTACAAAACACATATTGGGATGTCTCCGTATCAACTAGTTTTTGGTAAATCTTGTTATCTACCCGTTGAGTTGGAACACAAAGCGTTATGGGCATTGAAAGCTTTAAATCTGGACTGGACAAAGCCCTCAAGGGGGAGAGTGGAGCAGTTAAACGAATTAGATGAATTCAAATTCAGAGCTAATGAAAGTTCTGCCCTTTACAAGAAAAAGATGAAGAACTGGCATGATGCTAAAATCCTTAAGAGAGAGTCTAGAGTGGTAAACTGGGTGTTACTATACAATTCCCAAATTAGACTCTTTCCAGGAAAGCTCAAGTCCAAATGGTAACCACCATTTAGAGTGACAAGAGTATTCGCCAATGGTGCCATAGAAGTTGAGGATCAAGAGGAATCTGCATTTAAGGTGAATGGGCAACGCTTAAAATTATACTTTGGAGAATGCTAGGAGATTTCTTTGATTGAGGTGGTGTACCTAGAAGATGCTTGAGAGTATTTCCACATCGCACCACAATGTTAAATAAGGTGCTTCTTGGGAGGCAACCCAAGTGTTAGTGTTTTGAATAATGTGTGTTGATTTTGCAGGAGTAGGGATCATGAGCGAGACAAAAGTCTTCTAGGCAAGTTAATGAATTATTTATGTGAGCACGACATGCTTTGCCTTATGAATCTAAAAAAATAAGACTGGGACTCTAGAACATTCGGTGGGATACCTTCACCAGTTGGTGTATCACCAATGTGTTTAGGCGACCCGATTTTCCTCACTTTCTAATCAAAACAAACAACACTCCTCAAGGATCGACCAAGGATGCTTTAAGTTCATTATGTGGGTCACTGAGTCTTTTTGCGATCCACTACATCTTCGCCAGTCTACCTTTTCTGGGAGTGCAATCTACTGGAACTAAGGGTGATCTGAAGAACATTAGGCGCATCGCCGACGCACTTGACGATCAGTTCACTCCATCACTAACTTGGCATTTAGGGAAGATTCCTCATGACCCTACTCTACTTGTTTACACACTAGATTGTTTTCATTTTTTGTTCATTTTTATTTATTATTCATACTTAGTTTATTTGCAATAAATACCCGTTCTCTACCCACATTGGGGACAATGTTGATTGTTTTTTGTGGGGGTGTGGAGATTGCTTAGAGTCCTTAGCGAACCTCCTTCTCATTTTGAAAACACCCCTTGTTTGTATGGAATATGGTTGTTCTTGTGCAAATTTGAGTATCAATTTGATCAATACTAACGACTTGAATAGTGCTCGAACAAAACTAAATGTGGGGCTACAATGAGACCAATTGAAGTTACATAGACAATATGTGAACTCTTTGCATCTCGTTGTGACTAGTCAAGTATCGAATGTAGTCTCTTGTAATGAACATTGCACACTAGCGAAAGTGGGAGTCTTGTTTGACTTTGGTGTCAATGCCTTGTGTGATGAGCTTACTGTGAACCATGTGTGATGACACCTTGAATTTGCCTCGTTGGTCTAGTTGACTAAGTGATATGAAATCTTGAAATGATCTCTGGCAACTTTAAAGAGTGTGAACCAATTTGACATACGCCTCTTTTGTGGCCTACCTTGTGAGTGTGTGAACCTCTTTTGAACACCCTTTGAACCTTAATCTTTACTTGGAAAAAACTTGATACAAAACAGAACTTTTCTTATTCCATTACCCATAATCCTTATGATTTGTGTGTTGTTTTGAATAGCCAACTTAGGAAAATGGCCTAAGTTGGGGGTGTGGTGAAAAGAGAAGGCAAATCAAGTAAATGCAAAGGAGTCCCTTATGCCCATTTTTCTCGAAAAATGGAACCCCTCCATATAAAAAAAAGATTGAAAAAGGAAAAGAAAAAAAAGTTGTGAAACAAAGTTGTGGAAATACAAAGAAAATGGGGTTTCCAATGACTCATGGAAGATGAATAAGAGGTGACTTTTGAGCTTGAATGAAAATGACAAAGAGAAGGAAAGAAGGTGTTTTTTACATCACATTTCATGAGTATTTTCAGCCTATAAGCCTAAATGACCATACCATTACACTCGGCCACGTTACAAGCCTTGAAAAGACCTTTTTGATTTTGAATGAGCTGAAGCAAAAGTTGATCGAAAAATAAGGGCAAACCTATGGGTGAAATCATGCATTGTGTTTATCTTTGTGAGTGTGAGTGTTGATCTTGACTCCAGAACTCTAATTGGTTGAACCATTGAGTGAATATGGAATCATTCATTTTATGAGGGCATTTGAATACCTTTGTTGAGCTTGAGCTTCCATCTGAAGCAAGTATAGTGAGCTTGAGATTCTTTAATAATGGTGAGTCACAATTTGAAACTTTGAGTGCACAATTGATCCTTGCATGAGTAAGCTGAAACTTTTTATGTGCATTCATGATTGATTCTTGTGTAGCAGTATTCTAGACATCCTTTTTGAACTTTTGAACTTGAGCGTTACTTGAGGACAAGCAAAAGTTTAAGTTGGGGGTGTTGATGAGTCCACAATTTGGACTTTTTTAGAGATTTATTTTGATAGATTTAGTGTCCTCAAATGCATATTTTGTCTCAATAACTGATGAAAACCCTTGATTTTTAGGTATTTGTAGTTAGAGAAGAAACATGGACACTATTGGGCAAAAAGGAACAAATAAAGCTAAAGGAATGAATAAATGAAGACCTGATGATCGATGATATCATTCGGCAAATCGCCAATATCATTCGGCGAGTCGCCAATATCATTCGCCGAATCGCCAAATCGCCAATATACCACCTAAATTTACAGAATGCTGGAGCTAAAATGGAGGCAAATTCAATGAGTAGCAACTATATTCGACGTATCGCCGATGTAGTCAGCGAAGGACAACCAGGTCATTAAAAGTATGAAATAAGATTTAAGCAAGTGTTGATGGGTGAGATGGAAGAAAAAAGGGTGAATTGCGGAGTCATTCTGCAATCCCGACCTAGATCGCCTAAAGTAACAGTAGACAAACCAACAAAAAAATGAAAAATGAAAGCCAGATGAAGAGCAATCAACCATTCACCGATGCGTCAGCGATACCCGACTTACTTTGCCGATTAGTCCTGAGCAGTGACACTTCAGACTTGTTTAAATTAATTTTGTCTAGAGAGATAAAGGCATTCAGAAAGGGAGGAAGGAATTACTTAGAGACAAAACACTACCAAAGGGTTGAGTGGGTGTTTTCAGTAAGATTTTGAGAGAGATTTTGTAAGAGAGGAGATTATCAATTGATTTTCATCTATAATTCTCATTTTGTACCCAACTATGGGAGTGATAATCGATTTTAATCTTCTTATTTTTTAGATGAGTGGCTAAAACCTTTTACTTGGGGTTTTGATCATGAAGCCAATTGTTGAATTTACCTAGTGGGTGTTTGTTAGTTGCAAAGAATGGTGTTAATTTAAAGTGAGTCTAAGTTGTTGATGTGTTTCGAGGTTGAATTGTGCAACTTCGTATATCAATTTCAGTGTTGTGCACTTGCTTGAGAGATAGGTGTGGAACCAAGGTGGCAAACTTAGTGTCCTTAGTAGTGGGTTTCCTTGGTTTGAGCTCGAGAGAGTGAACAAGTGACCTTTCCTTTGTATCCAACTCGAGAGAGCGGATTTGATGAGGGTAAAGAGTTGGGCCTCTTTTGATTGGTGTTGAAGTTCGAGAGAATTCAACATAGAAAAGGTAATTGTTTGAGAGAAAGTTACTTTATGTATGGTTCAACCTACCCAAATTAAATTATCCCATTATGAGCAGTAACATTTATCCATTTTGTTGAGATTCAATAATTGGTTGATCAATTCCCCAAGCTTTACTCTAATATTTGATTGATTATGTTGAATTGTAAATTTGTATTTATAGTTAAAACCCGAAATTTGAGATTTTAACATTAATTGTGCAAGAATTGTTTGATTGAAGAGATTTTCATTGTACTTTTATTATTTAATTTGAAGGAAGTACTACTCCCTATGAAATCGACCCCAACTCATGTAGTTGGGTTATTATACTGACGAACGATCGTTAGCATTTAGTTTTGGATGAAATGCCTTTATACGTTAATCACACAACGGAAAGATTGAGCTGGCAAACTAGATGATGTTTTGTGGGCATATATGACTCCATACAAGACCCCAATAGGTACTTCTCCCTATCGAATGTCGTTTGGGAAAGCATGTCACCTTCTAGCAGAATTGGAGCATCAAGCATACTGGGCTATAAAGAAGTTGAATCTAGATCCTAAATTAGTAGGTAAGAAACGAATAATACAATTGCATGAACTGGAGGAATTCAGGTTCCACGCGTATATAAATGCCAAGTTGTATAAAGTGAAAACCAAGAAGTTGCATGACAAGCATATTGTATCAAGAACATTTGAGCCTAGCCAATTGGTTTTACTATTCAATTCAAGACCGGAGTTGTTCCACGGAAAACTTTGGTCTAAGTGGAGTGGGTCATTTGAGGTGGTGAGAATGACTCAACGTGGAGCTGTGAAATAAGGATAATAGCTCCACATTTATTGTAAATGGGCAGAGAGTGAAGCATTACTTTGGGAATGACATAGATCGTGAGAAATAAATGCTCAATTTGAATGACGAATGACTCATGTGTTGGGTCGTGTTGCGACGTTAAAAAAGGCGCTACAGGGGAGGCAACCCGTAACCCCATGTAGAAGATAGGATTTTTTTGTTCTTGTTTATGTAATTTCAATTCATAGGAATAAATAAAAAAATCGATATAGCAAGAAAATACGGAAAAAAAAATGAGTCGTGCCACAATCAGAACATAAGGCACTGGATGGGAGGCAACACATCGGGTTTGTATTAATGGCTATTGCTCTTATATTGTGTAGGGAACAAGAATTTGTACCCATAGCATGTCACAGAGAAGGGGGAGAATTTTGTCTCGCTAGAAATTAATATTCCAGGGCGAGGCAGAACACTCCGTAACGTGCACGCGTCACATAGTAGGCCAGGATTTTTGGATTCGATGAGAATTAATGTTTTGTCAAAATAAGGGAGCTCCGTATTGGAACCGCATCGCGGAGAGTTACCCAAAAAAATTTTTTGTAAAACAAAATACTTCATAATGGAGTCACGTTGCGGACCAAGTAAGGATAATTAGATATTCAATAACAAAAATAGGGTTTCAGCCATTTGTTTAAGAAAATAGAACCCGACCCCCATTTTAATCCCAATTCTACCCCCAAATTCACCATTATTCTCCCAAAAAAATTCCTCTTTATGCACGATTTCCCCTCCCCTTGTCCCCTTACAATTTTTCAACTTCAAATTCGTAACGCGGAGAAAACTGCCCATCCATCTCCCAATTCCTTTTGTCTTCAAAATCAAAGGTAATCATGTCAGGTACTCAGTGACCCGGCAAGGAGGTGGCAACTTCAAACCAAATGAAGTGAGTTCGGAGTGGGGGAATGTACCTCCCGCACTAGCAGTACCATGGGGGGAAAACTCAGAGGTTTGGATTCCGAGGCCAAAGAGGGCAAAGTTTGGTGGAAGAAACACACTTAGGCAGGTTATTTCTCTAATGTGTGCATAAAAAGGGAAAGTCTTGCAAAAGAGTTTCCCCAAATCATAAGGTGAATTAAAGAACTTCATATGGAGTTCATCTTTGATGAGACTAACGAGTGCAACTTTCACGTGGTCAGAGAGTTCTATGCTAACTGGGAGACAGTCCAGATCTCACTTTGTGAAGGTGTGGGGAATTGATGTGACTCTCACTCCTGCAATTCTAAATGACATTGTAGGCACTATAACTAATACTGACCCATTGGTACTAAGGGGGTTGAACATTCGACCACCCTATCAATCCATCCGACACACACTTTGTGGACCTTAGTCAATGGTTAAGTTGACCAAGCACATCGCCAAGAGGTTCCACCAATATCTTCATTATGTGCACATGAGCAGAGAAGCTCAGGTTTGATTGAAAATAGTTATGAATTGCTTGATACCAGGGCTGAACTACACAGACTTCACACGTGATAGAGTGTATTTGTTTTAAGCTTTGGTGGCCAATACTGAGTTGAACATCGGTGTTGTGTTAAAATATGCCATGAGAAAGGCCCGGGTTCATAAAGGGCACAATTATGCTTTTGGAGGTATCATTACTCAATTTTCTCATTCTGCAGGTTTACCAGGGAAGAGTTGGGATTATACGGCACCCTTTTTCCCAACGCCAGTCGATGTAACGAACCCAAAGGGGCCTAACAATGAGTTTGGCCCATCACTCACAACTTTTGAGTGACATCGTCGTGATGAGTTGATTATGGACCATATGTATGAGCTGGAGATGTTGCGCCACCAGAATAAATGTCTAGCATCAACTGAGGAACGATTAGGGGAGGTTGAAAGAAGGTACCCATTGAATATTCTTACCAAAGCTTTTCTAGGCATCAGTCCTGAGTTCCATGAGCTTGTGGATGATGATGTGCCGACAGATGAGGAAAGAATGCGTACTGGTTCTGATGTTGACTCTGATTCTGACACAAAGGAGATTATCCTATACAGGCTGGTGATGAGACCGAGAGCGGAGAAGCCATAGAGGATTGATCAGGGAGTGATTCACCTTACTTGTTGCTTTATTTACACTAAGAGGTCAGTCAGTAGATAGTATGTGGTTCTAAATATTTCCATGTTTCTTTATATACACTCCATGTACCCATTTTACCCAATTATAGTTAAAAGTATATTTTTACCATATCTTAATATGTTGAGTTCAAAGATGAGTAAGCATTTGTAAAATTTAAATGTTTTCACTCCTTTATTTATTTACATTCAATTTATTATATATGGATATCTATTGCAATCCTTTCATTCCATTATTTCTCTTAGGCTATATTACATACTCATACATTCAATGTATTGATGTTATTCGACCTACATCTTTTTATGACGCAGATACAGGTTTTCAGGGTCATCAAATAGGTGTTTTGTTAGATCAGTTGCACTTCTAGTTAGCTTTGGTTAGCTTCCTTGCATTCTGGTAGACTCCACTTCTATATTTTAGTTAAATGTGTTGAGGTGTCGTGGGTCTTGTCACGACATCAATCTAGAACAATATAGGCTTCATTGATAATTAGCTTTGAGTATATTTTTAGTGTTCCTTTGTTAAACTATATTTCAACTATTATTATTTTCAAAGTATTTTGAGATAGTTGAGTACTTTGTGATTAAAAGGTTTAATTCTACTGGAGTTACCCTTCTGCAAAGTAGTCAGTCATACCAAGTGTTCTCTTGAGTATTAGCAATGGTTCTCAAGTGTCGGCCATGTCTAGGGTGTAGGCTTGGGGCTGGAAAAACATTGTATCAGAGCACAGAGTTCAAGAGTCCTATGGTGTCTATGAAACTATGTCTAGTACAGTCCTTCTTATCGGTAACACGCCACATATATAATGAGGAAGTTATGACATTTAGGAACTCGTCACTTTCTTCTTACTCATGTTCGTGTGATAGAGTTCAACTCTATTTTCAAATCATGCCTTCACGAAGGGCTATTCAAGGAATTCCTACTAGGAGGAATGCTAATCCTCAAGGTCAAGAAGATCCCAATGCACTAGAAGTGCAATCCCCTTAGAGAGAGGTCACTAATGTTGAGTTCAAGAAAGCTATTCAGATGACGACTTAGGTTGTGGCAAATCAGGCTGGTCAACAAGGAGTGGGTCGTTAAGATGTGGCTGATACATCTTGAGTTTGTAAGTTTTTAAGAATGAATCCCCAAAGTTCACAAGGTCAAAGGTCACTAAGAATCCAGAGAACTTTATGAAGGAGTTACAAAAAGTGTTTGAGTTATACATGTTGCTAATGCAGAGTGTGCAAAGTTTGTTTTTTTACCAACACAAAGTTGTTGCTAACATTTGGTATGACAAGTGGAAAAGAACAGGGCAGATGAAGCACAACTTTTGAGTTGGGTTATGTTTGAGAATGATTTCTTGCGGGATTTCTTTCCTCGAGAGCTTAGGGAAGCTAAGGTGAGAGAGTTCTTAAATCTGAAATAGAAAGCTATGAGTGTGCAGGAGTACACGCTCAAGTTCACCCAGTTATACCTCTATTCTAGCAGAAAAAGTCTATTAGGATTGCTGACAACTTTATCTATATTTCCAGGAAAGGCAGTCCCTGCCCTTTATATTCTTCAAGAACAACACCATTTTTCCTTAAGCTTGGGAGGATTGGAGATAAGAAAAACATGAAGAAATAGCTTAAAACCAGTCCTCACACATTTTAGAGTATATGGGAAAAGAAATCCCAAATTCTATTATAAAATCAATAAGTGTGGGCGACTTTCTCCAAAGTGCATATGTCGTAGAATGTACTTAACTTTTTACTCCAAAGTCGTATTAAGAAGGGTTTGTTTTGCTTGAAACTATACTCTAATACCTTTCATTTGATAGGTTGTAGGTCCTCCAAATCATTATATATTAGGACATATTCTCTTTCAAAGTCGGTTGATAAATGAGATCATTTGTAGTATTCCTCCACAATGAACCTTTAAACTTGAATCTTTTATTTAATGATCTCTTTGGCCTAAACTTGTTGTTTAACCCTTCAAATGACTTAATAAAAGGGTTACATGGTATGCTTAACCACTTTCAATGATATATTCCCCCAGTATCACACCTAGGAATTAGTTTTTACGAGTAGCAAATGTATTTTAAGTTACGGGGCATCGCAGAACCATAAGTGCTAACTTTCACATGTTCCATCAAAATACAACTGAGACCAATCCGTGAAGCATCACAATAAATCACAAAATCATCTAATCCTTCCGGTAATGTCAAAATAGGGGCTGAAGTGAGTCTATTCTTTAGCTCTTTCAAACTCTTCTCGCAAGCTTCTGCCCATAGAAATTTCACCTTCTTTTGAGTCACTGTCGTCAAAGGCAAAGAAATAGATGAAAATCCTTCCACAAACTTTCTATAGTAACCGGCCAAGCCTAAAAACTCTTTATATCTTAAGCGGACAAAGGTCAAGGCCAATTCTTAACTGCCTTTGTGTTCTTAGGATCAACTTGAATACCTCTACTCGAGACAATATGGCCAAGAAAAGGAACATATGTCAACGAAAATTCACACTTTCTAAACTTAGCATACAATTCATAATCCTTGAGAATTTTCTACAAAATTCTTATTCTCAACATGATCATTCTCACTCCGAGAGTAAATCAAAATATCATCAATAAACATAATGACAAACATGTCAATATATTGCCTAAAGATGTTATTCATCAAATCCATGAACGCCGTTGGGACATTAATCAAACCAAATAACATTACAAAAAATTCTTAATGACCATACAAAGTTTGCAAAGACGTATTTGAAATGTCGTCTTCATTCACCCTAAATTTGTGATAGGTTGACTGAAGATCAATCTTAGAAAAGTAACTCGCTCATTGGAGTTGATCAAACAAATCATCTATATGTGACACCCCACCCATTTCAACGCTGGGATTAACTTGTACTTTTGGAATACGACTAAGACTTCTCAACACATAAGAAAGGATGTTTTATTAGTTGTTTTTAATTGCAAAAAGCTTTAATGTGAAATGTTAAAGTCATGAGAGTTGCTAAATAAAAGTCGGCGAAGGTTATTGTAAATTTTGTTAAGGAATTTCTCTAAAATTTTGATCAAATGTTTCTACAATTTTCTCCTAGAATATAAAGAGTTAGAATTCTCATGACCTATCAAATCAAAGATATACGAGTCTATTTTACAACGCATTAAACCGTTTGTCCATAGGACATTAGAGTAGATATTTATGCATGTTTCGGTGAGACTACAGAAACAAGCAACTCTAAGTGAGCCCCCCTAACTCTAAGTTGTTGGGCTTTTACTTCATCATTTTTTTACTAGAACTGAAGCAAACCTAGAAAAATGATGAAACCTTCTTCCAATACTCCTTAGATGATTGGATTCTCAACTAGGATGTTTAACGAAAGATGCTCTACGTTGCGAGCTCATCGTTATGGTATAATTTTCTTGCCGATTTAGGCTTCATTTGTCATTGTTGCAAAGAGGCAAAATTTTCATAGTATTATTTCATACTTTTTGGTTTAGGTAATCTTATTTTCACTACCCTCCTTTGTAATTCCATATCCTAGTATAATGTTTATAGATTTTTGAGCTTCGTAGTAGTGTTTTTGATATTCTGGATATGGGCAGCCCTTTTGTCTTGCTTAATCGACTATTATTATGATTTAGTGATGGTGTTAAAGTGTTGGAGATAATTAGGGGGTTGGTTTGATTCTTCTTATAGTCGCATATGATGGTTGTTGGATTGAACGACGTGAAATACACCTAGTTATGTTGCTTTGGGAGCTTGTCGCTCTGTTGAGATATTGCTGGGATGCCTTTGATAAAGGAGTTGTTAATTGTTGTTGTTATTTGCCTCAATTTGTGGGTTTGACTTGGCTGGTCACTAGTGTGGCAATAGTGTCTTATTGATTAGTCATGGCTCGTTCTTGCAGCCTCGCTGATTTCCGCATTGCTGCATTATGTTTGTTGGGCAAGCTTCATAAAGACACTTTTTGGGCTTTTGTTGGAAAGTATGTTAAATCCATTATTTCTCTTCTGGCATGATCCTTTTTTTTCCTAAGCTTATTATGGTCGGTGTTTTATCATTAGTTGACTTGTAACCCTGTCATGTTGAGTTGGCTACGACCATATGATATCATGTCTATCGGTGACACTCTACTCCTTACATAATACTGTCACGACCTAGGGGTACCCCCTAGATGTAGCATGGAGTATACAACCCTGAAGGACTCTATACAAACCACTTAGCTCTCATAACATAAGAAATAGAACAATAAGAGTAACACAATAGTCCAAGTCCAAAACATTTTGTAAATGAAAAGAAAAAGTCTAAAACACTTGTCTCATCATAGCCATCTACTACAATAAAATGAAATTAGGCCTAGCCCATACATCAAGTTCAAAAGAGAAATACATGAAAGAAACTAACACAATGGAATCCGTCCTCAAAGCATGATGACTCACCAAGAACGAAAACCAACCAAGTCAAACTCTAGCCACGAAACTGAGGACCCTAAATATTGGACCCTACATTTGGGAAAAATGTAGGCAAGAGTATGCTATGGTACAAAACAGTATCAAGTATGAGAGCCTTGCATAAAACATTCAAAACATGCTAAAATGGACATTTCATTTCATGACATGCAATTGACCAAGATAAAACATGATATAAGAGAGTTAGAAAACATAAGTCAGAAAACCATGGTTAATCCAAGCTAACATCATCTTTAAAACTTTCAACTCATAAGCGATACTACTTGAAGTAACCATATTTCATTATTAATATGGGGAATTATCCTTACCCGACATAGAGACCATGTGAGCTATAGCATGATCCCCTGGTGTCTCCCACACCGAAAAGGGTTGTCCTACTTTCCAAGGTAAGGACCATAAACTCTAGCTTAAGTGGATCCACTAGATAATCAACCTATGGGGGCAAATAGTTAAGGTATAAGGAGATTGCTACTAGAAACTTGGCCTCTACTAACGGGAGAGCTTCCATCTCATGAGATTGCTCCTAGAAACTCGGCCTCTACTAAAGGGATAGCTTCCATCTCGATGTCAATATCCTCTCGGTTCTAAGCATAAATCCCATGGAAGAGTGTTTTCTTACTTATTCTCATTATTCATGGAAAGGCATGTCATCTTGCCAATCCAAACTAAGTTCATTAGGATAGCTTTTAATCTTTGATTCAATAAGGTGAGAAAGCCTTTTGACCTAACAATCCTTTATATGTGAGAAAGCCTTTCACATATTGCTCTTATGTGTACATGATTAAAATCCTTTCAATAACACATCATGATCATCATCATTGGTACTTTACTCTCAAAGCACCCTTAAAACATTTGCATAGATTTCATAAGAAAATGCATAAGTCCATAGTTTAGCTATTGAGGTTCAAAACCCACTTTCAATCATCAACGCTTAGAAACCATAGGTTAGCTATTGATTTCATGATAAATTCATGTAAAACTAGTAATACATGCTTAATTTCAAAAAACTCTTCCATTAAGATAAAAATCCCACATCATATGATTCATAACTTGAAAATATGGGGATTACATGGGTTCATAGGGAAAACATCATAAAACCATAATATTTCATCAATTCATGCATAGAAGATTATAATTCAATCATTTAAATCAATAATGAAAAGAACACATCATAATTGAAGAAAACCCTAACTCAATTGGGGAATTCTACCTTTTGAAATAAAGGAATTTGCGAACTCCATGGATGGAAGGAATCTATGAATGAAAACTATCATACCTTGATTTGAAATGCGAGCCTTCGATGGAGAAATTGAGACCTTATCTTGAAACCCTAGGTGAATCCTTCTTCTTCCTCTTCAAGTTCTACAGATAGAATTATTTGAGATGAGATTTGGTTCAAAATACTTATATAGGGTCTTAATGAAAGGTAAAACAACGTAATATAGGAGTTAATTAATTAGGAAAAAATTGTCAGTTCCCACCGACCTTCCACATATAGACCCAGTCGACAGATCGTGGTCTGACCCATAGCCTGTCCTAGTGGACCATCGAAAGTGGTCACTGTCACACCTCGAGGCTACCCCCTTGACGTAACACAGGACCTAGGATCATGAGTCACCCCAAGATAACACTGTGTCTAGCATATATCAAGCATACTAAGAATAACTGAATAAAAGATATACTATGTGGAAGCTGAAAAAATGGGTAATTGAAAATGTGGAATAACCAACTAGTCTGAATGTATTAAATCATACTAAGAGTTTAACAACAACTAGAAGATAAACTTAACAAGTTAAGTTGATTCTACTACTATGTCTGAAAAGCCTCTAACTGAGTTAAGTTGTTAGGACATGCCCCTCAGCTAAAACTGAAAATTGAATAAAAACACAAAATGAAAAGCATGTATATTGTCCTCAAAGTATGAGGACTCACCACTGAAGCTGTTGATGCATACCGAGAATCGATCTAAGCGTGATTTGAATGCTGAGTACCTCAACCTACATGATGAAAGGATGTAGCGCAGAGTCTGTGTCAGTACTTAGAATGCACTGAGCATGCAAAATATAGATACTAAGTTGAACAACGGTATACAAGCTAAACAAGCATAACTGAACAAGAATGTAAATACTGAAACATACTAAAAAGCTAAGTTGAATGCAATGACCAAGTACAAATCATGAAAATAACATATTGAACTGAATGCTGAAGTATATATTAAAAACTTGGTAAAATGCACCAAGAGTCTGACTGTGGGGGCTACTATTAACCGACATAAACCATGTAAACTGAACATGGAGTCCGATGTATACGCCCCATCAAGAGGACCCAATATACCTTGTCAGGGGTATAAAGGCATGATCATTAAATCTGATGCCCAACAGAGTGGACTTATACTCCTACGAGGGCAGGTAGTTTTGGGACTATAAGTGTACGTTGAACCCTAGTCCAACTCGGTGCTAAGTCTACTCCCAACTGATTATGTATATGACACAATTATAACTGAAATACTGAGATGCAATTAGAGAATGCAACTTTTATGTAATGATAATGTAACATTTGAAATCTGGAGCATGATTATCTTTTTAACTAACCTAGAAAGTATAATTCATGAACTAAAAGAAGTTATACAACTAGGGTTCTGATTTTCATGCAAGGAACTAAGCAAACATTCCAAGAAACAAGCTAATTTGATTTAGGATACTACAACAGATATAAACCACAAAAAAAATTCCAAGGTTTTAGAAACCCTAGTCTAAACAGGATATGGTGAATCAAGGATCAGACTAAATTCTAGGGACCTAGTGGATGAAAGGAACCCAGTATTGAAATTCCACATACCTGGTGATGAAATCTACAAAGAAATCCTTTGATTTCGAGCTGAAACTTAAAGAAACCATGTTGGGTGTTCTTGGGAAACCAGCGTGTCTTTCTTCTCATTTTTGCTCTAAGTTTGGATGATTTTTGGTGAGTAAAGGTTTTGGGTAAGTCTGATTAAGTTATTAGGCTTAGACTGAGTAAAATGACATAGTTTATGCATTAAACGATGTAGTTTAAGGGACCCAACAAATAGGAAAAAGGCCTAAATGACCCTAACTTAAAAGCCTACGAAGGCCATCCAGGGAGGGACCTACGGACCATCGTTTGGACTACCAACCGTCGTCCATGATCGTAGTTTGGGGTTAGCCCGATAGGGCTTCACTAAAACAAGCATAACTTTTTACTTCGAATTGGGATTTTGGCAAACTCAATGGAGTTGAAAAGAGGATTCAATTATCTTTAATTTGATAGGTCATGGGCCACCTAACTCATTATGTGCTAAAAAATATGACCATTTGAAGTTGACCCAACATCCATTTCTTTCCAATTGGCAATTGACCCTCACCTATGATCTGTAGGTCTAATCACAAACCATCCTAGTTAACCGTGGGTGGGATCAGAGACCATTAAAATTTGGTTCCCAACGACACACCCTCACTTACGGACCATGTGTCAAACCACAGACCGTCGGTGGCTTCTGTAGTTCTGGCACCAGATCCTGGAAAGTTGCATTTTTTTCTATCTTCTCAAAATCCGAGGTGTTACAATATCTCCCCCTAGGGAACATTTGTCCTCGAATGAAGTCTAAACAAGTTGAGTATGGAGGGAAGAAGCTGCAATCCCTATTACTAAGTACTAGAAATTGATATCTAACTGACCTGAGTTCAAAAAACATGCAAAAAGTGCTAAAATGCAAAAACAACTGAAGGAACAGGATACTGAGACTAAATTTACAAAAAAGTAAACTAGGAGTCTGGAGAGGAACTATTACTTGAAGCTGAAATGGAATTGGGAGGAAACAGGTGAGGATACTTGGCCATCATGGCTGCTTCTGATTCCCAAGTAGCTCCCTCTATGGACTGACTCCTGCACAAAACCTTCATTGAAGCAACTTATTTATTTCTCAACCTACAAACCGGATGGTCAAGAATTTCAACTGGAACCTCTTCATAATTAAGACTATCCTTCACAGCCACACTCTCTAATGGAACTATCGATGTCGGATAACCCATACAGTTCTTCAACAAGGATATGTGAAGGATTGGATGTACCGCTGCTAGTTCTACTGCAACTCTAACTCATAAGACACATTACAAACCCTTTTCAGGATTTTATAAGGACCTACATATCTCGGACTAAGCTTCCCTTCTTGCCAAATCTCATCACCCCCTTCATAGATGACACCTTCAGGAAAACCCAATCATTGATTTCAAACTCTAAGTCTCTTCTACGAACATCTACATAGGACTTCTGATGACTTTGAGCTATCTTAAGTCTATCTTTAATGAGATGAACTTTTTCCATAGCTTCATGAACCGAATCTGGCCTAATCAAGGCTGCTTTACCTACTTCAAACCAACCAACCAGAGATTTGCATCTATCCCCATATAATGCCTCATAAGGTGCCATCTGAATACTGGAATGGAAGCTATTATTATAGGTGAACTCTATCAGAGGTAGGTGATCATCCCAACTACCCTTGAAATCGATCACGCAAACTCTCAACATGTCCTTTAAGGTCTGAATGGTATGCTCTTCCTGACCATCCATTTGTGGATGAAATGGTGTACATAGATTCACCTTAGTACCAAAACCTTTATGAAATGATTTCCAGAAATGAGAGGTAAACTAAGGACCTCTATCTGAGATGATAGACATGGGAACCCCATTCAACCTGACTATCTCACTAATGTACAGTTTAGCATAGTCCTCCACTGAATCTGTAGTCTTGATAGCCAAAAAGTGACCGTACTTAGTAACTCTATCGACTATCACCCAAATGGATTCATAATGCCTGCGAGTACAAGGTAAACTTGTAATGAAGTCCATGTTTATCACTTCCCACTTCCATGTAGAAATGTTAATCTCTTAAGTCATACCTCCTAGTTTCTGATGTTCTACCTTAACTTGTTGACAATTACGACACTTAACTTGATGTTAATCTCTTAAGTCATACCTCCTAGTTTCTGATGTTCTACCTTAACTTGTTCCCAATGACGCACCCCCACTTATGGACCATGTGTCAGACCACAGACCGTCGATGGCTTCGGTAGTTCTGGCACCAGATCCTAGAAAGTTGCATTTTTTTCTAACTTCTCAAAATCCGAGGTTTAACAATATCTCCCCCTAGGGAACATTTGTCCTCGAATGAAGTCTAAACAAGTTGAGTATAGAGGGAAGGAGCTGCAATCCTTATCACTAAGTACTAGAAATTGATATATAACTGAACTGAGTTCAAAAAACATGCAAAAGTGCTAAAATGCAAAAAACAACTGAAGGAACAGGATATTGAGACTGAATTTACGAAAGATTAAACTAAGGGTCTGGAGAGGAACTATTACTTGAAGCTGAAATGGAATTGGAAGGAAAGAGGTGAGGATACTTGGCCATCATGGCTGCTTCTGGTTCCCAAGTAGCTCCCTCTATGGACTGACTCCTGCACAAAACCTTCATTGAAGCAGCTTCTTTACTTCCCAACCTACAAACCGGATGGTCAAGAATTTCAACTGGAACCTCTTCATAATTAAGACTATCCTTCACAGCCACACTCTCTAATGGAACTATCGATGTCGAATAACCCACACAGTTCTTCAACATGGATATGTGAAGGATTGGATGTACCGCTGCTAGTTCTGTTGCAACTCTAACTCATAAGACACATTACAAACCCTTTTCAGGATTTTGTAAGGACCTACATATCTCGGACTAAGCTTCCCTTCTTGCCAAATCTCATCACCCCCTCCATAGATGACACCTTTAGGAAAACCCAATCATTGATTTCAAACACTAAGTCCCTTCTCCGAACATCTACATAGGACTTCAGATGACTTTGAGCTATCTTAAGTCTATCTTTAATGAGATGAACTTTTTCCATAGCTTCATGAACCGAATCTGGCTTAATCAAGGCTGTTTCACCTACTTCAAACCAACCAACGGGAGATCTGCATCTATCCCCATATAATGCCTCATAAGGTGCCATCTGAATACTGGAATGGAAGCCATTATTATGGGCGAACTCTATCAGAGGTAGGTGATCATCCCAACTACCCTTGAAATCGATCACGCAAGCTCTCAACATGTCCTTTAAGGTCTGAATGGTATGCTCTTCCTGACCATCCATTTGTGGATGAAATGGTGTACATAGATTCACCTTAGTACCAAAACCTTTATGAAATGATTTCCAGAAATGAGAGGTAAACTAAGGACCTCTATCTGAGATGATGGACAAGGGAACCCCATTCAACTTGACTATCTCACTAATGTACAGTTTAGCGTAGTCCTCCACTAAATTTGTAGTCTTGACAGCCAAAAAGTGATCGTACTTAGTAACTCTATCGACTATCACCCAAATGGATTCATGATGCCTGCGAGTACAAGGTAAACTTGTAATGAAGTCCATGTTTATCACTTCCCACTTCCATGTAGAAATGTTAATCTCTTAAGTCATACCTCCTTGTTTCTGATGTTCTACCTTAACTTGTTGACAATTAGGACATTTAACCACGAAGTCTGTTGTGTCCCTCTTCATGTCATTCCACAAAAAGACTTCTCGTAGATCACGGTACATCTTAATGGCACTTGGAAAAATGGAATACCTAGAATTATGATCTTCGGTAAGGATATGCTGCCTCAACTCACCCCCATTAGGAACACATAAGCGACTCTGGTAACGAAGTACACCATCTCCCCCTTGGTAGAAAACCTCTTTTTTTCTGTGATGAACTGCACTCTTCAACTGAAGTAATATAGGGTCACTATCTTGTTTTTCCTTAACCTCCGCTACCAGTAAAAATTCTAATCTATTCTAAACTGTCACACCACCATCTGATATGTCTGTAAGACCAACTCCTAAGTGAGAAAGCCAATGAACATCTTTTGCTAATTCCTTCACTTATTCCTCAGCATGCGCTACACTACCCATGACAGTCTGCTGAGAGCATTATCCACTGCATTGAACTTACTCGGAAAGTAAAGCACCTTCAAGTCATAGTCCTTGAGAAATTCAAGCCATCTCCTCTGACAAAGATTTAAATCCTTCTTGGTGAACACATACAGGAAGCTCTTATGATCTGTGAACACATATACGTGAACACCATACAAGTAATGTCTCCAAATCTTTAGGGAAAATACTATGGCTGCAAGCTCAAGGTCATGAGTCGGGTAGTTATTCTCATGTACATTAAGTTTTCTAGAAACATAAGCTATGACCTTACCTCATTGCATCAACACACAACCTAGGCCGACCCTGGATGCATCACCATAAATCACATAACCATCTGAACCATCTAGTGGAGTCAAGACATGAGTTGTAGTCAACCTAGTCTTCAGTTCTGAGAAGCTTTTCTCACACTCATCTGACCACTAAAATTTGGCCTTCTCCTGAGTCAACTTGGTCAATGGGGAAGCTATGGATGAAAATCCTTCAACAAATCTCTTGTAATAATTGGCCAAACCCAAGAAACTTCTGATATCTGTTGGAGAGGTGGGTTTGGGCCAATGTTGTACTGCCTCAATCTTCTGAGAATCCACTCAGATCCCTTTGCTAGATACCACATGACCAAGGAAAGTGACAGACTCTAACTAGAATTCACATTTGTTGAACTTAGTAAAGTACTGACGATCTTTAAGAGTTTGCAAAACAACTCTTAGATGAGTCGCATGCTCCTCCTCACTCTAATAAAAAAATGAGGATATCATTGATAAAGACGATGACGAATAAGTCCAAATATTGTTTGAACACCCGTTCATTAAGTCCATGAAAGTTGCAGGAGCATTTGTTAGTCCAAAAGAAATAACTACAAATCATAGTGACCATACCGAGTTCTAAAAGTTGTCTTCAGAATGTCACCATCTATGACTCTGAGCTGATGATAGCCAGATCTGGGATCTATCTTAGAAAAGAAACTAGCACCCTGAACTTGGTCGAACAAGTCATAAATTCTAGGGATGGGATACTTATTTGTGATTGTGACTTTGTTCAACTGCCGATAGTCAATACACATTTTGAGAGAACCATCTTTCTTTTTCACGAACAACACTGGAGTAGCCCATGGAGAGATACTGGGTCTAATGAAAACCTTATCTAGAAGGTCTTTCAACTGTTCTTTCAATTTCTTAAGCTCGGTTGGAGCCATTTTGTAAGGAGGAATCGAAATGGGAAGGGTACTGGAAGGAGATCTAATCCGAAGTCTATTTCCCTTTCGGGAGAAACTCCGGGAAGATCTTGTGGGAACACTTTTGGAAACTCATTTATTACTAGGACAGATTCAAGAGTTGGGGTTTTGGAGTTTGAATCCTTAAATCGAACAATATGATAGAAATACCCTTTGGAAATCATTTTTATGGCCTTAAGGTAAGAGATAAATCAACCTATAGGAACTGAGCTACTACCCTTCCACTCTAAGACTGGCTCACTTGGAAACCAAAATCGAACGATTTTGGTTCGACAATCGACTAAGGAAAAATAGGAATGTGACCAATCCATGCCTAGATTGACATCAAAATCTACCATTCCTAACTCTAGAAGATATGCTAAGGTGACTTTCTGAGAGATTGTGACAAGGTAATTTATGTATACCCATCTAGCTATAACTGGGTCACCAACTGGAGTAGAGACTGAGAAGGGTCCTAAAAGAGTTTCTAGAGTGACACCAAAGTTTAATGCTATATAAGGATTTACAAAAGATAGTATAGTCCTTGGATCTAACAATACATAACCATATAAATGAAAGACTTGCAACGTACCAGTGACCACATCAGGAGAATCTTCCTAGTCCTAGAGAGCATACAACTTGTTTAGGCACTGACTGCCACCTGTACCAGACGAAGCACCCTGCTGAGTTGGGCGACCTGTTGGTACTACTGGAGTTGCAGACTGAGCCCTATTGTTGTTACCTCCTTGCAGAAGGGCAATCTTTCAACGTATGGAAAGACTGACTACACCCAAAGCACCATTCCTAGCTTGCAAGATAATCGCTCGGATAGTTCTTACCACACTTTGGACAAGTTGGGAAAGTCTTGTTACCTGAATTACTCCCATGAGACTTAGAGCCTGATTTCCTACATTTATAATTCTGTCAAAACCTGGGGGATGGAACACTAGCTGAAAAAGGTGTTGGGGCAGTAGACCTCTGTTGAAACTGTGAGTGATTTCCACCACCCGATTTCTGCTGAGAGTATTCATAATTCCCTGTTCTAGCTTCTTGTTGTCCTTAGCCATTTCCCTTAGCTTGTCTTTCTCAACCTGCTGACCATGAGTCATAAGCCTAGAGATATTCATATCCCCTAACAGCATAGTATTCCTGCACTCGGTCCTTACCAAATCTGTAATACCCCAGAAACTAGTAGGCTAAAATAGAGCTTAACATGAGGGTTAGAGTCGTAAACATACCTCCCCCTACCTAAAAATATAGGGTTTGGTGTTAGAAGGTCAAGGTATGACCCCCAAGGACCAACTATGGGTCCTTGAAGAGAACCCGTAGGAACTTCCTGGCAGTGACCCACGAAGGGGACTCAGGTCTCGTGGGTCATCCCACTCCCCGTGGATGAGGGGTTGTGGGTCAAGGCCTCAGAAACAGGCTCTAGTAACTCCACCCATGGTTCATCAGCATGACACGTGGGTCCATCCACTGACCATGGTCATGGGGTCGTGGGTGGTCACTTGTGAACTATTTTGGTGAGTTAGTTAAGGGGTACTTTGTGGTTTTCCAGTTTTAGATAACAATTAAGTGACTTCGTTTTACACTAAATTAGACTAACTATATAATGATTTAAGACCCCTAAATTAAGTCATCTTTCATGACCCAGGGGTACCCCCTAGACGTAACACAACGTACTCGACCCCGAAGGAGTCTAATACAAGCCCTTAGCGTCATCATAACATAAGATCATAGAAAAGTAGGGAAAATTAAAAACTTACTTTCAAACAATCTAAAACATTTTTCATAAGCAGGCGGAAGTCTTTACTTAGTCTTTGTCTCAAACCATCTATGAATAACATGAATAAAAGTCTTGGGAGGCAGCCCATATAAGGTCTAAACCATAAGAAATGACATAAAAGGAACATAGTGGGTTTGTCCTAGAAGCTATGAGAACTCACCAAATCTTCAATTCTTCTAGATCCTTGGAAACCTAGTCTTCAAGCAACTCAATCTCCAACACCCTACATTTGATTAGAATGTAGGCAATTTACGTTAGTACAAAATGTACCAAGTATGAAAGCTAGAACAACACCATAAAGCATCTCAAATGGTTAGTCAACGAAAGACATAAGCGTAAGAGACAATAACATAGTCATAACATAAGCTCCAACATAAGCATAATAAATTATCATAAAAGCTAAATCATGTGAATATCATAGCCTTAACTTAAACTTTCATAATTACATCCTTCAACCATTAGTCTTCATATTACAAGAGAACTACTCCACAAGCCACCTCCAAGCATACTTGTGCAAGGCAAGAATAGCATCCCATAATACTATTCAAACTAAGTAGCTCTCTTTGGTCATTCTTGGTCATAGTCAAGACCTAGGTTTTCATGTCATAAGAGCACTTATACTCCTACGTAACCTCAAGGCACACTTGTCCAATTCATGTGGGGCATCCTATAATACTACACACACTAAGCATATCTCCAAGTCACCCTATTCATCTTATCATTTCTAGGTGTCACTATTGACCCACTTCATATTGACAAGGAACTATCAACTTAAGTCAATCATATCATGGAAGACAACTATAGCAACAATCCAAGCTAGGCATACATCACATAAGAGGACACTTTATAAGTAGCTTCAAGTCATACTTGTGCTATGTATGAATGGCATGCCATACTACCACTCATACTAAGTACTCCTTTAGGCTAACTTACTCAATGCTTACTATTCATCATTCTAGACTATCAAAGAATAGCATACTACTATGCTAGACCTAACTACCATGGATAACACTTACCATGCAATCCAAGCTATCCTAGGAAGGATACAAGTATACCAACCTAGCTACAATGCAAACATTCAATAGGATGCAAGCTACCCTTAGGGGAGTATGAATCCTCAACCCTAAGCTATCCTTAGAAGAGTATGGTGTCTCAATCCTAAGCTACCATGAAATGGTCTTGTCCTAACCAAGTCAAGCTACCATGAAGTGCGTTCTAGCAATTCTAGTTCAAGCTACCCATAGGAGAGTATAGATCCTCAATCCTAGGCTACCATGCCTATACTAGTGCAAGCTACCATGAAAAGCATTCAACCAATGCTAGTTCAAGCTAACCTTAGGAGAGCTTAATTTCTCTATCCCAAGCTACCATGAGATCTACCATCCCAAGCTACATAATTCAACTATCCATGAAGGAATCATAAGACTCAACCTCAAACTGTTCTATTCGAACAAGCATGATTCATTTTAAGTGATTAACTCTTCACATTCTACATACAGGCATTCATCTAGTTCTAGGTAGGTCATGTAGGTGAAAGCCTTTCACAATAACACTATCTATGTTGTATACTAATTCTATGCAACCTAGTTCATCATTTTAGACTTACTCTTTAAGCCCTAGTGATCAGCATTATGACTTCAAGTCCTACATTCAAGCTTTACTCCACAATCATCATACTAGTCTAGATCATAAGACACATTAGCCCTAAGCCTTAGTCATAGGCAATTCTAAGCATAATTCATCAAAAGTCCCAATTATAATCATTCAATTCATATTCTATCATACATGCATAAGTCTAGTTCAATTCATGATTTCATATTCCCATTCTTAGATAAATTCTATTCGTGGTGACAATTCTAGAAAATTATCAAGCACTATCAATTTCTCATCAAAAGACCTAAGCCCACATACTTTCAAAATTAGGGTTAGACAAGGAATTCACATAAATTCTTCACAATATCATGAATCAACACTAAATTAATCATATATGAGTAGTAGCCAACCATTTGGAATCATACCCACCTAAAACCCATACATTGGAAGTAACCCTAGCTTGATTAGGGTTCTTCTTCACAAATTAGGGGAAATTCTAAAGGACTCTATGGGTGGAAGAACCCATATATGAAAAACTAAACATACCTTTAATCAAATACCTAGTGAAAGCTTCTCAACAATGGACTTTGTTCTTGACCCAAGCTTAAAGCTCTATCTCCTTCTTCAATGGAGGGTTTTCTAGAGAGAGAAATATTCTATGGAGAGGATGAAGTTGCGTTTTCTTTTAATTCTAGGGAGAATGGCTTAATTGAGGTAAACTTAGGTCTAATATGCTTATAAAGTTGCTAGGAAAGGAATAGAATAATGTAGGGTCAACTTTGGTAAAGAACTAATGCCCCTTCATGTTTTAACTTAAAAAATACAAGTCTTCACGACTTACCTCGCCCTTTGCACCCTCATGGGTCGCCAAGGGCACTAGACGACTCGCCAAGTGGACCCTTGGCTCGCCCAAATTTCCAGAAAGCTCCTTAAAGGGGTAGCTCACTAGGAGATCTTGGGAGCCAATGGGCGATTCGCCAAGTAGGTTGGCGGGCTATGACTTAGCTAGCCCTTTGTTCTAGAACCAAGGGCAAAGGGACAGCCCACTAGGTGACCTTAGGTGCCCTTTGGCGCATCGCCAAGTGACCTGGGCGATCAAGCTGCCCAATCGTCAACTAGGCACCTAGGAGAACAAGTTCTCTTTCACTCCACATTAATAGCTTAGGCCCTTTCAACCCTATACCATTCGATAGATAGTCTTCTAAACTATGGGGTCTAACACGTATCTTGACGTTCAACTACTAAGCCCCTCATTCAAAGTACGGAAAGTCTTATCTACGACTCTAATCACATACATTATATGTTAGAATCCTAGCTTGAGTCTCTAGTTTGGTCTACTAGTTTCCGAGGTGTTACATCATCTTCCTCATAGTTCCAAAATCCCAAATCAAAACCAACATTTCCCCAAAAATTCTCTCTAGAACTTTAAGGAAGAAGAAGAAGGAAGTTGGGGTTAGGGTTGATACGATTATCAAAAGAGAAACGATGATAATAGAGGAAACAAAAGAAGGATAGAAGAAGAGACACAAGATAAGAAACAATTGGCAACTAAAGGATGTATTAACTCTAATAACCTCCAATCTAGAACATAACAAGTACCAAATTAGGATAAATAGATAGGCATAAAAAGAGGAAACAAAGAGCAACCTAAGGGTATATTAAACCCAAAGACCTCACCTCGTTAATCCATCAAGAAGCACCTAACTTTTACGAAGACCTCGAGGGAATCAATTTCCCAAGCAACCCTTATTTCAAAACAAGGTTAAACAAAAGCTTACCAAGCTTTCAACACTCACACAAGGAGTTTAGGTTTACAACCACAATATTCAAAATCAATCTAAGTCTAAAATGAAACCCTAAAGGCCTATTTATAGTGTTAGTCATTATTACATAGATGGGCCCATAAGTGACCCAAAAATGGGACAATGGGCAAGCCAAGTCGTGCTCATCAAATGGCTCGGTGATCCGCCAAATGGGTTCGGCGAGAACCCTGCTCATTGGCTTCTCCTTGGATGGCTTGCTATAACTTTCAATGATCTGGGGTTCAAATGGCGATGCGCCGAATTCCTTTATGCCCGTTGCATGGGCAGCCTTTCTCTGAAGCTCATTGGATCAGTTGGCGATCTTGGAACCCTCGCCAAAGGGGTTCGGCGAGTCGCCAAAGCAGCTGGCACTTTGTTGAATGGAGCAACACTTTCCTTTGCTCTTCCTTGCCTCGTTGGACCGCCCACGCTCCATGATATCATCCACATAGGGTGTTGCTCAGCTGGGTGCTCCTTTAAAGCGCATTTCTCAAGCCCATGAGCCTCCATCCTTTAGAATGATCCATCAATGCATTGAAATTCGTGAATGAATGGTTTGGGGACAATCTGTATTGCATAATTCTCTCATTCTTGAAAAGGATTCGTCCTCAAATCCATACCTTGCAAAACCATAGGGGAAGCAAATAGTACAAAGATCCTCATGGCATGAGGGTTAGCGTTAGCAATAACAATTTCATCACCATGCCAAGGATGCACAAATTAAACATATAACCAAGCATCACAAATATTAACCAAGGGTTTGTAACCCATCAAAGCAATAGATACTTGGCTAAGTAAGAAACATTGACAAAGGGGTAGAGCGTAGGAACCAATACACTTAAACAACCTCATGTGTAAGCCCTCATTGGTTCCACATTCAACAAGCACAAGACCTCCCTTATGTCAAGTAGCACATAAACATTCTCAAAACTAAGTGCAGGGGCATAAACAAAGTTAAACCAAATTAAGATTCCATCCAATGCACTAGCTAACTTCAAGAATGTAGTTATTCCCAATTCATGAGAGGTGTCAAATACAATAGTATTCCCCACACAACTTGGCAAACAAACCTCATTCAAGAACATAGGATCAAGTAATAACACCAAGTAAAAATCACATGAAAGAAAAAGGGTGTTACTGCCATATCCATCACAATTTAGACCAACACTGAGGTCAAATGGGAAGGAAAAATATAGCATCGAGTCAAGGAGACTCTCATTTGCCCCATTGATTCCACTATTAACATAAAATATGGTACCCACACAAACATGAGTATCATCATATGCAAATAGATAATAGAGAAAGGTGTCATGCTCACTAGGGACATCTAAGGTGTTCTCATATGTAAGATCACAACTAGGTTCAAGGATCCTATAACACATCACTGTACAAGAAGGAACACACAAAGACTTCACGGCAAATTTAAAATAAACTTCACCTTCTCTCAACAAAGAGCTCCTACCCCCATAAAATATACGATCAACAAGATCATACTCAAAGCATGAGTAAAGAAAAGGGATTAGGAAACTTCCCTTCCCCATACACAATGTAGGCTCCTCAATCGGATTGTAAACCCTCAAGAAGGACTTTCCATCGTAGGGAAAGGTGTCAACAAATCCATCCAAATGATACTTGTCATCTTGGCCAAGCATCACTACACAAGTGCCACAATTTAATTCACTACCGGGGTCAAATGGAAAGAAGATCCATGGACTTGGACCAAGTACTTCTCCTTTTTGCCCAACTGGCATTCTCATTTGGAGATCCATGGACTTGGACCAAGTACTTCTCCTTTTGCCCTACTGGCACTCTCATTTTCCAACATCATACTCCACTCAATAGCATGAGCTTCATCATATGTAAACAAGTAATAGAGAAAGGTGTCTCGCAAGTCAACTTCCTCAAGGGTGTTTTCATGAGTATGACTACCAATAGGCTCAAAAGCGTTGGTCGTACTATCAAGGATTGAAACACACCAATAAGAAGACGTAATAGGAAAACCAATACCACCTTCCTCCTCATCGCATTCCTTCCCCAAAAGAGTACTCTTATCTTCTAAGAAGAGATTTCCATCTTTGGGAGGGAAAGCTTCACACCATAGTGGGTTGCTATTGACAGTATAGTTAATAAGAACTACACTACTCTCAAGTTTCACGCCACCAAGTACACAAGTAGGAGTGATTCCATCATCTTCAAATAAGACATTGTACTTAAGGAGGGGATGGTCAACCTCTAAGGAAGAATCAAAACATGCAAGTTCACCCTCAAAAGGACAAATGTCATTCTTCGAAGTATGTTCAAGCACATGATCTCTATGAACAAAACAAGCAATCGAATCTTCCGCAAAAGATATGCTCATAGCGTCACTCCTATTCAATGGATCAGTATTATCATTAGTACCCTCAACTAGTGAACTACACTCACAAACAGGTTGATCAACACAATTATCACACGATAATGAACTAGCATTTCAAGTACAGGTGCCAACACTAGGTGGACACAAATCGATTTTACTAGAAGAATAAATTCAGTCATCAATAGGATCAACTAGTGTATCCATACTCTCAACAAGCACATTATCAATACAAGGTAAAGAAACAGTAGGGTCACATATATACAAGCTAACATTTACACTTTGTTCATTTGCAATGGTAAAAGTGTTAAATTTAGCTATGGCACCTTGACGCCCGCAAGAAAGATCTTCTTTACCCTCAAATAACACTCCTGTAGGAATGTTGGGACAGCCCACAAATCCATCCATCACAAGGGCTTCACGATGATCCTGCAAAAGGAAAGAACTAGAATGAGGAAGGGAGTGAGACGGGTTAGCTTGCAACTCATGATCCTTAAGGATCAATGCACTTTCGAATCCCACATCCTCCCTTATCTTTTTATGCTCAGCCAATAACAACTTGGCCTTTCCCTTCAACTTCCTCTTTTCTCCTTCTTCTTGGTCCTCAGCCTCCACATGTCCCTCCTCCCTTTTCCTTTTATCCCTCAACTCATCTATCTTTTGATAAAACTCTATGACTTGGGATGGTGACATTGTCTTGAGGACATATTTACAACCCATCGACATGAAGGTATAGGTGTTGTGCCTTCCATCATGTATTAACGCGTGGCTGTGTTGCCAAGGCCTCCCAAGTACTACATGACTAGCTTGCATGGGAATCACATCACAAAGTACAGCATCATGATATTTCCCAATTTGGAACTTAGTCAACACATGCTTATGTACCCTCAATTCCTCCTTATTTAACCATTGAAGTGTGTATGGTTTAGCATGCTTAGTGGTATGAAGCTTCAAGTAGTCCACCACGGCAGTGCTAGCAAGGTTGGCACAACTTCCACTATCAATGATCAAGACACATACTTGGTTCTGGATAAGGCACTTGGAATAGAAGATATTCTCTCTTTGCTCGTGATTGATCATGGCCTTCTTAGGTATAGTTCATCTTACCACATATGATGGTAGTGTGAACTCCTTTTCTTCGAACCAAGTCTCATCCATTCATGATAGCCCATCCTCTATGCCAGTCATATGCTCATACATACGCCTAATCATCTGACTTACATCCATAGCCACCTCCATGATAGTTTCCAAAGTAGCCTTCCCCTTAGGTGGGTGGGTTTCACTTCCGGTTACCATAGTACCTAACAATTAAGACAGCTCTACAAAACAACACACAATGTTAGCATTCATAAACTAAACTCACAATCATTCGTGTTTGTACACCTTTGATTGCCTCTTGAATTGACGCAGCTAATGTTAAAGATTGCTTATACTCGGTTGATCACAAGGTCTCAATTTCTACTCTTGGCCGGAGTGGATTTTTGTTTAAAGAAAGACGAACGACTCAATTAAAACAAACGGACTTGAGTCAAGAAGTCAACTATGAAGTAAAACGAATAAAAGCATGAAAAGAAAAGCACTAACAAAGAAGTGAATTCAAGAACTAATAGTCAACAAGTAGAGTAGTTACGAGTTGAAAATTAGTTTAGGATTCTTGACAAAGAACTAGATACAAAAGAAAAGGAAACTAAGAATTAGAACCTGAGATTAGAAAAGGTCATAACATGTGTTTCCCATCACCTAATGGCATGTTTTCTTCGCCAAACATGAAGTTCAGCTCGCCAACTTGAAGATTGGCTTGCCAAACTTGACAATCGGACAAGGCAACTCAGTGATCTAGGTGGAAGTTCGGTGATACGCTGAATGGATTTGGTGGCATGGGCTTAGCTCGCTGAAATTTACAGTGTCTTCACCAAAATGAGGTCCAACTCCGTGACCTAGCTACCCAAAGGGTGCGGCGCCGAGTAGAATGGGCGATCCAAGTCGAGATTCACCCAAATTCCTTAAGCTGCAACTACAAGGCTCCAAAAATTTAACCTTGGTGGTCCCCCCACCCTCTTCCTTGGCCTTTTGTATTTACCCTTTTTTTGGTAAATTCTCTTTTTACAAACATTTTCACACTTTCTATTTCTTCCCTTTTTGAATCAAACACTTGCTTTTCAAATATCCCCTTTGTTGAAGATATGAATGTTCTTTAAGAAAAAGATGAACACCCAAAATAAAACTCCAAAGATTTTTAGCTCGGATTTTCATGAAATTTGAGATTCAAGCTCTCTTACATATAGGGAACAAACCCCAATACTTTTTAGCACTCAACTCATTTCCAAATCTTCTAGATCTCAAAACCCACTTTGTCTTCTTCAAAGTTTCTTCGAACAACAATGGAGGATTCTTCAATAATGATCCAAACCCATTCAAATCTCAGACCTAGACTCAAATAAGGTTAAGGAACACTAATCCAACCTTGGAAACTTCAAACAAGACACAAATCATCAAACCCATTTCAGCAATTTTCTCAAAAACATTTTGAACAGATTTTTTTTTGTAGCAACAAACCCAAGTCTAGAATCGTAGGGACGATACTAAGTTTGGCTCTGATACCAAATGATACAATTCTCAAAAAAGAAATGATGATAACAGCGAAAACAAAAGAAGGATAGAAAAACAGACACAAGATAAGAAACAATTGACAACTAAAGGATGTATTAAATCCAATAACCTCCAATCTAGATCCTAACAAGTACCAAATTTGGATAAATAGATAGACACAAAAAGAGGAAACAAAGAGCAACCTAAGGGTATATTAAACCCAAAGACCTCACCTCGTTAATCTGTCAAGAAGCACCTAACTCTTACGAAGACCTCGAGGGAATCAATATCCCAAGCAACCCTCATTTCTAAAAGAGGTTCAACAAAAGCTTACCAAGCTTTCAACACTCACACAAAGAGTTTAGGTTTACAACCACAATATTCAAAATCAATCTAAGTCTAAAATGCAATCCTAAAGGCCTATTTATACTGTTAGGCATTATTACACAAATGGGCCCAAAAGTGACACAAAAATGGGCCAATGGGTGAGCCAAGTCGGGCTCACCAAATGCCTTAGCGATCTGCCAAATGGATTCGATGAGAACCCTGCTCATTGGCTTCTTCTTGGATGGCTTGCTGTAACTTTCAGCGTTCTGGGGTTCAAATGGCGATGCGCCGAATGTGCTCCATGCTCGCTGAATGGGAAGTCTTTCTCTGCAGCTTATTAGATCAGTTGGCGATCTTGAAACCCTCGCCAAAGGGGTTCGATGAGTCACCAAAGCAGCTGGCACTTCGCCGAATGGAGAAACATTTTTCTTTGCTCTTCGTTTCCTCGTTGGACCTCCCACGCTCCATGCTATCATCCACACAGGGTGTTTCTCAATTGGGAGCTCCTTTAAAGCGCATTTCCCAAGCCCACGAAGCTCCATCCTTGAGAATGATCCATCAATACATTGAAATTTGTGAATGAATGGTTTGGGGGTAATCTGTATTGCATCAAAGGTTCAAGAAACAAGCTTTTCCACTCAAATTTATTGGATTTCATTAGAAAGGTATGGTAGTCCTTCATCCATGGATAGTCTTCATCCATGGAGTCCCTCCAAACTCAATTTCAAAACTAGTAATTCCCCAAAAGCTAGGGTTTTACCCCAAGTCATGGATTCCTTTCAAAAAATGATTTTAATGATTTAATTACTTTATATTATGATTGAATTGATGATTTATTATTGTTTTTATGTTGAAATCCCCAAGAATCCATAAAATCCCCATTTTCCAATCTATGACCATGTGATGTGGGTGAATTGATGAAAGAAGGATATTATGAGCTTATGCTTGTAGTATTTGAGTTAATAGAATTATGTCATTATCCATGTCTAATGTAGTAATTCTAGATGTGTTGATTTGACATGATCTTTGATCTTTGTAAAGGAAAGATATAATATAATGCATGAATTATGAAGGTTATGTATATGCATTAAGAGCAGTTTGAAAGCGACGTATCCATCTTTATGATAATGTTGTTGTGTTGATTGAAAGGCTATTCTCATAAACACATAATGAACATAATGTGAAAAGTTTTCTCACAATATGAAGATTCTAAGGTTGAAAGGCAATTCTCACCTAATTGAATCTAATGTTACATGAAGACATAGATAGTGAAAGGTTATTCTCACGCATGATCTAATGAGCTATCCTAATAAAACAAGTTATGGCTTAATAAGTACTTTGTGGGATAAATGCTTCGCACCGTGTGGATATTAACTATGAGATGGGAGCCCTTTCGTGAGATGGGAGCCCTTTCGTGAGATGGGAGCCCTTTCGTGAGAAAGGCTAGGTTTCTAGAAGCAACCTCTTGAGATGGAAGCTCTTCCGTGAGAAAGGTAGGGTTTCTAGTAACAATCTCCTTATCCCATAAACTATGTACCCCCATAGAAGAGCTAGTGGATCCACCAAATGCTAACATATGATGGTCTTACCTTAGTCAAGTAGGAAAACTCTTTTCAGTGTGGGTAACATCGGATTCCATATTTAGCTCACATAGACTATGTCAATTAAGGCTTATTCCCACTATGACAACAATATGAACAAGAACATGAATCATGAACTATGGTTACTAAAGAAGCTTTACTTAGCATGTGAGGGATTATAGAATCTTATTCATGTATTGCACAAGTAGACTTTGAGGGTACTTAGGGTGTGTTTCTCCAATGATATGATGATCTACGTAATGAACATGCTTATGACTTAAGTTTTCCATTATCTTCGAAATGATGCTTTAAATTTTAAATTGCAGCCATACAACTAAAATATCCCTTATAGCAAGTTTTCAAGGTTTTTATGCAAGGATATCATACTTCATGAATTTTCATACTAACCCATATTTTCCTATACTTTCCCAATTGTAGGGTCCGGTTCTTAAGGCAGTCATCATTTGGTTCAAGCTTGGATTCAACTATTCTCCTAGCTTGTGGTGAGTCCTCATGATTCTAGGACAGAGGTTTCACTTGTAGTTTCATTTTTATTATTTCCTTTTTCGGACTATGTTGTATGGGTTGTATTCCATTTTATTTAAACTATTTTAATAGATAGCTATAATGAGACAAGTCTAGACTTCTTCTTTCCTTTATTAAAATTTTGGACTTGAAATGCATTTTCATTTCTTTATTGTTCTATGCTTATGATATGATATGCTAAGTGGCTTACATGGTGCCTTTCGAGATTCTATGTGCCTTGTTACATCAAGGAGGTACGCCTGGGTCGTGACAAACTTGGTAATCAAAGCTCAAGGTTTAGAATGATTCTAGGATGATGTCTCATAAGCCACGTCTAGTAAATTCTTGTTCATAAGTGTGAATCACTCTACATTTATGAATGAGAGGCCACAAGATGTTTAGGAAACTACACTTCTTTCATTATTCTTAAGCTGTGCCATAGAGTTTAACTCTATAAAGTCCCTCTCCTAATCCTTCTTTTCATAAGCAAATTGAGTCTTGTTGTGTGCATTCATGATTGAGTCTTGTGTAGCACTGTTTGAGATAGTCTTTTTGAACCGCTGAACTTGACTTTGCTTGAGGACAAGCAAAATTTTAAATTGAGGGTGTTGATGAGTCCACAAATTGGACTCATCTGGGCTATATTTTAATAGAAATTTTGTCCTCAAATGATTATTTTACCTCAATATCTGATGAAAATCCTTAAGTTTTAGGTATTTGAAGTTTAAAGGAAAGCATGGACACTACATCGCAAAAAGAAAGGAGAAGGCTGAAAAGAACGAAGAAACGAAGGTCTGAGGATCGTCGAGTCCACTTGGCGAGTCGCCAAAGGGTTTAACTTCGCCTTTTGTTCTAGTGTGTTGAGCCCTGAAGGAAAGGATCAAGTTGGCAGAGAAAGGGAGTAGTCGGCATATGGTAGAATAGTTTCGTGAAGTAGTACTTTGTTGCCCAATGACACAGAGCACGATGACGCAGAAGGTTGGTGCAAGACGGCGATGAACTACACCAAAGGGTGAATCACCGAGTTGATCGGTGATCCCGACAAATGACACCAAATAATCCCGTTGCAGCACAAATCTATAATAACTATAAATACTAGTTAGAATTTTATTTTAGGGTGTCGAACTATTATTATCATTTCCATATAGAATTGTACTTTTTGATATTTTCCTCTAAGCTTGAGAGGGTTTTGGAGACCTGAAGAAGACGAAGGTTTCATCTTCTAGATTTGGAGTTGAGTCTCTTGGATTCTTCATTCTTGGCCTGTAACAAGACTTAAATCTTCTTACCTATTTGAATACAAGCTCATTTAGGTATAAATTTATGTCTCTTATTCATGTCTAGCTAAAACCCCAATTCTTGGGGTGTGATTTAGCAAATATGTGTTGAGATTATTATTGGGTTTTGCTTGATGATAGGTTAGATGTATTTTAATGGTGATTTCACTTAGCGGTTGTGGTTTAATTTAATAGGTTTGTAGTTGCACATACAAAATCACCCATGTGTTTTTAGCTTGCTCGAGAGAGAGGTCACAAAACCAAGATCGCTAGACTGATGGCCTAAGGAGTGGGTCGACATGAGGTTCAGCCTGAGAGGGTGAGCCCTAGTCCCATATCCTAACACTCAGCTCGAGAGAGTGAGTGGGGTAAGGCGTAGGCTGGCCCTAATGCGGCTAATGGGTGTCTGAGAGGTAACCTATTTGAAACGATGTAAGTTGCCCGAGAGGGAACTTATTTCCATCTAAAGCTTAGCCTAATCACTATTATCTAGCAAATTTCCTATCAAAAGCATGTACCCAACAATTTATACCAATATATATTGCGGTCACATCCCAAGAATCCCCTCTCATTCATAGATTTCTTTGTTATTTTTACTAGTTTTGCTATATTTTTGACAAAACCTCTATTTGATATTTGACACTTTATGTCACCCCCTTTAATTTACAATATTTTTAGTCGTTAATGTCTTTAGCTACGACTAGTTGGAACTAAAAAAAAATTCTATTAATTCTCAAAACCACTCCCTTGGGACACGACCCCAACCTTGGTTGGGTTACTATATTATCGACAATGTAGACACTCATACCGTAGGTTAGTGTCGTTGGTCACGATAAGCATCAATGATCCTACTAGTACACTGTGGTGTATGTATTGATATTGCACTTGCTCATTCTTTATTGAGTGCAGGGCATCTTCAGATGGCTATTGACTGACCTCAGTTAGGAGATCACTGATCGAGACCAAATTCAAGGGTGAGCCATTTCTTTCAGGCTGCAGTGGGTCCTCTATTATTAAATCCATTCTTTACGGACTTAGTCTCTTTATTAGATTTACTCATATATTTAGTTTTGGGGTTGTACCCCTTTTCTCTTAGACTTGTTGGTTAGTAGTTTTGGTACAATGAATTTCAGGTTCTAGGGGTTGAATTTCCGCAATAGTTATGTTAGTTAGTTTTGTTAAACGTCGGAGTTTATGGGAACTCCACATTTCTTTAGACATTTAAATCTGCTTCCTTATCTTTAAATGCTTAGTTTTTGGTTAAATTTCTTAGTCGGGTTATAGTAATGGTTCTTCCACCGAAAGGTTAGTGTGGGTGCCAATCACGACGGTCTAGGTCGTGATAAAGTTGGTATCAAAGCCCGGGGTTCGTTGATCTCGTTGTACCAAAATGAGTCTAGTAGAGTCTTGCGGAACTGTACGGAGACGTCTGTACTTTTCTATATGAGGCTACAGGACCTTAGGAATTCTCTTATTTTCTACTACATTCGTGCTATGGCTTGATTCTAATTGGTATATGGTGATCCAAATTGGTATCTAATCTTTTTCCCTCTTCTGCCCGTAAATAGTTAACACATATTTCAACGGCATCAGGCCCATAGCTCCCATCAATGAACGAGCCTATGAGTCTGCAGCAAAAGGTCGCGGTCGAGGTAGGGGTAGAGAAAGAGGAAGGGGAAGAAGCCGAGGAAGGGTATCACCCGCTAGGGGTAGAGCTCCAGTTAAGAATGCTCCCACAGATAAGGCCCCTCCTGCATATCACGAAGAGGTAGAAGATACTGTGGAGATCGAGGACAAGGAGGAGGTTAGACCAGAGAGGGATGCACAGGCAGATGCTACATGTATTCCTCCATTAGACCCAGTGTTAGCTCAATAGATTATGACTTTTCTGAAGGGATTGGTCTGCCCTGGAGTCTATCCAAAAGTGCAAGCGGCTCAAGCTCCGGTCAACCCCCTCATTATTGTTACTGTTCCCAAGATGGGTGGAGATGTAGGCACTGATGCCTTTTTTCATCCCCTATTGGGGCCTCTAATGACTGCTAATGAGCATGAGATGCTGACTAAGTTTCTGAAGCTAAAGTCGTCTGTGTTCCATAGTTTTGATAGTGAGGACGCCTATGAGTTTATTCTGGATTGCTATGAGAGATTTCACAAGTTAAGCATTGTACATCAGCATGGGGTAGAGTTCATGACCTTCTAGCTTCACGGTGAGGCTAAGAAGTGGTGGAGGGCCTATGTGGAATGCAGATCGTTTGTTTTACCCTCACTCACTTGGACGCAGTTTCATGCTTTATTTCTGGAAAAGTATGTGCCCCAAAATTTGAGAGATTGTAAGAAGGATAATTTCATGTCTTTGGAGTAGGGTGGTATGACTGTAGCTGCTTATGAAGCTAAGTTTAATGTCTTGTCTAGCTATGCTACACAATTGGTAACTACAGAGACGTAGAGGATTCGTCTATTTATCAATGGACTAAACCCTGTATTATAGGTATTGTCTATTCACATTACCTCTGCAGAAAAAAGTTTTAATGAGGTGAAAGACTTTGTGAAGAAAGTGGAGGGAGTTCGACGTGATGGGCAGGCCAAAGCTCTGGCTAAGAAGCCCAAGAGCACAGGTAACTTTCATGGTTCCTACTTAAGAGCACAGTGATGATTTGGACTTATTTTGTCCATATACCATGATATAATGTCAGTAGGGTACAAATGAATTATTGTGCAATAAGTAAAATCATAAAATATAAAGTATGGCTTGTACATTGGAAAATAAAGATTTTTCACAAAAGTCCTGACATTAGTGTATAGAGATGTATTCTCCTAAGGTGGGTGCAATGAGGTTTCTATCAGTCTGACAATACATGAAACACTTAAATATGCATGATGAATAATTATCATGTCTAGCTAGACAGTAAATATTATATGAAAATTCTTGAAGAACTGAAAAATGTTATAAAGTGGTTCCATTGAAAAGTACCCCAATGGTGGTAAGATCACATATTATAAAAATCAACTTTGATCTCATTAAAATGGTTAGAAAGTACCATGTCATAGTGCAATTGGTGCACTTATGTATCCTGCTATTATTATTCATGGTAAATAATTTTATTAGTATGCATGCAAAATATAACATCACTCTTATCGATGGAGATATTTGAGTGAATCAAATATTGAAATAAATTATTTATTCTCATCAATTGTGTCAAGATTTATTGATCATGAAATTGCAGGAAATTTGAAGTTTGAACTCCTGAAAGTTAATATTTTTATTTAGAAATACTATTATTTCAAATCATTCCACAAGGCAGTCAATTTTACTTAAAGTGTTCGCCAGTGCTCGATTGTTGCTGCCAACAAATCGAACAAGCAATTTTTCTACATCAACAAGATCACGAATTGAGTGATTGTCAAAAATATATTTGGTTGAGATCAATAAACATACCCAGAGAATATGTGACCTTCCTTCGAAAAAAGATATTCCAACAACATTATATGAAGACAATGTCGCCTGCGCTCAACTAAGAGGAGGATACATCAAAGAAGACTGAGCAAAATTTATTTCATCAAAGTTCTTTTTGTTCATGATCTTTAAAAGAAGGAGATAGTAGATGTTCAACACTCGTATTCACCAAGGCAATATCAACTTCAACCTTTGAGAAGCCGAGATGTAAGATTGAAATGTGTCATCTTTGGGTTGTTAAGTGATGATGTCTTAATCAGGGGGAGTATAATACATGTTGCACTCTTTTTTCCTTAACCAAGGTTTTCTCCCATTGGGTTTTTCTGATAAGGTTTTTAATGATGCAACTCTTAATGCGTATTATAAGATATGTGTACTCTTTTTCCTTCACTAAGATTTTTCCATTGGGTTTTTGTTTTAACGAGGCACGCTATCTATTAAGACATGGAAATTCAAGTGGGAGTGTTGTAAAATAGATGTCCACATACATATATTTTGTGGTAACATATATGTACACACTATACACTATGTGTAAGATGAATATCCACATAACAAACAATTTGTTGTAACCTAACCATTTATATAATATACTTGGTGCCCAAAGTGTATACATGGCAAGAAGATATTCATGTATCACACTTGGCGCCCAAATATATACAACTATAAATACTCCTCTTCTTTAACAAAGTAAGAAACATAATGTAACAACCCTCAAAATGAAGTAGGATAAAGTAGAGCCTCAAATGGGTTTCATGCATTAATAACTTGTCAAAATAATGAAGAATATCCTTGTTAGTCAGCTTTAAAGAGTTTGGAAGTCAAACGTCAAGGGATGACCAAGACGTTTGGAAACTAGTCTTTTACATATTGGTGTGTTCTAGTATGTTGTTCATGTTTTTATGTGTTGTTTGGAGTCTAAAATCAGTGGAGGTGACCCTAGTGTCTTAATAAATGCTTTTAGGGTCAAAAAATTCAGATACGACTCCCCGGGGGTCACCCTAATGGTCCCCGAGGAGGACCCCAACCTTGGCCAAGCAAGCTGCCAAGGCAGCTTGAAGTTGTGCTTAGAGGGAGCATGTCCGCGTCGCGGACTAGCTCCACCAAGGGCCAAAAGTTTGGTCCGCATCGCGGACACTTCGTGGACTCTACTGTCACGTAATTTAATTTATGAAAACTTGTGGGAACACCTCCGCACCGCGGACTGGTTCCCCGACGAAATCTGCGAAAATAAAACTCAACTTTGACTTGTTTAAAAGGTCCAACTAAGTGAGGGGTAGTTTGGGTACTTTTGGGAATTATTATAAACGGTTATTCTACCTATTTTAGGGTATTTTAAGTTGGTTAAATCCCCAAAACTTAAAATTAGACCCCATTCTTCAAATTGACCCTTCCCTCTCAAAATAGATTCTCTCAAAAACTCCATTGAAGACCTTGATGAAGCTCAAGCTAGAAGATGGGTTTTCAACTGATTTCTTCTTCAATTTCATGGGTCTTCAATAATTAAGGTATGGTGACTCTTGATTCTTGAATAACCTCTCATTCAAGGAGTTCTATCAAAGATTTTCAAAAGTGATTCAAAGACCAAAATTCCCAATATTCAATCTAAACATGGGTTCCTTGTCAAACGATTTTCTAAATCATTCTATTGATGAATTAATGTGGAATTAAGGTTTTTAAGACAATTTTCAAAGGAATTCTTGAAGAACCCATGATCCCCAAATTCTCGAAAAGTGGCCTATGATGTGGGTCTTTGTGAATATGATCTCTATTGGTTAAATTATGTTTAGATTAGATTGTGTTGATGTTTCCTATGATTTTATATACTTATTCATGTTGAATTGTTGGTATATTGATGAGTTGAGAAATATGGCCTTATGGGCAAAGTTATGGATTGATCCCTTTGTTTATAGAATTGTACTTAGATTATGTTTATGTTATTGAATTACATTGTTGATTCATGTTTCTACCTATGTCAATTGATTATGAATTGTTGAGGATTGATCCATGGTGATCATGGCTTGGAGAATTGGTAAGTTGACCTCACTTCTAGTCTATAGTATGAGAATTGATGTTGTGTGGTTTGATACACTTATGGTGGAGGTGTTCACTTCTTGTCTCTATATGCATGTTGAGATCATGGCCTTGAAGGCAATAGATGTGAAGTGAATTGATGATTATGATGCATATGTTTATGAAGTTGTGCTATAACGGTTATGTATGAAATCCTCAATGCTAGCATGATGTTTAAAGTGTGTTGATGAGGAGGAGTATAATGTGAATGATAATGTTAGGAATAAGGTGTGGTCTACATGATTGATTATGTTAGGTACTATTATGGAATGACCCCTACCTATATGACCCCTATATGAATGTGTGATCATATACATGTTAGGAGTACCTATTCAATGTTGAATGTGTCCTTGTCTCATATGATGAAGTGTGGGTGTGTGGTCTAGAATCCCTAAAGGCTTTATATGTGAATTGCTCATAATTTAGGGACATTGTGAATGTGTGGTGATCCCTTGAAGTGAAGTGCACTCAATGTCAATGTTGTTGCTAATATGTCACTATGAGTACCAATATGCACACACACACTCTACATGTATAGCTATGAATATGATGTGTTATGGTGTCTATTGAAAAGTGAACTCTTATATGCACCCTTACATCTTATTATGCATACAAAGTGTATGATTAGCATGGTATGAATATGTGTTGTATAAAGGTGTTTATGTGAAAGGCTTTCTCACATAGGTACACACACACATGAATGAATGAATAAGATTTATGATAATCTAGTGAAAGTGAGTCTCTTGAAAGGTTTCCTCAATTGTACTCTAAACTAGACTATGTTATGAATATGGTATGATTATGTGAAAGGTCATTCTCACATAATGTAGGTTATATAATGAAAGGTCATTCTCATCTTAGAAACCTTTGAGCTATATGATATGAGGGATTAAGTCCCTAAAACCTACTTTATGAACTAATGTTCAATACAGGCATAAAGATGTTTAAAAAGGGAGTTGGAGCTTAGCACCGAGTGAACACGAAAAATGAGAGTGGGGGCTTCACGTTTAGCAAGTCCGGCTTCCCACAAGAGAACCTTCACGTTTAGCAAGTCCGGGTTCCCAACATAGATGTTGTCTCATGAGATGGAAACCTCTACGCTTAGTATGTCAAGGTTTTCTAGTAGCAATCTCCTTGTTCCATAACTACGTGTCCCCGTAGGTATTAGCTTAGTGGATCCACTAGATAGCTATTATGTATGTAGGTCCTACTTTGGCAAGTAGTACCCTCTCTTTTCGGTGTAGGAGTAGAACACCGGATTCCATGTAGCTCACATGGTCTATGTCAGTTATGGCAATGTCTCCTGAACGTTAAGAAATGAACTAAGATAAGAATATGAACTCTAGCCATGATTTCTTGAAGAGTTACTTAGTGTAGGTAGGACTATGGACCCTACTTATGCATTGCACAAGTGGACTCTAAGGGAGGTTATGATTAAGCTCTTTATGTAATGAAGGTTATGGTCTATGTATGTTAATATGAAAGCATGTTAAGGTTGACTTTACTTATGTCAAGATATGAAGTATGATTATGTATGTGAATTACACTTATGACTTCTTAATGGGTTTGCTTAGTATATGTGGGGGTATGGGACTCCATGTGTACATTGCACAAGTGAGCTTGTGAAGGGGTTGTGAGGGTGGTTTACCTATGATATGAACTAAATGGGTTATGACTAATGATGTAGTAAATGAATGAGTCCTTACATGATGTTATGAAGTATGTTGGTCTTATGTCTAATGTTAAATGAAGATGTTATGAATTGTTGAATATGATGTGTCTAGTCTATGGTGGCTTCCTAGGAACACTTGGTGGGAGTAGTATTATGGGATGCTACTTGCACATTGCACTAGTGTGACTTGGGGGTTGTCTTAGGTGATGGTGTTTATGTGAAGACTATGTCTTATGGTGTGCTTATGACTCTATGAATATATGTGGTTGGATTGATGAAGGCTATTTGTAAGCTCACCCTTGGTAACCTTAGGGTGAAACATTGCACCAAGTATTCCCTAAGGGTTGCTTGAGGAAAGGAGTTAAGATAAAGAGGAAGGTAATGTATTGTATGCATTGAATGTGCCTAAAATGTTATAAGTGGCTCTATGTGCTATTATGAATGGTTTCCATATGTATGATGATGTATGTGGTTTATATTGTTCCTATTGTGCTAAATGTTCATGAAGTTTCTCTAAAAAGGCATGATGCATAGTTTCCAACTAAATGTCCTTTCAAAAGCATGTTTTGCATGGTTATCATACTTAGTGCATTCTTGTATTAACACCATTCTTCTTCATCTTTAACACCAAGTGTAGGTGGTGGTGGCTAAAGGGCCTTTCCAAGAAGTGATGAGCTTGGCTTACTATTCCCAAGTTTGGGTGTGTCCTTAAAGATTCAAGGACCTTTATGTTAAAGATTTTCCTTAAGTTCTATGTACTAGATAGTAGTTTCTTTTGTATTGTAAGGGTTGTGTCCCTCTTGTGTTGTAGTTATGTTTCAAGATGGCTACCTTGAGATGTAGTACTCCAATTTTTGTATTAAAGGTTTAATGAGGTGACCTTTATGTCTTGTGTTATATTATGAAAAAGTTTTAAATTTTCGTCTATTTTTCTATAATAAATGATATGACGAATGCTAAGGGCTTGTATAAGACCTCCGAGAGGTCGAATACGCCGGTAAGGACTAGGAGGTGCTCTCGGGTTGTTACACATAAGGAAAGAGTGAGTGAAAGAAAAACATTCAATAATAGAGAAAAGCTACTAGTGCTACTGCTACTGCTACTGCTACTGCTACTACTACTACTACTTTGTGTCTCTCTCTTTCTTTCCTTTTCTTCTTGCCATTTTATTTTACCACGCATGTTTCATTTTATAACAGAAGTGATATAGAGATGCTTTGTAGAGAGAAGTGATGATGATGTAGTAGTTGTAGAGAGAGATAATGATATAGGTTCTTAGTGGAGTGATATGCAATGTAAATTAAAGCCACGTGTGATGTAATCTTGAATGACTAATTTACCTTTTTTATAGAAATGGAAAGAAGCACACATGACTGCTATTGTAAAGGAACATGTATGTGCTTATATTGAAATATCAAAATTACCCTTAATGCAATTTCTATTGACATGTAAGGAACGTGTTGAAATAGATATTTTCTACTATAGTAGTAAATACAGTCCAGTCCGCCAATAAATATATCGTATTGGTGATATTACTCAAAAATAGAGATATACTTAACAATGAATATTTAACAAAGCAATATACCTTTGAAAATCCAAAGAACTCATTGATACAGCAACAAAATGAGAGAAGGATTGAGGTTGTTCTTGCTTTTTTCATTTGTATTTTGTATTGTATGTGTAAAAAGAGAGAACTGATATAAAGTTGATTTGTAGAGAGAAGTGATAATGATGTAGTAGTTGCAGACTGATATAATGATAAAGTTGCTTAGTGGAATTATATGCAATTTAGATTAAAGCCATTTGTGAAGTAATTTGGAATGACTAATTTACCCTATTCTTTTATAGAAATGTTAAGAAACACACATGACTGCTGCTATGGAGGAAATGTATCATGTATGTGCTTATATTTAAACTAGTTTCACAGCACCTGTGTTGCACATGCGTCGGGGGAAGGAAAATGCTTTCGAAGATCGAGATTTTGTTTTCATCAAAAATGAAGAAGTGTGGTGGTTAAAGAGGAGGTTGTGGATTTCAGACCTCCGAGCCAAAACTATCTAGGGGAAACCAAAATCTCTCAATATATCACGATTACCCTCTATCGTCCGGTGTGTATCGTATCATGTAGTATACGACGTTGTAAAATGGAATTAGTATTACAAAATTAAATATTTTTAGTAAATGATTATAATTGAAAGAATATAGAAAAGTATTGTTAAATGATTAATACAGATTGTCAGAGTTACTTGAAACATTAAAATTACCCTCAGTGCAATTTCTATTGACATGTAAGCAACCATGTTTCAACAAATCTTTTCTACTATAGTAATAGTAAAGTAAAGTAATTTATTTGGTCGTTAATTATATTAAACTATTTATCTTACAAATTGTGCCAAGTTTAAGCGGCTATCTGAATCTAAAAAAATAGATATTATGCTACTTTTCGGTCATCAAGTTTGTATTTAGGGCAAACCTTGGAGAGTTCCCGCCCAATAACCAGCTAAATAGATTCGTCCAGCATTTCTTGTACAATCTTCAATGTCTGGTTCCATTCAACTGGACAAAGAGATTGAAGGAGACCAAATTGGATCCAAAACTTATCGTTTCTCTAAATTCGGAATATCGATCCCTATAAAATCTGGCGAAGATTGATGCAAGTCTAGAGATATTACAAGTTATATTACAAGTTAGTTAGTGGATGATGCCCAATAGTTAATTGGGGTTCATTACTTAGTTACAATTTTGTTATTCTGTTATAACAGTCAGTGTAGCAATTGATTTTTAGTAGTGGAATATATCAATATATACAATGTAAAGGGTTGTAGTGGAAACCATTGAATGATAATACATTTGTCCTTCTTCTAAATTTATTTTTCTAATATCTCAGTTGCAAGGTCTGAATTACTATCTCAGTTCTTCGAGTTCAAAGCTCCTAGAATTGTTCTTCTTAATTGATGCTTAATTGACTGTCGTTGTGCATCAATTCGTATCAGAGCTAGCAATCCTTGGCATGACGGTGACCAGAGATAAGAATCAAGATAAATCAGTGGAAGAGATGGATGATCGATTAGCCCAGATCCAAGATCAGTTGATGAAACTGATAGAAGGGATGACTAGCATGAACGATAGGAATTCACAAACAGAAAAAGAATTGTATGAGATCAAGGAAACCATTGGCTGACTAGGAATTAAGGGCAAAGAAAAAGAACTGGGAAGAGCAGAATCTTCAACGGCTAGGGCGTGTTCAGTTGAATCACACCATGAAATCAGACACAAGTAAAATCACAGCAATTCTGGTAATCTCTGCACTTGATTTTCTAGCTTAGAATTCCCTAGATTTTTTGGTCTAGATTTAAGAACGCCGTTGTATAAGGTGGACCAATTCTTTGCTATGGATGAGGTTGCATTCGACCAGAGGGTACGGGTAGATTCAATTCACCTAGAAGGGGCGGCAATTTCTTGGCATAAGTCGTATATGAGGTCTAGAAGTTGTGTAGCTGATCCTTCATGGACAGAGTATATCTTGGCTTTGAATGGAAGATTTGGGGAAGAGTTTGAGGATTATATGGAGGCTTTGAAGAATTTGACTCAAACAGGCAGTGTGAAGGAATATCAAGCTGAGTTTGATAAATTATTAATAGGAGTGAATCTGTCAAATGAGAATACTATCAGCTGTTTTTTGGGTGGGCTAAAGCCAAAACTAAACAAATCTATCAGGATGCAGTCACCAAGAACACTACTACAGGCCTATAAACTTGCTAGGTTACAAGAGGATGTTTTTGATGCACAAGCTTAAGACATGGGGTTTGAAACCTATGGTCAGACCAGTACAGGGACCAATTCTACCTACCCTTACTCATGTTAAACCACCTTTCTCTCAAAAACCATTTACACCATATCCTATATATAGGAAACTAGTTAATTCACAGGTTGCTAAACCTAACAGATTCACCGGTAATGGGTTGGGAAGGAGGCTAAATGCTGCTGAGATGGATGAGAAAAGGGCTAAAGGCCTTTGTTTTTTCTGTGATGATAAATATGTGGTTGGTCACAAGTGTAGGTCTAATAAACAATTTTTTTTAGTGGAAAGAGAAGATGAGGAGTTGGTCAAAGAAGAGGTAGTGCAGGACCAAATACAGGAAGACAATGAGGAAGTTGATGAATTCATGACCATATCCTTACAAGCTTTCATAGGAGTGACAGGTTATCACACTATTAGAGTGACTGGCTATCATGAAAAGAAACCCTTGCAGGTTTTAATTGATACTGGGAGCACACATAATTTCATTGATCAAGAAGTACCAAGAGGTTAGGATGTCAGTCCACTACTATTATGGCCCAATCAATTAGTGTTGTCGATGGCAGGAAGGTGCAAACAGGTTTAGTGTGCAAAAATCTAGCATGGTTGTTGCAGGGTACTACATTTGCCTTTGATTTCTTGTTACTACCATTAGGTAATGTGGACATTGTCTTGCAGGTACAATGGTTGAATACCTTGGGTAGAATCTTGTTTGATTTTCAGAGCAAAACCATTGAATTCAGGTATCAAGGTAAAAAGCATGTCTTGAGAGGAGTTAGTAGTCAACTGAAGTCAGCAAGGGCCAAATCAATAAATAATGTTGAGGTTGATGAGACTCAATTCTTCATGATTTCATTATTATTTGGTTCAGAGGATAGGCTGCAGTGCTACCACATTCATGTTGACCATGGTAACTAAGTTCATCCAGCATTATCCTTAATAATTGACTAATATGCCAGCATATTTGAGAATCCTACTACACTACCACCTCATAGAGGGTCTTTCAATCATCGCATACCACTGGTTGGGTCTGCCAACGTGAAGGAAAAAAGACCCACAGTACCGAGGTCAAAAAGGATATCATAGAGAAACTTGTACAGGAAATGATAGATCAGGAGGTCATACAACATGGTACTAGTCCTTATGCTTCATAGTTGTATTAGTTGGCAAAAAGGATGGTAGTTGGAGGCTTTTTGTAGATTACAAGGAGTTGAATGATGTTTCGGATGTAAGCAACGCACACTATTTCGGTTCAAGTGTCATACGATCGCGTGTAGTGATATAACCCAACCAAGGGTTGGAATCATTCCCACAGGGAGTGGTTTTGAGAATTAATAGAAAAATAAAATTTAGTTCTAATTAGTCATAGCTATAGATATTAACGATTAAAAACAAACTAAATCTAAGGGGTGATGCAAGCGTCAATTATCAATAGGGGTTTGTGGTAAGCTAATGAACAAAAACGACAAAGATATAAAATAATGAGATAGGGAGACGGGATTCTTGGGATGTGATAGGAATACGGGATAAACTAGACTATCGGGTACATGCTTTTGGTGGTAGATCGTTGAGTATTTGTGACTAGGCTAGACTATAGTGGGAGTAAATTCTCTCTCGAGCACCTTACCCCGAATCAACTTGGTTTCTTTCGAACACCGAGTTTCCGCATTAAGCACAAGCTCTGCCTTAGCCCATTCACTCTCTCGAGCTGAATGTGTGGGAGAAGGACTAGGATTCACTCTCTTGAGATGAACCCATGTCCACCCAATACCATCGGCTATCAATCTAGTAGTCTTAGTTTTATGAGATCTCTCTCGAGCAAGCCAAAAACACTAAAATGAAATCGTATTTGCATCTAAACAAAATCACATTTAAACAACAAATAAACCATCAACAAGCAAGACCTAATAGATAATATAACCCATATTCACAAAATCACACCCCAAGAATTGGGTTTTTAGCTAGACATGTAAAAGAGGTAAAAATCAATACCAATATCAGTTTCCATCAACTGGGTATGAAGAATTAAGTCTTAAAACACGTCAAAAGTGAAGAATCTTCGAGACCCACGTCCGATTTCTTGGAGTTGAAACCCTTTAAATCTTAAAGGTCTTAGAACAAAGTCTTCAAAACCCTCTTAAACTTGAGACTGAAAATATTCTCAGTCTGACTAATAATTGTCTATGAATTGATACTAAGTTAAAAATTTAAACAAGTATTTCTAGTGTTTGAAAATTTGTGTTGTGGATCACTCGGCGCAGTTAGTCGGGATCGCCAATACACTCAGCGATCCACCTTTTTGTCAATTTCATCGCCTTCTTGCTTTAGCCTTCAACATCTTCACGCTTTAAGTCGTTGGGCAATATAGCACTGCTTCGTGGAACTACTCAGCGACACGCCGACTGCTCCATTTCATCGCCAACTTGATCTTTCCCTTCAGGGATCAGCACACTGGAACAAAAGGTGATCTCCAGGCTGATCAGCAACTCGCCAACTGGGCTCGGCGATCATCAGGCCTTCATTTCTTCGTTCTTTCAGCCGCCTTGTTCCTTCTTATCAAGTAGTGTCCATGCTTTGCCTCAAACTCCAAATACCTGAAACATAAGGGTTTTCATCAGATATTGCAACAAAATATCCATTTGAGGACACTAATTCTATTAAAATATAGCCCTAAATGAGTCCAATTTGTGGACTCATCGACACCCCCAACTTAAACTTTTGCATGTCCTCAAGTAAAACTCAAGTTTAGCACTTAAAAAAGATGTGTCAAACAGTGTTACACAAGACTCGATCATAAATGTACATACAAGACTCAATTTACTCAAGCAAGGATCAATTATGTACCCAAAGATTCAAGTTGTGGCACACCATTACCAAAGATTCTCAAGCTCGCAATACTTGCTTCAAATGCAAGTTCAAGCTCAACAAAAGTATTTGAATGCCCTCACACAACGATGATTCCATTTCCACACAAAAAGGTTTAATCATATAAAGCTTCGGAATCAAATGCAACGCTCACACTCAAAAAGAAGAACACAATGCATGCTTTCACCCATAGGTTTGCTCGTATTTTCCAATCGACATTTGTTTCAGCTCACTCAAGATCAAAAAGGTCTTTACAACGCTTGTAACGGGGTTGAGTGCAAAGGTATGGTTATTTAGGCTCAATGACTTTCATCCTCATGAAATGTGGTGCTCACAACACTCCCTTTCCTCTTCTTTCATCAATTTCATTAGTGCTCATAAGTCATCCCATTATTCACTCTCCATGGATTGTTCGGGAACCCCATTTCTTTTGTATTGTATTCCACAACTTTTCTTTTTCATTCTTTTCTTCTCTTTTTCTCTTCTATTTTTTTTTATAGATGGGTTCCATTTTTCTCAACACCATGGGTTAAAGGAAACTTTCCTTGAACTTCTTGACTTGCCCTTATCTTTTCACCATACCCCTAACTTAGGCTTTTGGCCTAAGTTGGCTATTCAATCAACCACAAATCAAGAGGATTAAGGGTAATGGATCAAGAAAGGTCTTGTTTTCATCAAGTTTCACCCAAAGAAAAGTAAGGCTCAATGGGTGTTCAAAAGAGGTTCACACACTAACGAGGTAGGCCACAAAAAAGGTATATGTCAAATTGGCTCACACTCTTCGAAGTTGCCTAAGATCATATCAAGAGATAGCCTTACTTAGTTGACCGGACCAACGGGGCAAATTCTAGGTGTTATCATGCATGGTTCACAATAAGCTCATCACACAAGGCATCGACACTAAAGTCAAACAAGACTCCACACTTTCACTAGTGTGCAACATTCATCGCAAGAGAATCAATTTGATAATTGGCTAGTCACAACGAGATGCAAAGAGTTCACATATTGTCTATGAAACTTCATTTGGTCTCATCATAGCCATACATTCATGTTCGTTTAATTATGAGCACTATTCTAAGTCATCGATATTGATCGAAACCGAGACTCAAATTTGCCAAGGAACAGCCACATTCAAGTACATACAAGAGGTGGCAAAAATTTCAGAAGGGTCAAAATCATTTGCAATAAAAACAGAAGGAGCCACAAGCTCAAACGTCCGCTAAAAGTAGTGTATAGCATAATTATAAATTTCAACCCAAAAATAACAAAACAAATATGCACAAAGGCGGGCCTCACCTCACCACGAACAAAAATCATTTGTCCTCAAATGCAAATAACACAAAATCCAAAAGTCAAAATAAAGTAAGATAGAGAGAGGGGTAAAGAGGGGATCCTGTCTATGCATTCGCTCTATCTGTTAGGGCTTCAGTGCCCTGTGTGTCAGCCTGGACTTGGATATTAGTCCCCGGAGCTACTTCAGAAGGTTCAGCGGCAATTGACTTGCTAAAATTGTCCAAGTCACGAGCCGTCAAAAAAGAATGTATAGATGTGTAGAATCCACGAGTCCACGAAGGGACATGGGGATCTCAGGGGATACATCTATTATTGGAACTAGGCTTTTGCCCTCACTTCCCGTCTTGGGAGGATTCGCTTCACTTGTATCTTTCCTGAAATTTTTTGCTCTTATCTGTTGGGGTGGCCTATTTCTTCTAAGCTACTTTTGGTCCAGCCATATCTGCAAGCTTTGAGAAAGAGTTAGAAAATATCCCAACAAAAGCATAGAAGTTCAACTGCAAAAAAACTCCGCTGAACCAGTTGGCGAACCGCACACCCACTTAGGCGATGCACCGAGTGCAGTGCACAGAGGATACAAGGGTGCAAACAAAGAGCGAACAAGAAATCTTTTGGTGAGATGCCAAGTGAGTTTGGTGACCTCAGGCTCTCACTGAAAGTTACAGAATCCAACAGCACATTTAGCATAAAATTAAAGGCGAGATAGGGACATTAGGTGAAACGCCGAGTGGTTCGGCGATCTCGACCCAGCTCGCCAACCGACCCAACATGCCTATTTTTAACCCAACTTCCCAAATTCAACCCCGCAACCCCCGAAAACAAAATCAAGGCATGCATAACTCAAATTAGGCTTAGACCCAATGATACTCATGCACAACCCACGATTTTTCATCTCCTACAAGGTACAATTTTTAGGAATTAACTATTTAACTAGGTACGGGCAAGATTAATGAATCTAACAGGCAAAAAAAAAATTAATCCTACCAGAGAGGCCCAGCACACATCAACAATGTAATATCATTGCATTTAGTACAAAATCGATAGAAAGAACTCAAAATTTGGGAACCAACCTTTTGTTTTGACTAAAATGGAATTGAATCGCTAGGCAGCAATGAATCCAAGTTTCGATCACTCATCACCAACTAAAATACTCTAAAAGTGTAGAAATATTGAAAATACGAGCTAGGTGTGAGTTTGCAAAGTTTGAAAATGAGGGAAAGTAAAGGGAGTTGAAACTCTTAAACCTTTGGCTTGAAAGACCATCCGATTTCTTGTCCATTCAGTGACATTAGTCGCACTCACCAATCTATTCATATC